>LNAC01000039.1:4548711-4597506 GCA_002007465.1 Ailurus styani
AGAGAGAGAGAGAGAGAGAGAGAGATCACAAGTAGGCAGAGAGGCAGGCAGAGAGAGGAGGAAGCAGGCTCCCTGCTGAGCAGAGAGCCTGATGCGGGGCTCAATCCCAGGACCCTGAGATCATGACCTGAGCTGAAGGCAGAGGCTTAACCCACTGAGCCATCCAGGCGCCCCAAATCATCTTTTTTTTTAAAAAAAATTCTGACAATGACTATGCACATGATTTGGGACATTTAAAATTCTGTACAAATGGGGTGTTATGTGATATTCTTCCCTGAAAATGGATCAAAAATGTTTCTACTAGCTAGAGATAAAAGTGGGATAAAAGTTATTTGGAATTTTTCCAGTAACACTCTAATGACTTAATATTTGGTAGTTTCTGCAGCACTTTTCTTGACCTTTAAAAAAATCTAATAAAAAATAAATTATAAAAATATCAATAATTATCAAAAGAAAATATTTTAAATAGTAGAAAATTGGGACAGGAGTCAGCCCTTTAATCCTGCCCCATAACCTCCCAGGGGCACTTTAGAACAAAATTACAAGCTATGTCCCTGAGAGGAGGATGGATGCCTGGAGCACAGACCACACTAGGACAAGTACGCACTTGAGAAATAGCGGGTTGTCCTTGGCCCATCAGCTCATTGGCCCACTGCAAGGTATCCTCCTATCCTATGGAGCTGGCAGGGGGGCCAGTCCCTGTGACTCTTAGCTTCAAGCCTGAGTGAGCGTTGTTCTCTAAGGAGGAGTGTTGTGGCCATGGGGCTCAGCAGGTGGTCTCCTCCGTCCAGTCCTTCATAGTTGAAGGTGTGGGAGTGGCTGGACTACAATCGGGGATTCTTGTGGCCCCAGGGAGACAAAGAGTCCACGTGCTGAGTTTTCAGCAGTGTCCCTGCTTTGGGAGATGGGTCCCCGGCCTGATCCTGTCCTTTCTTCGTCATTTGTCTCACTGCAAATGCCTCCCCTCATGTTTCCCATCTTCCTGCTGCAGTTACCCTTAGATAAGGGAGGCTCGGAAAGTTCATCCTCCTGGCTTCAGTAACACTTTGGTCAAGTTCTATGTCACGTTGAAGTCAACTGAGACATAAAATTCCTCCTCCTTCGTTTGTAGCAAACCCAGTGTAAAATCAGGCCCCCATTTGTAAGAACAGTCTAGGGTTGCATAGGGCACTCTCGTGTGCATCTCCGAAATAAGCTGTCATTTGAAAGCTCATACCATTTTGTGTAATCTACTGAATTTACTGCAAGTAGTCCCTTCTTTAGCTTAGTTTTTATCCATTGTAATTTGTAGATTTGTTCAGCTGGGTCAGCGTCAACATAAACAAGACAGGAGCAGCCAGCAGCCCTGTTCCAGGTGCCCAGATGGAGTTATAAAACTGTAAGTACTAGATTAGACCTTCAGAAAAATGTTTGTTGCCATTCCTAGTACTTTTTTTTTGTAGACTTTTTAAAAAAAAATTTCAGTCTTATCACCATATTAGTATAAACACTAAAGCATCTCCTCCTGATGTCTTATCCAAGAATAACTGGGTAGCTGTGGGGATGGGAAAGAGATCGGCAGCTTTGACTTGAAACGTACCCTTTGGAGGTGGGACTGGAGTTGGTGGAGGCTTCCCTCCATAAACTTGGCTCTCCACAGGGTAGAGGTGGGATTGATGAAATAGCTCTGACTCTGGAAACAGGCTCCTTGAATTCAGTATAAGACCCTTGAGGGCAGGGTTGGGTTTGTCTGTTCTAGCTGTATATCCCCACTGGTTCTAATGACTTGCTGTAAGTTAAACAGGTGTTTAGCAAATTTTTTAAAATTTTATTTAAGATTGACAGAGAGAGAGAGAGAGAGACCACAAGTAGGCAGAGAGGCAGGCAGAGGGAGAGGGGGAAGCAGGCTCCACACTGAGCAGAGAGCCTGATGAAGGGCTCGATCCCAGGACCTGAGATCATGACCTGAGCCGAAGGCAGAAGCTTAACCCACTGAGCCACCCAGGTGCCCCTGTTTAGCAAATTTTTAAACAGAATCAGGTTCATATCCTAGATCATAGCCCTACTACTTTTTTTTTTAACCTTGATTAAGTGACTTAAGTTTGGATGACTGTTTCCTTATCTGCAAATGGGTTGGTAATAGCACCTACTTTGTAGGAGGGTGGTAGGCTTAATTGCAATAATGCATTCAAAATGCTGAGAAGCAGTATCTGGAAAAAGTTCTCAGTAAGTTGTAATCACCACCACCACCACCACCACCATCATCATCTTCATAATTAGTCTCTGCTTGTTGGGACCAAACAAAGCAAAGGTTGTGACCAGGAGAGACTCCTAATGCTATATGCTCAGTTGAGTTTCTTCCAGAAAATGGGTCACTGTGAATATTAAATGAGCTAATATATGTGAGGTGTCTAGATCAGTGCCTTGCATATAGTTGACATTTACCAAATGTTCTCTTCCCTTTTCTTAGAGCAACTTTATTAGTTTATTTAATACATTTTTGATCAATATTGATGGCCTAACTTCTCTGTGCACTACATCTGCATGTTCCTGAATGATAGTCAAGAGGTGGTTATCATAATGCAGGCAAAGACTCAAGCCTTGGAGAGTAGTGGCTTGGAGTTAGGAAATGGAATAGATTTGGGGAATGTGCAGGAGGTGAAATGGGACTTGGATACTGACTCATCATGCAGGGAGAAAAAGAAGTCCTTATCAAGAATGACCCTTCGATTTTTTGGTTTGTGCAACAGGTTTAATTGGTTGATTGATACATTTATTCATTTGCAGATAGGTATTAAGTATCTGGGCCATTCCAGGCTTCCATTTACTGAGGTCAGGAGTGCTGCAGGAGGATGCAGTTTGCATCTACCGCAGCATTCAGGTGGCCATGTTTAGGAGGCAGTTGGGTCAAATGATCTGGAAGTTCTGGGGATACCAGTGGGGATGGTCATTTCATTCTGGGGATGCACATGCATATGGTGATAATTAAAACCACTGGCTAGGGATTAGACCACCTAGGAAAAGAGAATAGAGTGAGAAAGGGTCTTCAACTGAGTCTTGAGGGGATCTGAGTCTAGCATCTGAGACTGAGAGAAACTTCCAAAGAAGGCAGAGATGACTAATCCAAGAAGGGGGAGGAATGGGACAGTGTTTAATCACAGCCTCCAGAAGGGCTGCTTATCCCTCCCTTCTCTCCCCATCACTGTTTTTTCCTCTGTTTCCTCTTTTTTTTTAAAAATATATAAAATCCTATTAATTTAGCGACCATTTTTTCTTTCTTAAGTCTAATTAACAAATGAAAGTTTGGGCTCCCAAATGAACTGAAATAGATTGACCAGAAAAGGAAAGTATTTAAATGTGTTACCAAAAAAATAAACTCTGTTAACTAAATTATATTATACAAATTGATTATTCCATTAAAAGAGTATGGTACAACCTGGGAGAAGAAGATGATGCAAATATAGCATTTTTTGTGTTTTCTTCCATATTGCATCTACTTTGATCCACAATTGGCCTTGCAGTAATTACTTTTAAATTCTTTTCTTAAAATATTTAGTATTTACTTTTCTGAGTCCTAGATCATATGAAAACCTTATGGATCTAGAATTTTTTTAACCTTTGCACTTAATTAGTAAAGAATCTAACACGAGTGTCTTTTCACACAGTATTTTCAACAGGATAGCAGAGAGCCCAATAGGTTCAGCATTGTGTTGTCATGGCAACTGCCCAAGAGTAGTGTTGTGGTTGATTAAGGTGGGGGGGTGGTCTCTGTGTATGTGCATGGGTGCCTGTTTAAAGTGAAATTCTATAACTAGAATCTTAAATGTCAACTACTCATTTAAATTTTGAAAGTTATGCCCAAACCAAGAGCAATTAGATTTATATGAGATTATTGAAATTCTCATCTTGTTATGTTTTAGGTTCTAAGATGTTTTAAAATGGTAATAAGTTTAAGTTTATATATATGTATGTGTGTGTGTGTCCACTCATCTCCCAATAATTTTCAGTCTTACCAATTTTTCTTGAAATCCTGAAGCAAACTTATATTCCTTTTCTAAATGTGAGGTAAATACAATGCCAGATATAAAAATTATCGATGGTAAACAACTGATGGGGAGCCAGTGTGGCAGGGGCCCTTGGTGTATATGAAGGTACAGAAACCTGGATGGGGTAGCTGGACACTTTTCACCCAAGATTCTGGGGACATTTCTTAGATGTGGGTGTTGAATCCAAACTGGTCCATGTCTACACTGTTAGCCCAAATACTCCAAGTGGTATTTCCTTTGACTGTGACCCCTCCCTTTGACTCATACCAGTCCTTGAGTGTGAATGGTGGCAATTAGGGAGAAATGCTGTCAGTCGACCTTCACTGACACTCACTTAATACCTTAACCTGAATTAACTGAATTCTCATAGTAATCCTGTGACCTTTCTATCATCCTCATTATACAGATGGGGAAACTGAAGCACAGAGGAATTGTGTAACTTTCTCACAAACAGCAAGTGGAAGAACCAGGATTCAAACCCAGACAGGCTGGCTTCCCAGCACTAAGCCATACATGCCTCATGTTACCAGCTGCTTTTATAACCACAGTGGTAGATATACTGAGTAATTAGAGCGAACAGCCCTCATGTTGTCCTCTGACCTCATCTGGGTTTGTAGACATCTCTGCATGCAGACGTAATGTTTCTTCTCTGTTTATATTGAATTTTGTTTTCACATTTAAATATAATACTTATGATAATACAACTTTATTCTTTTCCTAGTACCCAGCATATTGTCCCCAGTGTAGACATACTTCTTGAGCAAGAATAATTTGCTTGATGTAAAGCACAGTATAGAGGCCATTTAGCCATTATCAGAACAATATTGCTGCTATTTACTATTGTTGCTATCCTACTAGGTTGTAAGTTCCTAGTAGGCAGCCCATCTTTGTACGGGCTGCCCCCAGAATAATATGTTAAATTGAGTGCTCAGTAAATATTTGTTGAAGTGTTCTGAATCTTATCCACCCCCCCCCATTACTCTCAGAGTCTTTTCGAGGCCCCCTGAGCATCCCTACCTAGAAGCCCACCTCACCAGCAGCTCTCTGCTTTTCAGCCACCCTCCCAGTGGCTCCTTTCTCCCCCCCAACCTTGAACATTCTTCAGTTTTCCCCCCCATTCTGTTTCCTGCTCATAAGCCCTTTGCCCTTCCCTACTTCTTTGTTCCCTTCTGATAGAAGAAAAAAGTAAGCATGCCAAGTTTTTAGCTTTTTAATTTTTTTCCTCTATCCTTTTCCACTTGCCCCTGTGACCAAAAGCAGAGCGAGAAGGCCCCGAGTGGAAGGCATGCTGTTCCAGGACAGGGGTGATGTGGTGGCTTGGCGGTGATTCACTGTATTCATGCAAGACCAACCTGTTCTCATTTTACACTCCTACGAGTTCTCTGCGAGCTTTTAAGTGAGCAACAAATGCCAATCAGTGTAGGTTAAAAAGAACATGAACACATATATTATTAGTGCCTGCTATTCTGTGGCTCACCTATTCCAAGAATAGGTCTCACTCGTTTCAAAACTACCTCTAAGAAATGGTTCAAAATATAATAGAGTTTGGATAAGTACCATCTAGCTTAGGGTTCTTCCAACACAGGCTGAGCTGAAAATGTAGTATAAGGTAAATAAGGATGTTTACTCTATTAGGACCATCAGGTTTTTACTCCTTAAGTCCATCTCTGAGTAGGAAGCATTTACTGACCTTGCAGCAAATGCCCCTGGGTAAGGGTTTCTGTTAGGGGACGCGCTTCACAAACCACAGGTGCTTTTACACGTGAGAATTAGCACACCTTTTCACACTGATGAGACGAGGGTGGCCCAGTGGTCATGATGAACTCAACTTTGTTTTCTTCTTGTGAGTCATTTTCCATAATGTATTCCCAATATGCGAGTCACTCTCTGGGGTCCCCCACACTGATCTCATTTAGTGCTCTGCAGACAGTGCTTTGGGCTCTGTGCTGTGGGCCCAATATTTCTACCTTAATATGTGACACTTGTTATCTTTCCTAAACACCCCGAGTACAGTCGTCAAAGGTTTAAGGATTCGGAGCAGTTGGGAGGCCGTGATCAGTGATTCATCAGCTTATTCACTCCACACTCGGGAGATGAAAGGTGACAAGGAGACCAGTCTGTGACCTCTTCCTCACCCCAGAAGTTACCACGATAGTCTCTGTTCCTCTTTCCTTCTGGCCTTTACTTTTCTGTCTTCTTTTTTACCTGCTTTAGCTTTTTCCTTTTTATCTTTTCTATTCCTAAACAATTCCTTTCTGTCTACTCTCTCCCCTTCTGTATTCCTTTTACTTTTACCTTCCTCTCTCTCTGGCCATCTCCTCTCCCTGGCCATCCTCTCTCCATCCCTCCAGGGTGGTTTTCACTGGCTTTTTTGTTTTTTTTGTTTTGTTTTTTCTTTCTTTTTAATACAGTAACTTCTCCAAAACGCAAGTTTCCTTCTTGTATTTTACAACAGTGCTTTTCAGGGGCCCTTGGGTGGCTCAGTCAGCTAAGCATCAGCCTTTGGCTCAGGTCATGATCCCAGGGTCCTGGGATTGAGCCCCGCCTCTGGCTCCTTACTCTGCAGGGAGCCTGCTTCTTCCTCTCCCCACCCCCTGCTCTTTCTCTCTCTCTCTCTCTCTCTCTTACACATAAATAAATTCTTTTAAAAAAAGAACAGTGCTTTTCAAACTGTAATTCTTGACTCATAAGTGGGCCATGAAATTAATCGAGTGGGCCTCCACACAGTGAAATAAAATAAAACTAAACTGAATCCAAAAGAGAATTCCAGTGCATGGTACAAAGTATAGTTGTCTTGTTGAGGAGAATTTTCTCTCTCTGCATAAATACAACCATATATTGGTTTGCTATGCAAAGTGCATTTCTTACTGCCGGTAATAGTCACAGGTTGGATTTACATGAATGTACCTTCTCTGGAACCGCATGAATTAAAAATTTTAGCTCAGTTCCTGGCATGTAGGCATTTGAGAAATGTTTGTTAATTAAATGAAAGTGTGTGTGTGTGTGTGCGTGCGTGTGTATGTGAGTGTGAGTAATTTCTCTTGGGAATAATTAGAAACAGAGAAGGGAGGTCAGGAAGGGATGGGAGAGTATTCTGTGATATGTCGATAGTGGGTAAAGTAAATGCAGGCCTTGAAAAATAATACTCTCGCTATGTAAAAGGAATCGAGAGCTAGGATGGGCCTGTGAAGGGAAGAGGTAGCAGGAAGCTGCCTGGAAAAGTCAGAATGAAAGAGCCATTGGATACATAAAGTGAATGCCTCTTTATTTGAATATTATCTACAATAACATCTGCCTACTATGTAAGATAAACTTAATGGGAACAGGTGAGATCTGGAAAGATTTCTAGCATATAAGGAATAATAAATAATTGTAGGTACTTGTGTTATTAATTTAAGGTATCAAAATGACTTTATTGTATATTTTTAAATTATGTATATTGCCTGTTTTATTTTGGTGACTGCCATTTATGGGAGCTTTCACAGGTTCACATGAGGTCTTAAGTACCCCCTTAACATGGGTTTTGTTGTTGTTTTCAGGAAAGATAAGGTAATTCTCAGGCTTGATTCTAGAGGAAAGATGGGGTTATTTGGTTGAAGAAGACAAAGGCGGTTCTGGGCAGAGGCTCCTGACCACGCAGAACTTTTGGAGACCCATACGTAATTCTCTGTCTAGTGTAAGGGGATTGTCCATGAGAGACACAGGCAGGTAGGGACAAGATCGGGTGGAGATGCCAAGTGGGAGAGCATGGCCCTTATCCTATAAGCTGGTTTTAATCAAGGGAGTGATAGGCTTAGATTTGCATTTTAGAAAGGTCACTCTGGAAATAGCATGGAGAATGGATTGGAGATGGGGAGAGAAACAGTGTATCTGTTGGAAACATCAGGACAAGAAAAGAATTGGAGTCTGCTCTTGGCAGTTGAAATAACGAAGGGGAATTATTTTGCAAAAGTAGAATCTGTAGGGCTTGGTAAAACTCGGTGCAGTGGATTGGGTATGAGGAACATGCGGGAGGCCAGGTGTTTTCTAGTATGGTGGACCAGATCCGGTGGTGGGTCACCGGGACTGGAGACACATGACAGACTTAAGTTTGGGGGCTAAGGTGTTTCATTTCTGACAGTAATAGCACATACAAGATGATTTGTTAGATTACAGAGATTAGATAAATTTAAGTTTTTGTTTTTGTTTTTTTGCTCTTGGTTTAAAAAACAAGCAATGTAAATTTCTTTCTCTAAAGGGATTCCAAGTTAAATCGATTATTATACATGCTTTTAAATTTTTCTGGAGACCCATGTTCAGATTAGAGGACAAAAAATCATTCAGTTGCTGGTAGAGATGAAGAATTTATTATGGCTTTAAGTGTATTTTTAGCCCATAAAGCACTTATTTTGTCTTACTTTGTAGCTGGGCAAGGAGGTTAATCCTGGGGAGTAGGTCTGGATACCAGATAGGGCCTCGTGAGGGGTATTACTCGTTGGTTTTCTTCGCTCCTTACACAGGAGTCACATTTCGTAACTATTTAACCTTTTGTTATTTTGTTAGTTTACCCAATTATCATCAGTTTTCTGTATGGGAGGTGAGTGGGATGGTTTTGGCAGATGGGATGATGAGTGAGCCTCGTGCTGTGTCACCGTGGCTTCATTCCTTTTGCACAATGACAGTGTGTGCGCTGGTATGATGTATTGATGGCCCCTGCCTCCTTCCCTCATGTATGAGAAGTCTTTTCAGTTAAGATAAATTTTTGGTTGAAAGACAAAAACATTTTTGATTTCGTATTTAAACATAACTGTACTATCCAGTGTGTTACTCAGACTCCCTTGGTGCTTTTACACATGGTTTTAGAAAATGAAGTACAAACCCCCATTAAGTCCTGATCATGTTTAATATTCACCAACAGGCGTCAGTCGTCTTTTGATGTTACAGAAATAATTTTCTTTATTTATCATTTTATGTTATCACTCATTTTCTTCATGGTCTTAGAAAGAAATTTGAGGAATACTGCCATGGAAATCACTTGCATTATGTTTTCATAATTAGAAGTCTGCTCGTATTTTATAAATATTCTTCTGCCATTCCCTCCCAATTTTATAAGAACAGGAAGACCTTGGTAAATAGAACCCAATATATGGTATTTTTTTTAGAAGATTTGTTTATTTGAGAGGGAGAGAGAGAGAACAGGCGAGGGGGCAGAGGGAGAGAGGGTCCCATGCAGACTCTGCACTGAGTAAGGAGTCTGACACAGGGCTCAGAATCTCGCAACCCTGAGATCATTACCTGAGCCGAAACCGAGAGTCAGATGCCTAACCAACTGCACCACCCGGGTGCCCCTAATATATGGTATTTTTAATCTAAAACCAATCTAGGGATGACTGGCTAGCTCAGTTGGTGAAGCGTTTGACTCTTGGTGTTAGGGTTGTGAGTTCGAGGCCCACTTTGAATGTAGAAAGTGCTTAAAAATAAAATCTTCAAAGGAAAATAAAGCAATTTAATGGTAAATAAATAATAAATAAACTGTGAGTTACTTGAGGGCAGGGCTTATCTACTTTTGTATCCCCAGGCCCTACCTGATACCTGTGTACCTTGTACACAGTAAGCATTAAATAAGTTATGAATGAGTACTGGTCAATATTTAATAGTTTTTAAAATCTCTTTTAGTAATATCATGCAGTAATTAAGTGTGAGGGAGAAGTACCAGAGTTAGCCAATGGAAGCAAATGGCGAGACAAATGACAGCTATTTGTATGCTTTGGATTATACACTTGACCCTTGAACAACATGGTGGTTGTGGGGGCCAACACCCCCTATCCTGCCCAGTCCGAAATCTGTGTTTAATGGCAAATTGTCCCAGAGCTTAACTACTAATAGTCTACTGTTGACTGGAAGCCTTACTGAGAACATAAAGTTAAGTAACACATATTTTGTGTGTTTTACATATTATCTATTATATTCTTATAGTAAAGTAAGCTGGAGAAAAGAAATTGTTAAGAAAATCATAGGAAAAGAAAATATACTTATAGTACTATACTATATTTATAAAAACAAAAAACAAACCACCTGTAAGTGGACCTGCACCATTCAAACCCATGTTGTTCAAGGATCACCTGTCGTTTATTTTGAGTTTTAGAGATAGCAGCTCAAGTTTTTTGTCAGGTATCTCATCAGTTTCTCATTTGAGAAATATTGCTGTCCTTATTAGTTAACTTAAACATTCTGTTAGTAGAACAAGCTAAAATAGGGCCTTGATTTTCTTTTCTCATTTTATTTTGGTTCAGCTGTATTGAGATTTAATTGACATATAACATTGAATAAGTTTAAGGTATACAATGTAATAATTTGATATATGTATCTGTTATAAGGTGATTACCACAATAAGGTTAGTTCTCCCATGCATCACCTCTCATAGTTACCGTTGTGTGTGTGTGTGTGTGTGTGTGTGGTAAGAATTTTTAAAAATCTACTCTCTTAGCAACTTTCAAATATACAGTACAGTATATAACTGGAAGTTTGTAGCTTTTGACCACCTTCACCCATTTTGCTGTCCCCTACCTTCTGCCTCTGGCAACCACCAATCTGTTCTTTGTTTCTATGAGTTCAGATTTTTTACATTCCACATACAAGTGAGATCATACAGTATTTATCTTTCTCCGTCTGACTCATTTCACTTAGCGTAATGCCCTTAGAGTTCATCCATGTTGTCACAATTGACAGAATTTTTTTTTTTTTAAAGATTTTATTTATTTATTTGACACAGAGAGCGAGATTACAAGTAGGCAGAGAGGCAGGCAGAGAGAGAGGAGAGAGGAGGAAGCAGGATCCCTGCCGAGCAGAGAGCCCGATGTGGGCCTCGATCCCAGGACCCTGGGATCATGACCTGAGCCGAAGGCAGCGGCTTTAACCCACTGAGCCACCCAGGCGCCCAGAATTTCTTTTTTTAATGATTGAATAATATTCCATTACACACACACGCATTTCATAAGTATATTCATCTCACATTTTCTTTATTCATGCATGGATAGCCATTTAGGTTGTTTCTATGTCTTGGCTATTATACATTATTCTGCAATGAACATAGATAGGGGTACAGATAACTCTTCAAGATAGCTATTTCCTTTCCTTTGGACATTTACCCAGAAGTGAAATTGCTAGGTCATATGGTATTTCTATTTTTAATTTTTTGAGGAACCTCCATACTGTTCTCCATAATGATTGTACCAATTTACATTCCCACCAACAGTGTAAAATGGCTCCCTTTTCTTCATATCCTCACCACACTTGTTATTTGTTTTTTTGTTTTGTTTTGTTTTGTTTTTTCTTTTTCTTTTTTTTTTTTTTTGACAAAAGCTATTCTAATAGCTTTTGAGGTGAGAGCTATTGTGGTTTTGATTTGCATTTCCCTGATGATTCATGATGTTGAGCATCCTTTCGTGTTTCTGTTGGCCATTGTGTATGTCTTCTTTGGAAATATGTCTGTTTAGGTCCATTGCCCATTTTCAAATTGGGTTGTTTGGGGTTTTTGGGGGGTTTTCTTGTTTGTTTTTTACTTTTGTGTTATATGAGTTCTTACATATTTTGGATGTTATCTGATCCCTTATCAGATGTGTGGTTTGCAGATCTTTTCTCCCATTCTGTAAGTTGCCTTTTCATTTTGTTGATTGTTTCTTTTGCTGTATAGAAGCTTTTTGGTTTGATGTAATTCCACATGTTGATTTTTGCTTTTGTTGCTTATGCTTTTGGTGTCATATTCATAAAATCGTTGCCAAGACCAATGCCAAGGAAATTTGCTCCTGTGTTTTCTTCTAGGAGTTTTATGGTTTCAGGTCTTATATTGAAATCTTTAATCCATTTTGAGTTAATTTTTGTGTGCAGTGTAAAATAGGGGCCTAGTTTCATTCTCTGCATGTGAATATCCAGTTTTTCCAGCAGCATTTATTGAAGAGATTGTCTTCTTCACTGAGTATTCTTGGCTCCATGGTCAAATATTAGTTGATTGTATATGCATGATGTATATGTATTATTTCTGGACTTTCAGTACAATTCTGTTGGTCTATCTGTCTGTTCCTATGCCAGTGCCACACTGTTTTGATTACTGTAGTTTTATAAAAAAGTTTGAAATCAGGAAGCATGATGCCTTCAGCTTTGCCTTTCTTTTTCAGGATTGCTTTGGCTATTCAGGTCTTTTGTGGTTCCATGTAAATTTTAGAATTGTTTGTTCTCTTCCTGTAAAAAAAAATGCTATTGGAATCTTGATAGGGATTATATTGAATCTAGAGATTGCTTTGGGTAGTATGGACTTTTTAACAGCCTGGATTCTTATAGCCCATGAAGTCCATCTTTCCACTTATTTGTCATCAATTTCTTTTATCAATGTTTTACACTTTTCATTCTTTAGATGTTTTACCTCCTTGGTTAGATTTATTCCTATGCATTTTATTGTTCATTATTGTTATTTTTATTATGTTTAATAGTTCCCAGCTATTACTGTGTTGCTGTTTATCTCTCCTTTTAGTTCTGTGAGTATTTGCTTTATATAGTTATGTGGTTCAATGTTGGGTAAATAAATATTTACAATTCTTATACCTTTTGGGTAGATTGACCCCCTTTACCATTATATAATTGCTTTCTTTGTCTCTTTTGACTATTTCTTTTTTTTTTTTTTTGAGATTTTATTTATTTATTTGACACAGAGAGAGAGAGATTACAAGTAGGCAGAGAGGCAGGCAGAGAGACAGGGAGAGGAGGAAGCAGGCTCCCTGCTGAGCAGAGAGCCTGATGCGGGCCTCGATCCCAGTACGCTGAGATCATGACCTGAGCCGAAAGCAGAGGGCTTTAACCCACTGAGCCACCCAGGCGCCCTCTTTTGACCATTTCTAACTTAAAGCTGCTGCTGCTTTTTTGGTTATCAGTTGCTTGAAATACCTTTTTCCATCCCTTCATTCTCAGTCTATGTGTATCCTTGAAACTAAAATGAGTTTCTTTTAGGCTGTAGGCAGCGTATTGTTGGATATTGTGTTTTATCCACTTATATATGCTAGTCTTTTGATGGGAGAATTTAATCCAGTTATGTTTAAAGTAATTAATGATAGGTAAAGACTTACTGTTGCCATTTCGTTCATTGCTTCCTGTTTTGTACCTTCTTTGTTCCTTGCTTCCTCTCTTGCTGTCTTCCTTTGTGATTTGATTACTTTTTGTAGTAGTATGCTTTAACTCCTTTCACTATCTATTTTAAAATGATAACAACTTCAATAATGTATGGAAACTTTATACTTTAACATCTCTTCCCCTTTGCATTTTAAGTTACTGATGTTTGGTTTATATCTTTTTATATTATCTATCCAATAACAAATTATTGTAGTTATGTTTTTATTTTTTTATTTTTATTTATTTTTTAAAAAAGATTTTATTTATTTATTTGACAGAGAGAGAGAAATCACAAGTAGGCTGAGAGGCAGGGAGAGCGAGAGGAGGAAGCAGGCCCCTTGCTGAGCAGGGACCCCAATGCAGGCCTCGATCCCAGTACCCTGAGATCATGACCTGAGCTGAAGGCAGAGGCTTTAACCCATTGAGCCACCCAGGTGCCCTGTAGTTATGTTTTTTAGATACATTTATTCTTTAGCCTTTAAACTAGAGTTGCAAATGAATTACACACTATCAATACAGTATAGAGAATCTGACTTTGATTATATATTTACTATTACCAGTGTGTATTATACATACTACATATGTTTTTGTGTTATTAATTATCATCCTTTTATTTCCACTGCCACCAAGCCCCTGGCCACACAGGGCCATCAGCTTGGCTCTGAAGATAAGCACAGCCACTGCCTGTTATCTCTGCTGGGGCACAGCTGCAAAGAGAAATGTGGTCTCCCAAAATTGAGCACTGATTACTGTAAACCCTGCCTACCTTCTCTGCTTCTGATTCTCAGTGGTGAAGCCCTGCAGAGTTCCTGTGACCCCAGTGAGGCAACATCCAAATGTGCCTTCTGGGAAGGACCCTGCAATGCTGGGGGAGTGGGATGTCCACTTTGGGTTCTTTTTTCCTCCAACTGTAAAAACCATAGTCCCTTGGGGCCCCTCTTGGTATGCCACTGTGCTGGCTTGGGAAGGGGCAATGTGGTCAGAGTGTAGCCACTCCTCTTAACCTTTCTAAGGTCATCCTTCTCAGTCTTTGTTTTCCAGGGGGTGCTTCAGCCTCATCCCTGGATTCTGAGACTTTCACATTACTGTCTTTATGGATATTTGCCAGTTGGTCTTGCTACAGTGTACACTACAGTGTAGTCTGTTAAGTGTGCGATAGCATCATGTCTACAAAAATAATGTACAGTCCTTAACTTAGAAATACTTTATTGCTAAAAAATGCTAACCTTTTAGCAAGTCATACTCTTTTTGCTGGTGAAGGGTCTTGTCTGGATGTTGATGGCTGCTGACTGAACAGGGAATGGTTGCTGAAGGCTAGGGTGTCTCTGGCAATTTCTTAAAATAAGACAACAGTGAAGTTTTGCAACATCGATGGACTCTTCCTCTCATGAATGATTTCTGTGTAGCATGAGATGCTGTTTGATAGCATTTTACCCACAGCAGAGCTTCTTCCAGAATTTGAGCCAGTCCTCTCAAATCCCGATGCTGCTTTATCAGCTAAGTTTATATCATATTCTAAATCCTTTGTGGGCATTTTAACAGTCTTGACAGCATCTTTACCAGGAGTAGATTCCATCTCTGGAAGCCACTTTCTTTGCTCAGCCATCAGAAGCAGCTCCTCACGAGATTAACCTTTTCTCAGGAGATTGCAGCAATTCAGCCCCATCTGCAGGCACCACCTCTAATTCTAGATCGCTTGCTTTTTCTACCACATCTGCCGTTACTTCCCCCACTGAGCCCCTCAGAGTTATCCTTGAGGGTTGCTTCCAAACTTTTGTTAATGTTGATATCGTGTTGTATCTCCATTGCAACTAGCCTTTAAGAAACTTGTCAAGGGACGCACGGGAGGCTCAGTTGATTAAGCGTCTGACTTGGGCTCAGGTCATGATCTCCGGGTCCTGGGTTGGAGTCCCACTTCGTCAGGCTCCCTGCTCAGCGGGGAGCCTGCTTCTCCCTCTCCCTCCGCCCCTCTCTCCCATTTGTGCACTCACCCATGCACACACACACTCTCTCTCTCCAATAAATAAAATCTTTTTTTAAAAAAAGGAAACTTGTTAAGTTATAGTACAGTATCAAAGAAAAATATTCACAATTATCTGGAATGATTATTAAAATACTCCTTCATTTTCTAACTACATATCTCTGTGAGGTCAGAGTTTCTTTCTTCCCATTTTTTTTATTATGTTCAGTTAGCCAGCATATAGTACTTTGTTAGTTTTTGATGTAGTGTTCAGTGATTCATTAGTTGGGTATAAAACCCAGTGCTCATCACAACACGTGCCCTCCTTTATACCCATCACCCCATTACCCCATCTCCTCACCCCCTTCCCTTCTATAAGCCTCAGTTTGGTTCTCAGAGTCCAGAGTCTCTCATGGTTTGTCTCCCTCTCTGATTTCTCCCCCTTTAGATTTCCCTCCCTTCCCCTGTGGTCCTCCGTGCTATTGCTTGCTTATGTTCCACATATGAGTGAAACCATATAATAATTGTCTTTCTCTGCTTGACTTACTTCACTCAGCATAATCCCCTCCAGTTCCATCCACGTCGATGCAAATGGTGGGCATTCATCCTTTCTGATGGCTGAGTAATATTCCATTGTATATGTGGACCACATCTTCTTTATCCATTCATCTGTTGAAGGGCTTCTTGGCTCTTTCCACAGTTTGGCTATTGTGGACCTTGCTGCTATGAACATTAGGGTGCACGTGCCCCTTCTTTCACTACATCTGTATCTTGATACAGAGTTTCTTCATGTACTCAACCAAAACAACATATCATGACAGATTCAGTCAGACACAGATTTAAGAATTCATTTGTCTTATATTAAGACATTAAAGAAACTATGAACACATCAAACATTACTTCTTTGTCACTAATTTTCTTTTGTCTTGGAAAAGGTAGTTATTTTTTCATTAAAACATGTTATGTTAACATTTATCGGGTTTACTATTATTTTTAAACAAATGAATATTTTTAATTTCTTAGTTTTAATTTCTCATATAGTAAATATCAGTAGATGTAACCCATATAAACCAAAGCTACTGGGGTCCTCAGGAATGGTTTTAAGATCATAAAGGGGTCCTGAGATTAAAAAGTTTGAGAACCTAATGGCATAGAATGTTTGACCATTCATGTCAGTATGAAGCACTGAGGCAAACAAAGCATTTCTACGTGACAACCTTGCTGTCCTTGCCAAAAAAATGAGATCCCTGATTAGGTAAAGAAATGTTTATTTTCTGTTTTTTTATTGTTTCAGAAATCAAGAAAGCAAATCTTTTCTTTTTAAAGATTTCTAGCAAAAAATGGTTTGAACCTCTTAGGATACATCCAGCTCCAAAGAACGGAACACCTAACTCAGCTGGTTTAAATGATAAGGTGATTTATAATTTCATGTCACTGAAGGATTGCAGATAGGGCAGACTCCAGAGTTGGTTGTTTGAGGGGCTTCATGGGATCATGAAGCGCCAGTTTCTTTCCATCTCTGTGCTCTCCCTTCCTCAGTGTCACCTCATCCTCAAAGTGGCAGCAAGATGGCTACAACAGGTCCAAGTGCCACTATCAAACATGGTAGTGCCAAAGGGAGAAGAGGGACGTTTTCCCTGCGTCTCCTCCTTAGCAACAGGGAGCTCCCAAACCTGCTTAGCAGACTTTTCCTCATGCCTCAGTGGCCATTAAGTCAATGCTTATTCTCATTACCAGTAGCAGACTTATTAACCCTAACATGCATCGGAGGACAACCAGTAGAATACCCCTTTATTACTATTGGTCAACTAGCCTCAATCCTCTACTTTACAGTTTTCCTAGTTCTAATACCCACCATCAGCATCATCGAAAATAACCTTTTAAAATGAAGAGTCTTTGTCGTATATTAATTACTTTGGTCTTGTAAACCAAAAATAGAGGGCAGTCACCCCCCTAAGGCTTCAAGGAAGAAGCAACAGCCCCACCATCAGCACCCAAAGCTCACGTTCTAATTAAACTATTCCCTGATATCACCCCACCCATTTATTCAATTCATATACAACACTGTCTCTAATGTGCTATCACAGTATATATGAATCTCCTCCCCAACACTGCATGTATAACATACATCCGATGCTCTTCCACAGCCATCCCAATACAATGCCCTACGTACATCATGCATGCCCCATGCATATAAACATGTACATATTATGATTGGTTTTACGTAAATGTATTCCACCTAGATCACGAGCTTGATCACCAGGCCTCGAGAAACCAGCAAGCCTTGTACATCAAATGGGACATCTTGATGAACTAATGACTAATCAGTCCATGATCACCCAGGATTGGGTCACATCCAGTCCTTAACTTTGTCACTGCCAAGGGTTGTAGGCTTACTGTGTTGGTTAAAATAATCATTTTCGGGGAGCTGGATATGAGGAAGTCATCTACAATGACTTAGTTGTTCAAAACGAAAAAATCCTTTGGGCCTATTCAGTTAACTGGAAATTCACTTGCACAGATGCCCAGTAAGAGAGGCAGCGTGAATCTGTGGAAAGTGTTCTAAGCTTAAGAACCAGGAGCCCTGGGGTCTGGTCCCACCTCTGACACTCTTGGGCCCTGAATCCCCTGTCACAGCCTTACTTCCTCATCTGTCAAAGGAGGGCTCGGACTAGAGCACTAGTTCCAAGACCCTTTGGTTCACTGGTTCCTTCATTCACTCCCTCACTCTTTCATTCAGTAGTACTTATAGAGTGCTTACTCTATTATGGAAGTCACAGGGTATAGACATGCACCAGACTATTGCCTGTTTAACCACAACCATCTGTTCTTCCTCCTGCACTACACACACAATGAGAGCCCAAAGGGGAGTCAGATCCAAACTGGTTTTTTTCTCATAGAATAAATTGTTTAATGCCCTTGGCAGAGAGCCCGTGCCACGAAGCTCATTAGCCAATAGTGACATCACGAGAGTTCTCTCTCCTCTTTTTAAAATGTAAAATTTATCCAGAAATGAGAACATAGAGCCACAGTCATATTTTGACAGAGATGGGTCTTTGTCTCAGAGAAGCTGCTCGTGGGCTTGGCTGGCTGTGATTGCTGCAGTTCCCTCAGTCTAGGGAAGGCTGTGAGGTAGGGAGCAGGCGTTAAGAGAACAGAAGGACAGTCATGAGAAATGAGACTGTGTTCTCAGAATATTCAAGGGCACTCTTACGTTTTATTTTTCAGATAAGATGTCAGAAAGTTTTTACTCTTTTAAACCAAGTTGCTAAAATTTTGCAGGCCTTTCTCAGACGCTGTGTTCGTCCATTTATCATGTCACATGAAGTGTTAAGATAGCTGTGAATATTTATCTGTGAGAAGAGAATTTGGAGTCATGTGATCACTCCCCCAAGTGATATTTGAGTCGCTGTCAGGTGAAGCAGGGCTTTTTTAAGTTGCTTTAGGGACTAATATAAGTGGAACGTTGAAGGAAGAAGATCTAGGGTCATTGAAGAGAAAATCTTTTCAACACATAGAACACTCAGCAATGACATGGAAACAGTCCATTATGAAAAGTCGTGAGTTCTGCCATCACTGAGAACGCTCAGGCAGAGGCTAGATAACCTACCAACCATGTTGTGAAGAGGTTCTTCATTTGATCTGAGAGTGGACAACATGAGTTGGAAGGAAGGTCATCTCTTAGATCCTGTAATTGTTATCATAGCTGTGAGACCTGTGGTGGCTTAAGATCAGTAGCAGTTTGAAACAGAAAGCAGGTGATTCATTTATTCACCAGATATTTATTAAGCGCCTACTAGGTGTTAGGCACTATTCTAGACACTGGAGATACAGTAAAGAACAAGACTGGCAAGACACGAGGGCACTTGTGTTCTGGGGTAGGCAGACAAGCACTGAATGAATAAATGAGTAAGTAAGACCGTTTCCTATTAGGATATATGCTCTGAAGAACACAAACCAGCATGATGGGAGAGAAAGATTAGAGCAGGTGAGGGTGGGTATCTGTTTTAGATTAGATTTTGAGGGCAAGTCTCTTGGAGGAATTAACCCATGAGCTGAGAATGGAATGCAGACAAGGTATCTTCCCTGGGTTGATGGGAAGAACATTTGAAGCGGAGAGGACATGGAAGAGCCAGGTAGGAACAAGCTTGGCAGGTTGGAGAAGCAGGCAGAAGGCTGAGTGAGAGGCCAGAGGGTTACATATGGGAAGGAGTGGGCACAGGTAGGGGCCAGATCTCACAGGAGCTCCCACGAGAGCCTAGCGTTCCTCTGTCCAGCCACTGCAAGGTTTCGGTAGAATGGCGTGCTCCAGTTCACATCTGTAAAAAATGACTATGCTTTCTTTCTGGAGGGTGAATTATAGGATACAAGCAAAGAGGAAAAAAGGAAACTCAAGAGAAATGTGGTTTCACAGAAGCGAAAAGAAAATGTCTCAAGAAGGAGGGAGTGGGCAGCAGTGTTGAAGACAGAAAAATCAGCAGGAAAGTTACTGATGGCCTTGATGAGCAAATGTTTTTGGGTGGTAGCTTTGCAAACCCACTTAGAGTGAGTTTAGGGAAAAATGGGGAGTAAGGACATGGGAAATAGAAACCAGTCTTTCAAAAAATGCTGTGAAGGAGTGCAAAGAAATAGGAACATATCTGGAAGGGAATGTGAAATCAAGGGATTGTTTCTTAGATCAAGTTATTGCAGCACCTTCTCTATGCTGATGGAAGGGGGTCTACAGAGAGGCAGATAATAGGGACGCTAGACAAAGGGGTGATTGCAGGAGAGAGATCTTCAAAAGAGCATTGTGTTTTATATTGTTATTGAAATCCATAGTTTCATTATTTTTGATATTGATTAGTTTATTGGGCTATCCTTGTATTAAGTTGAACCATATGGAATTAGCAATATTCACCTATAATTTTTGACCTACAGAAATTACCATCATGTAATTCTGCCTATAGTAGAATTAGAATTTTCTCCCTTAGACACTTAAATTTCTGTCATAGGTCTTTATAATTTATATACATTTTTAAATATGGAAACAACCTCAAACTTACCTAAAAGTTGCAAACAGCAGAAGAACATCCCCCTTCCCAAACCATCTGGGAGTGAGTTTCAGGCCTGATGCTCTCTCTCTCTCTCTCTAGCACTTGAGTGGATATTTCCTATAAATAAGAACATTCTCCAACAAAATCACAATTCACAATCTAGTAAAATCGGGAAACGAACATCAATACTTTACTACCAACTAATTCCCTGACCCCATTCAGGTTTTTGCCAGTTGTCCCAGTAATGTCCTTAATCCCAAAAGGATCTGATTTCCCATCTCACATTGCATTTAGTTGTCGTGTTGCTTTAGTCTCTCTCACTCTGGAACAATTCTCCGTTCTTCCTTGATTTTCATGACTTTGACACTTTGATAGCTGCAGGCCAATTATTTTGTAGAATAGACAAAGATTTGGGTTTGTCATGATTATGTTCAGGTTATGAACCTTCGGCAGTGTGATAGTCAGCCTCCGAATTGGCCCCACCTCCTGTTATCCCCACTGTTATGCAGTCTCTGCCCACCCAGTACCAGAGTTGATCTTCGTGACCTAGAGCATATAGCAGAAGTGGTTAAGCTGTGATGCGATCTCGTGGATCACTTGCTCTGTGTGAAGCAAGCCTCCGTGTCATGAGCAGCCCTATGCATAGGCCTACATGGCCACTGAAGCATCTAGCCAACAGCCAGTGAGAAACTGAGGCCTGCCAACAATGTTGAGTGGGCTTGGAAGTAGATACTCCAGCCCTGGTTAAACCTTAAGTTAGTTGACTGTCATCCTGACCGACTATTTGACTTCAACCACAATCACCTGACCCCCAGAAACTAGGACATAGTAAATATTTGTTGACTGAAGATACAAAATGAAAACATGCAGGAATATCACAAAAGTGATGGTGGGTTCTTTCCATTGCATCCTATCAGGTGGCACACAATTTCAGTTTGTCCCATTTCTAAGGATCTTTATTTCCATCCCTTGGTTAAAAGTGGTATCTTCTGGACTTTTCCCCTATGAAGTTGATCTTTTTTCTTTTAATCAATGACTATTTTGTGGGAGATACTTTGAAACTATGTAAATATCCTGTTCTTTATCAAACTAACAACTTTTTCCGTTATTTCTCTCAGTATGAGGTCTTGGCTTCCTATTTTATTAAGTTGGATATAATCTGTTACTGTCCTTATTTATTTTGACGCTCAAATTGTCCCAAGTTTCACCTGAGCCCCTTCAGCCTGGCTCCTGTGTTCTTTGGACATGTCCTCATCATTCTTTGAACACTTCCCTTGATTTCTGGCACAAGATGTTCTAAGTTCATCATGTTCTTTGCCTGCCCCAGTCCTGAGATCAGCCATTTCTCCAAGGATTCCTGGTTCTTCTTAGCGGAAAATGGTATAAAAGCCAAGGTCTGGGCATTAGGTGTGTCTGTTTCTATTGGGGTGTTGCTGCTCCCAGGCCCACTCAAAAGACATGTACACATTTGCATATGTATCTATGTAAATATGTATAGACATGTATAAATACAGACATGTATACAAATATACGTATATGTATGCACAAGTATATACTACACATGTGTTTTATATATTATACAATATAAGTGTATATTTTATAAATATAGTAAATTTAAATATACATATATTTAAATCTCTAAGTTCATATTCATACCTCTAACTATAGGGTATCCAGGGTTTCTGTCCTTTTCTTCCTTTGCATATTAGTGACCTCTTTCTTCAACAGTGAGAAACTTGGCTCCTGTTACCCTTATTCTGTTCATATGATTTATCCCTCTGATATAATCCGTCTCCCATCACCATTACATCTACCCCTTTCCCCAATGGACACCCTCCATTTGGGCTCTAACTTCCATTGCAGTGGTACCCACCCTCATGAATGGCCTTCATATCCCCTTGGGCCCCAAGCCAACCCTCCATGGATATCCATACCTGCCTCAGGCCCTGACATACTACCTCAGGCTGCCCCTACATGTGGACACCCTCCTCACCCACTCAGGCCTTAACCCCCCTCAACCTGCCCTCTATAGAGACGTCCTCCTTACCCTGTCTGGAACAACCAAAATGTCCCTAGAAAATGGTTAAATAGATTACAGGGAGGCATTCACTTTTCATTTTGGACTTTTGGTTACTCTTTTTCTACATGTATACTTTTATGTATATTAATAATACTAACAGAGTATGGGCCATGCTTTACAATTTTCTATACTGAAGCAATAATTAGTATTATTATTATTTTTTAAAGACATACGAAATACAGAAGTTAAGATCCTATTGGTCGAGATTCTGACTCAGTACATCTGGGCTAGGGCTGGGAATCTGTGCCTTATAAAGTTCTCCACTTGAATGTAATGATGAGCCAGGTTGGGGAGCCCCTGCTCCATAGGAGTTCCCCAAGCAGCTGTCCACATGTCCACTGGGCAGCACACCCAACATTCCATCACAGGTGAACACTGACAGAGACGAAGCCATGGGAATTTTTATGGAAACTCGGGACTGTTAGGTTTTGTTTTGAAGGTTCATGGTCCATCTGATACCTCCTTCCAAAGGACCATTTTCTCTGATTCTCCTTGTTAGTGAAGTGAGGGACAACTCTGAAAACATGTGGGCTAAGTACTCTTTAAAATTATCAAAGGCCATCAAAGACAAGGAAAGTCAACTGTCACCACTAAGAAGAAACCAGGGTGACTTGACTAAATGTAATGGATCTTGAATGGCACCCTCGACCAGATAAAGGACACACCTGGACTTCAGCTAATAATAATGTGTCAATACCAGTTTATTAATGGTAACAGATGTCCCAGACTTGTGGAAGGTGTGAATGATCAGGGAAACTGGATGTGGCTATATGGGAACTCTCTGTACTCCGCACAATGATTCTACAAGTCTCTTATTAGAAAAAAGATGGAGGATACAAGAGACGTAATGATGTGATATAGCAAACTCAATGGTAGCATTTGGTAAATCGAAAAGGTAAATATAGCCAAGTGGGTGTTATCACCTCTGGGAGGGAGAAAAGACCCTTTTCTGTAGCCCATTGGCCTGAATTTTCAGGAGGGACAGGCCACTGCTGCTGCTGTTCCAGGAAATTTGAGGACTGAAGAGACAGATTGTTCCCAGAGGTCACTATGGAATGTCGGGTGGATGACCAGTTGCCCCGGGGAAGAGTTCGGGCCTGCATATAGGCAGGGAAGGGCTGACTCTGAGAGGTGCAGTTACGTTCTTTGCCCTTTGAGAACAGCTGTTATGTGCCCGATGTGAATCCTATAGCTTGGTGGCAGGGCAGCCCCAGTGCTGTGCAGGAGAACCAGCCCCTGTCGCCTGTGGTGCCAAGCCAAGTGTGCTCTCCTTGTGTAACAGCTGAGATGTTCAAGTTATAGCCTGCAAAACAATGCAGCCAACTATCACTGCCTGCTCGTCTGGTGTTTGTCATAAAACAGAACTGAAGTAGAGGGAAAACTGCATTTCTTTTTGTACTGAGATAGATAACATGTCCTCCAAATGGGAGGGAGACCATACAGTTTATAAATTGCATCCTAAATTGGAAGTCTTTTACATATTTTGGGGCTGAAAATCATCCTGCTTCATTTCTCTAAACCCAAACTTTCTCTTAAAAACACAAATGACATTTTTATTTGACAGTTCTCCAAGAGAATGTGCAGTGTCGTTGTGCCATACGTGGACGAATAAAAATATCCATGGGTATGGCCGAAACAGAAAATACCGGCACTGCCGCTCATCACTGTGCTTGTGGTAGACTGTCCCTTCTGTCTCCGCGGGCAGCAAGCACACCCACACCCAAGTGCTGGAAGTAGCCCCTTCCTGTTAGGACCGTCTGGGGACAGGGCTTACCTGGGAAGGCTGGCTGCCTGCCCCTTGGTAAAGCAAGAGAGAGCCAGAGCTGTTTGCTTTTTGTTCTGCAACAAAAAGCTATTCTGCTGGTCAGAGATCAGTTGCAGAAAACATAATCCATTCTAGGTAGATGAAACCGGAAGTGATTTATTATAGGGTTTGAAGTAACTTTCAGAATCACTGGAGGGCTGAAGGAAAAAGCTCTAGACCAAGCTTTTAAGGAACAACTCCCCTCAGAGTGGCTTCTGCATTTGCCCTAATCAGGAAGCTGTCCCAAGTAGCTGCTGGGTGCAACACCAACCACCTCAGCTCTCACCAGGAAGCCACCATCGCTGCAGCCAACTCAAGAACATGTTGCCTTTGCATCCCTCTGTTGAACTGATACCCGATAGCTCGCTTCTTTCCATATGACTCGGTTCTATATCAAAGCCTCATGTGAGTACAAGTGCTGAGTAGAACCTAAACCACATTTTGAACCCAAATTGAAAGGGAGTCTGGGATTTTTTTTTTTTCACTTTTCAGCCCCTGCACACTAGAAGGAGAGTTCAGGTAGGTATCAGGGAATCTAAGCGCTGTTATGTGTCATAGTCTGCCCCTCCAGCCACCCAGGTATCCATGCCTACTCCTGTGCGATCAGTGGAGCCCACTCCCTCCCCCAACGCCCACCATCTCTAGATTTTTGTGCAGCCATCTTTATTGGGTCCAGATGAGGCTTCTTGTCATCTACTGACCTATATACAAAAAGACTACCTGTCTGCTCCCAATATACAGTGGTTGCAAAGAATAATAAAATCTCAGAAAGGGAGAAAATAGGAAACATACAACTGCCATTTGCATTCGCAGCTGTCACTCCCATTAGGCAAGAATGGTGAAGGCACCCAGCTCAGATAGTGGGGTAAGGTCCTTGGGCAGCCCTCTGGAAGGACTGCATTGTCCATTAAGCCCTGTGGCCCAAATCTAACCGATGTACTAGCCATCTCCCACCCACTTCAGTAAGAGAACAGCTGATTTTCCTAACTCTGCTTGGTCTGCTGCCGCTCTAGAGGCCCTGCCTCGTCAGCCAGGTGCAGGTGAACCACAAGACGAAGGGTTCTAGCACCTTCTGCCTATGTCCCCCGAGTCTCTGCAGCACTGAATAGCTGCACATCTGGACGTCTGCAGTGTACAGCTGTCTTGGAGGAGAGCAAGTCCTGACCAAGTGGAAGCAGGAATCTAGCTGGAGAAGACTTTCCTCCAGAGCAGCCCTGGATGGGCAGAGAGGTGTTGTGACAGGGTCTCTGCCTTGGCAGCAAGGACAGGATAGCCACGCAGACAGTGATGCACCAAATCTAGGGATCAGCATTCAAGATAGATGAAAAATATTCTTTTTTTACAAAAGATTTTATTTATTTTTTTGACAGAGAGATCACAAATAGGCAGAGAGGCAGGCATAGAGCGGGGGTGGGGGGGTGGGAAGCAGGCTCTCCGCTGAGCAGAGAGTCCGATGCAGGGCTCAGTCCCAGGACCCTGGGATCATGACCTGAGCCAAAGGCAGAGTCTTAACCCACTGAGCCACCCAGGCATCCTGAAAAGTATTCTTTTAAAAATAGCTATACCTAGGGGCACCTGAATGACTCGGTTGGTTAAGTGTCCAACTCTTGATTTTGGCTCAGGTCATGATCTCAGGATCCTGAGATTCAGCCCTGCATCAGACTCTGCTGCCCTGGGCATGGATCCTGCTTAAGATTCTCTCCCCCTCTGCCCCTCCCACTCCCCCCAAAATACAGCTATGCCCAGTTGATTCTGGGAAGAAGACAGCAACAACATAGTTTTAAACTCTGAATCTTCACATAAAACCAAACAACCAGGTAGCAAAACCAAATACCCATAGGCATTTACCTCAAAACTTTGTGAGAAGATATCCCCACAGATCCCTAAATACAAGCAGGTGGTGGTGGTAAGGGCCACCAGAGTTGCATTGTATCCATGTTGGTACAAGAGGAAGGAGCAGGGAAGGAACAACAGGGTATCCGACACATGTGAAGAGCTAGCAGGAGTGCATGGAGATCACTGCAGGCCACTTGGAGCACAGCAGCTAAAACTGGGAGGGGTTTTACCTGATTCAGTACCAGCTGAGTGTGGGGGCTTCTGGGCAGATTCTGAAAGGAGCTGGGCCAGTGTGGGCCACATAAATGTTTGAAACCAAACCACCAAAGCCCCCTTCTAGGTCAGGGGACCCATCTGACTCCCCCATGGAGTCAAAATTGAGCAGGACAATGACAGTAGACACGAAGGAAAGAGAAAAGCAGAGAAAGGGGAGAAGTACAGGACATCTCGGAAAGCAGTGTGCCATGGTTTTGAATACTTCACAAAAACAACCCAAGAGGGAGTTCTGTCAAGTCAGTCAGACTTTCTTGAACTACACTTTCTAAAGGTTCAGGAAAACTCGTTTTGCATAATGAGCCTCAGAAAAGTATCAAGATCCAAAGCCATATAAAGTGATGAGGAGAACAGAAGAAGACAGAGCACGGCTGTTTCCCTACAGACCGTGAAAGCATGCCAGGAAGACATCAGTAAAAGAGATCAAAACTGAAGTGTGCTGTTTCAAAATGTGCTTAAAATACAGCACTTAAAAATGCAAAAAGAAATGAAGAAAAACAAAGATTTAAGAGAAAGTGTCAGAAACTGGCAATAGGCAAAGCAGATTTACTATGGATAATAGGGGTCTTGAGGAAGACAAATAAAGCAAGGGAACAACAACAAAAAATACTAGGGGGGCCTGGGTGGTTCCGTCAGTTAAGCGTCCGACTCTTGGTTTCGGCTTAGGTCATGATCTCAGGATCATGGGATCGAGCCCCCTGTGGGGCTCTGCTCCAACGGGAAGTCTGCTTGTCTCTCTCCCTCTCCCTTTTCCCCTCCTCACACTCCACTTTCTCTGTCTCCAAAATAAAGAAATTAATCTTAGAGAGTGAAAAAATTACTAAAAACTATAATGCCAAAAAAAAAAACCCTTCTGAAATAACTACTTAAAACTGTATATTAAGAGAGCACACCACATCCACGAGAATGGTGACCCAGAATGATACAGTATAGTAAGTAAACTAGACTTTCAAGGGAAAAAAAAAATCCTTTAGATATCTAAACAAAAGGAAAGACTTATAAAGGAAAAATAATTATATCATCCTCAGACTTTTTACATGGAACTCTTTATATCCAAAAAAAAAAAAAAAGGAATAATAGGGAAGGAAATATGAGCTGAGGGTATTATTTCCTAATCTTTTAAGAATGAAAGCAGAGACAAACTGTTGCAAGTAAGAACTCGGCATATTGTTCCCATGAGGCCTTCCTGTGGGATGTAGTGGAGAAAGAACTTGAAACAATCAAAATGACTAGAGAGGCAGCGACATAAAGACCACTGTGAGTTATAAACTTATAGAATCAAAATGCAGGTTAAAAGGAGGAGAGTATAGTATGTGAGAACATGGGCAGGTACTGTGGGGAGCACAGGCAGAGTGTCTTCAGGAATCATATTGGTGGCAATAGTTAATTGTTATTCCAATGCTGATGTAGCTACGATATGGGATACATGAAATAAATAAGTATGGGCTGTTCTAATTGTGTTATCCTCTTCATCCCCAAGAAGCAGGAAAAATGTGTAGGTACATGCATGTACACATACAATGACCCAGGAACAAGGAGAATCCCTAGTATCCACACTGTGGTCTTGAAATACCAGTTCCCCCACCAAAAGGAACCAGAGCTCTGGGAGAAGTAGCTGATTCCAGGTCAGTGTCAAGAAATGGACAAAAGGTTGCTGGAGCATCTTGTCAATCCAGATAGTAAGAAAGCTGTTAAAGATTGCTGGGGTCATATCAAGAGGACTCAGGAGTGAACTCGAAGAGACTCCCACTGGACAAAGATAAGATAATTTGAACTTCAATAATAATAATAATTGCAGTGGAATGGAACTCGTCAAATATGTTTAAATCCACAAGTTACAATTTTTTTTTAAATCCTGATCACTTTGGATGGACTATAGGGAACCATTTCATTATCCAGAAAACTGGAAAATAAAGGGAAAAGGGATCAAGTATATGACACTTTGAATCATATGAATTATACCACTGGATAATCAAATAAAAGGTGAGGGAAAGCATCTTTAAAAAGAAAAAACAACAGTGTTTTAACAAATTAATGAAAAAGAAATAATTAGCATTGGCAATCCCCAGTGTTAACAGATGTAGGCATTGAGCATTATTGGCTGTGATCATCAAAAGGGATAAACAACTTAGTATGGCCCTCCTGATGAACCAGCACACCACCACCTCTAGACCTGCCAAAGCAAGTGAAGCAAATTCTCACCAAGCTTTTCTGGATGCACTTGCTGACTTGCAGAAATATAAAGGACACAGGAACATTTTGAACTGCATTATAAATACGGAGTCAGCAAAACCTAGGCAGAGAGAAACTCTACAACCTGGATTCTTCAACTGATGAAGTGTAAGGAAAATAAAGAGAGAATCTGAGATTAAAAAGCATATCCCACTTTTGAAAATGGGCAAGATTAAACTAAAGTCTAGGGATGCACATTTGATTGAAAAAGTTGTTTTTAAAAGTGCAAGGAAGGAATTACTATACAAGTCGGGATAATAGCTACTATGGTTTTGATGGGAGTGGGGTACATGAAAAGGATTTAGCTACAAAAATTTCTGTTCCTTGACCTGGGTGGTGTTCACTTTATAAGATTTCTAGGTGTCTGTTTTGTGTGGTTTCCTGTATCTGTGTTTTATTTTGCAATAAAAATGTGAAATGCATCGATAATTCTGAAACACAGTAGTTTTTCCATAGTAAATATTGGGTAAACATTGTTAATTTTTTTTGTTTAATTGACATATATATATAAGGCAGTGATGTAATATCACCCAAAACTTCACCCTGACAAACCTGTAACAGCCTCTAAGGCCCTTATATATATTACATTGATTCTTTTATATATAACAATACAAAAAGTCACATTTTAAGAGCAAGATGTTCCAACTCTATCTAGGAAATAGTAAATGTTTGGGGTAAATACCCAGTAGTGCAATTGCAGGGTCATAGGGTAGCTCTTTTTTTAATTTTTTGAGGAATCTCCACACTGTTTTCCAAAGTGGCTACACCAACTTGTATTCCCACCAACAGTGAAAGAGGGTTCCCCACTCTCCACATCCTCTCTAACACTTGTTGTTTCCTGTCCTGTTGATTTTGGCCATTCTAACTGGTATAAGATGGTATCTCAATGTGGTTTTGATTTGAGTTTTGATGGCTAGTGATGATGAATATTTTTTCATGTGTCTGTTGGCCATTTGTATGTCTTCTTTGGAGAAGTGTCTGTTCATGTCTTCTGCCCATTTTTTGACATGATTATCTGGTTTTTGTGCATTGAGTTTGAGAAGTTCTTTATAGATCTTGGATATCAGCCCTTTGTCTGCAGTGTCATTTGCGAATATCTTCTCCCATTCTGTGGGTTGCCTCTTTGTTTTGTTGACTGTTTCCTTTGCTGCGCAGAAGCTTTTTATCTTGATGAAGTCCCAAAAGTTCATTTTCGCTTTTGTTTCTTTCGCCTTTGGAGACATGTTTTGAAAGAAGTTGCTATGGCCGATGTCAAAGAGGTTACTGCCTATGTTCTCCTCTAGGATTTTGATAGATTCCTGGCTCATGTTGAGGTCTTTCATCCATTTCGAGTTTATCTTTGTGTATGGTATGAAAGAATGGTCGAGTTTCATTCTTCTATACATAGCTGTCCAATTTTCCCAGCACCATTTATTGAAGAGACTGTCTTTTTTCCACTAGATATTTTTTCCTGCTTTGTCGAAGATTATTTGACCATAGAGTTGAGGGTCCATCTGAACTCTCCACTCTGTTCCATTGGTCTATGTGTCTGTTTTGGGGCCAGTACCATGCTTGTCTTGGTGATCACAGCTTTGTAGTAAAGCTTGAAATCAGGCAATGTGATGCCCCCAGCTTTGTTTTTCTTTTTCAACATTTCCTTAGCAATTTGGGGTCTTTTCTGATTCCATACAAATTTTAGGATTGTTCTAGCACTTTGAAAAATGCCGGTGGAATTTTAATCAGGATGGCATTGAAAGTATAGATTGCTCTGGGCAGTATAGGCATCTTGCAAAGAAGGGCCACATGTACCCCAATATTCATAGCAGCAATGTCCACAATCGCCAAACTGTGGAAAGAGCCAAGATACCCTTCAAGAGATGAATGGATAAAGAAGATGTGGTCCATATATGCAACAGAATATTACTAGCCATCAGAAAGGATGAATACCCAACTTTTGTATCAACATGGACAGGTCTGTTGGAGATTATGCTGAGTGAAATAAGTCAAGCAGAGAAAGTCAATTATCATATGGTTTCACTTGTGGAATATCAGGAATTAAATGGAGGACTCTAGGGGAAGGAAAGGAAAAGCGAATTGGGGTAAATCAGAAGGGGAGACATACCATGAGAGACTGTGGACTCTCAGAAACAAGCTGAGGGTTATGGGGGGGGAATGGGTGAGCCTGGTGGTGGGTATTAAGGAGGGCATGGATTGCATGGAGCACTGGGCGTGGTGCATAAACAATGAATCTTGGATCACTGAAAAAATAAAACTAAAAAAAAAAAAAAAGAAATAGTAAATGTTATAGTATGTTATCTAGATTTCCTGGCTCCATTGCCCCAGAGGCTCATCAGCCTTACTTTTGTTCCAGTGCCTGCGCATCATAAATGTCCATCAAATGGGCATAGTAAAAATGAGTTCACATGGGCTCATTTGAAGCCTGTCATTTTGTGGGGAGGATTGAAATATACAGATTGCCCTTTCCACAGCAGTGTGTTCAAAGAATACATATATGTACATAATATATGTAAGCACAAATATATATTATATTTTAGTGTATATGAGTATCAATCTATATTATATATAAATATTTTATATATATATGTAGCATGTTTGTGTCTAAACATATGCTCTTTCTTTATCTAGTGGATCTGATGAAAAGTGACAGATGAGTCTTCCAAAAATAGTTTAGCAGCCTTAGACGTGATGAATGCATATGGTGGAAGGCAGATGAGTCTTTGAGAAACACACCCAAGAAGGGTTTTGCTGTCCTTATGCTCTCTCCAGCCCCAAAACGCCACAGACTCCTCCCCTGTCAAAATCTTAAAAGACCTACTCTGCTGTGTGGCATCGAGGTTCCTTGGTGCTGAGCCTTTGAAGGGGCTCATATACACACCACACAGCCTATGTCTCTGGTCTGTGAGATTATACACTTTACGTCCCACCATCACAGATTACATTCTCCACTTCCTTCTCATCACCGCTTTTTGCTCCTGTAGTAGGTTGTTTAAAGACTGGCATTATTGGGGCACCTGAGCAGCTCAGTCATTAAGCGTCTGCCTTCGGCTCGGGTCATGATCCCAGGGTCCTGAGATCGAGCCCCGCATGGGGCTCCCTGCTCAGTGGGGAGCCTGCTTCTCCCTCTCCCACTCCCCCTGCTTGTGTTCCCTCTCTCACTCTGTCTCTCTCTATCAAATAAATAAAATCTTAAAAAAAAAAAAGAAAAGACTGGCATTATTGTCCTCTTCTCCTTAATGAATTTTAACCTGCCTGTGAGATTTCCAGCCTCCCTCTCAGTGTCTCTGCTGGAGGACAGCCCAATCATCTTGTTATAATAGCAGCTATTAAAAGGATTTGGAAATGTTTGCATATAAAGAAATAAGATTTGCTCATTATTCTGTGACATGCTCATTAGTGTTCAATGGCATAATAAGGCTGAAATAATTGGACTTTGTTAGGGATTGTATATTAGATTCATAGCATTTAAAAAAAGATTTATTTATTTGAGAGAGAGCGTATGCGTGCAGAAGCAAGGGGAGGATCAGAGGGAGAGGAAGAGAAGCAGACTCCCCACTAAGTGTAGAGCCTGACGCGGGGCTCAATTGCATGAGCCTGAAATCACAATCTAAGCCGAAATCAGGAGTCAGAGGCTTAACTTACTGAGCCATCCATGGGTCCCATAGCTTAATAGAGTTTTGTGTGTTAATAGAGACTTGTTGTCTTTTAGTAGGAATAAAAAAGGAAATTTATTTACCTTGATAATGTTTAGAATGTCATCAGCAGCTACTAACATAGTTTAATTTCCCATTACATGGGTTAGCACTTGCCCCTCAAGCCCATCACCTTCACTTTAAAATGGTATCACATGTATATACCCAAAGACCTGTGAAAGTATCCTAGAGGGGCAAGGCAGCAAATAACGAGTGCTTACCCACATTTCCGGTGTTGAAATTGGCATGACAGGTATGTAAAAGTGAATATAGGCAGTGCTTGCTTTCTCGGATCCCAGAGTAGAGGAGTGTATTTTACCTTTTGTTGTATTAGAGGTGATTTGAAGATTGACACGTTCTTCTTGATTTCAGCCCAGTTAGTAATAACTTTGTTAATCTGCCTGAGTCACTGTTTTCTCACCCTAAGAGCATGAAGACCCACTCCTTCTGCTTCACTGTTGTTTTTTGAGCAACTTTGATGGTTTTATCCCACTAGAAGGCACTCCAGCTTGCCCTCAGTTTCCTTGTGCACTTTCAGATTATCTGAAGAAAGGAACTGAAGAGCAAGAGTTCTGATGGGAAACCCTAGCTCCCTTATCATCTCAAGTAATCCAAATCACACTGAATTCAGGTTCTGAATTTAGATACCCAATATTCCTTAACCAGACATCATTCATTCATTCATTCATCCAATGAATAATTTTTGACCACTTACCATATGCCAGGTGCTCTTCTGGGCATTGGAGATAAAGAGGTGATCAAAATGGAGTTCATATTCCTAGTAAGTATATAAATACATAAATAAAAGATCAGAGGGTAATAAATACCCTACAGAAATATATTAGGGTATGGGCTTAGAAAGACCTGAAATTACCCAGGATTTGTGAGGAAAAAATAATAGGGAAGAGGTTCGAAAACAGTCCATCCAGTAGATCTTTCTATGATGATGGAAATACACTATATCTACACCATGCCCAACAGTGGCCATTCGCTGCATGTGGCTGTCAGACACTTGAAATGTGACCTGTGCTACTAAGGAACTAATTTTAAATTTCATTTAATTTTAATTACATGTAAGTAGCCACATGTGGCTAATGGCTACCGTATTGGATGAGTGCAGTTTGAGAGCTATATTTTTGGATTTAGTTGTCTATACTTTTGCATAGAATGTGAGTAATATGTCACATTCTCTTGAGTTTTTTGCATGATAAAGCAAACACATTCTAACCACATCATGTTGGTAAAATAGATTCATGACTAGGCTTCCGTATATGAGTACATTATTGGAAGGATACAAGCAACCTAGTAAGGCAACTAAAGAGAAGCAATGGATGATCCAAAAAAAAAAAAAAAAGTTAGATTGGCACTCACACACCAAGGGCTGAAGGCCCTGAGCAGTAGTAAAAGCTAGAAAGAGAGAAATTTATTTCATGGTGATGTGTATAATAGGTACCCCTGCTGGTTAGGTGATAAGGGCTATTATTTTCTAAAAGTAATTATTATAAGACCTGCAGAAAAACAAATAGACTAACAATCAGGGACTGGTGCTTTTAAGGCATTTGCTAAGGTTTTACCTCACTGAGGCCAGAGCATCTGAGCAATTTTGAACCTGCCCTTGTGATTGTTTCTCTCAGAAAGCAGAGGAAATAATCAAAGATATGACCTAATGATCAGCTATGACCAACAAAGAATCATTTGGTGCTGTGAAAGAAACAGAAAACTGGGAGTTTGTGATAGCAACAGAAGGGAAAGATTCTGTGACCAGAACCATTACTGAATTTTCTGGAAATGCCAAATGGGGTCTGATGTATGCCAAAATGCTAATCATAGGAAAAATAGAAGATTTTAACAAATGCACAAGTATCACATGTATAATATTGTTGAAGTTATACAAGTATTGTCCTGTTTTCTATCACCAGTCACAAATTACCAGGACATAACTAAATTCAGAAGACATTTCAGTCTGACCAATTAAATATTTCCTCGTCTGATCAACCTGTTTATTGAGTATTCAGTATGTGTTAGGAAAAAAGCCTCAATAGGAATTAAACTTTAAAGGGGACTCAAACATTAGTTCTGCATCCAAGGGTAAGTAAGATAGGGTTATTATCAGACATGGTCATATTATAACCTAGTGAGTAAATACCACATTTAAGAAAGAACGTGAAAGGGCACCAATAAGTATACTCTTTAAAAACACGTGGTGTGTCTTAGGAATTTCTGCCTGAAGTGTTTCTCTTCTGTGAATGGGAACTGCAGTGAAGGCCACGTGTCATCCGTCCTTGGTGTTTGAGCACATTGAGCAGTGTGGGTTCAGCAGCCCATAAATGAACTGGCAAATATATTATTTTAAATAAGACTGTAACATTCCTGAAGGGGAAATGCAGAGCTCTTCTTTGAAGATGGAACTAGGTTCTGTAGATAAAAAGAAATGAGCCTGCACATTTGTAATTATAATATTTTATATCCAGAAATACTACTGGCATTTGAACTAGGAGCGGGAGGTCTTATCCCTTTGGGGGCTGTGAGCAGAAGTTGAAGACAAAATTCCCTCTGTTTATGGTCAGGAAAGGAAAATAGAACCATTTTATCCACCACGAAAGTACAGTAATAAGCCAGCTTTCTCTACTGGAATGAGGAATAGAAAGTAGTTTCACAATTTCCACATCATTAAGTGTTTAAATACTGGTCTTTTTATCTAGAAACAGATGCCATCTAAGCTAATAAAAAGACTATTCCGTGTAGTACTGAAAGCATTATTGGGTTATCCATCTCTCTTCAATACCCTCAGAGACAAGGTGCTGACCAGAAGCCCCTTGTGAGGGTCTTGGATGTTTTTGTATTTCTTTCCCACCTTGGAAATGTGTAAGCTAATGGGGAAATCAGATGTATCTCCTCATTAGGAAATGTGTGGTGCATCTAATATTACTGCTTGTATATTTACAGTTAAATGTGGAATTACAATTCTTGATGGAGGATTAGTGGTAGTATATCATTTGAAAAGATGTTTCTTGTTTAAAAAGTGTTCAGTGCTGCTGACTGGCCACAAATAAGGTCTTCTTTAGCATTTTAGATACATTTTGGTCTTCTTAGACTTTGGCAAGTGTCAGAATCACCAGGAGGCCCTTGCTAACCATTTCAGTAGATCTGGAGTTGGGCCTGAGAATTTACATTTCTAACAAGTTCACAGGTGATCCTAATGTTCCTGGTCTGGGAGCCACACTTGAAGAACCACTGCCTTTAAGACCGTGGGGAGCTCATTGTCACTGGCTTCTTGACAACTGAGTAAAACGAAGAAACAAAAGTTTCTCTGTGACTTGGTTTCTTCCTCCTCATTTTTCTGGTTATGCTAACAGTATTGGGTATCTCTTCAGCATCTTTCTGGCCCCAATCCAATAATAAGCATTCCAATATTACAACTTTGTTGTTTAACATAGACTTTGAAACTAGAAGAATAGAAAGGACAAGGGGGACAGTTGATGGATTTTCTGACTCCCTGTATTGTTTGGAAACCATAATGAAGTGGTGCTGGAACCCCAAACCCACCTTCCATTCAATCTAATGCCATTTCAGGCTGATGTCCGGCTTTTCATATTTAGTGTTGGTAAGGGTCTCCATGACTCCACGTGGCTGTGAGGCTGTTAACCAAGAAGTAGGGTGAGGACTCCTGGTTGACTTACTGATCAGAAAGCAAAGGCCCTGGGTGGAAGTGGCTGGTCTCTGGCCCCATTCGAGGTTGCCCCAGCCCCACATCCATGGGCTTGTGCCCAGGCGCCATGATATTCCACAGCTGGCCTACCCGCGTAGTCAGCCGAGGTCTCTGAAGGATCAGACAATGCCTTGGTCACTTGGCATTTCCTCCTTCTAAACCCCTGAAGGTTTAGTACCCAGACAGTATCTTCCTACATGTATCGGATGTCTGGTATGATTTCTGCCAGAGAGGTTGTCACTAATGCCCAGAGCCTTCTCAGCAAAGGTCTGGCTTCAAAGACAGGACAGAAACCATTAGTCCCATTTTTAGATTGACTTTAAATACCTCCTCTGCAACATGGAGGGTATAATCCCGATGCTTCCTGCCTCCAGGATGAGTGTGAAAATTAAATGAGAGCATATATGTAAAAGGGATTTGAGAAGGGGAAGACACTAGACAGTTGTAGATGGTGTGGTTCAGGAGTAGTTGCTATCTATGACCGGTACTTTGATGACAATCTCTAAAGACTCTAATGGAGTCTTCATTTTAAAGGTTCAGGTAAAAAAGTTTTGATCCTGAATATTAGCTACTGTTAAAGAAATCTAGCATTTCAATGTGAATTAGGTAAATGACTGGAGAGTTGGTGTGTTTTTGTGAGGGAAAATTGAGGAGAAGAGTTCATATTATTAATCATCCTAATTGTTCACCATTACAGTGTGTTCTTCACAGACATCAGAATAACTGTAACTTGTGTATTTTGAAGAAAGCTCTGCCGCTAGGCTGGAGGCCAGATTGAGGTTCAGACATCTCAGGATTCTTTCACCTTTGTCTTTGGGTTTTTTTTAACTTTGAGTAAATCATTTTCCTTTGGTTTTTATTTACTTAAATAAGATCACATTCTAAGATTGTGTGAATTTATTTAAGTGCTTTAAAAAAATGGCAGTATTTCACAAACTATATACGAAATTTGACTTGAAATGTATTATCCTGAGGTGAAAACAATTGAGGCTGACTTCCAGAAAGAATATTCCACCTCTAGTCCTATTTTATTTTAATGGAATTTAATACATTTCCAGCCATGGCTGGATGTGTTAACATTCCAGGAAAAGACAAAGCAGTGAGTTACCTTGACTGTTTTCTGGTAAGAAAGTACCCCTTTGATGGCAATGTGTCCTAAGAGGATGGGGGCATTACTGTACAACTCCTGTCTTCCACGTGTGTCTGCACTTCCTGATGTCTTTTGAAATGTTGACATCCCAGGTCTAGACCTAGCTGGGGCTGAGGCGCAATTCTGCTCCTGACAGCAGAGCATCTCCCCCAGCTGCAGGGGTCCCAGCTAACCAAACAGCCAGGCATCCAGGATACCTTCCTTTCTGACAGACCTCTGGAATAGTGGGCATAGCTAGGGTCCAGCCCAGCAGAATAGATTTTTCAGATCTTCTCTCTCGGTGTTATCTTGGCGCCCTGGTGTAGGAAGTGCCCCCCACCTCACAGGACCAGCCCTGGGGTACGTGATGGAGTGTGTTGTCATTGTACACCAGTCCCTCACAACACCATTTTTGTTGACTGTCCTCCCCATCAGTGGCCCCTTCTTGACCTTCCCTTCATACTCTACACACATGCTCACTCTGCCTCACACGTGACTTGGCTCACTGACTCATCCCTTGAAGGTTGCTGTCAGCTAAGGATGGAATAACTAGTAGTTGCTCCATCTTCAATGAGTAAAGGTTGTGTCAGACACCAAACTGCATTTTGACAAGGCCTTTCTGGAGACAGTACCTTCTCCAGTGGGTAGAAGGAAATTCTACACGTGAAGTTAGGCTGGGTGGTTGGGAATGGAGGGATATTTTTGAATAAAGAGATTCTTGGGTGCTTTTCAGAACCCCAGAAAGGAAGGAAGCTACATCTTACAGATCACAATCTCTCAGCAAAAGCCTGAGGCCGGATGTGTTTCAGAATTCACAATTTTGGGGGTGTTAGCATAACAGGATGGTACAGCCCCAGTGTGGTCTGGGGACTTGTCTGATAATTAAACACATTAATACTCACATGAAGTGGGATGAGTATTGTTGGTTCAGGTTAGAAATACGCCACCAAATGAATTTCAGCTGGGTCAGGTTTTACCATCCAAGTAACATTTGGTTATTAAAGCTTTTAGGATTTCAGAATTGCAGATAAAGAATCATGCACCTGTAATTATTAATCATAGTTCACATTTACTGAGCACTTAAAGTGTGCCAGGCATTATGCTAAGTGAGAGCTTTATACATATAAACTCATCTGCTCTTCTTCTCCATGTGAGGAAGGAATTTATATCCCTTACTTCACGGATTCCTACTAAATCTTCCTTTAAAAATTACAGATAATTGTTAGAACAAATAAATGAATTCAGTAAAGTTGCAGGATACAAAATTAATATCCAAAAAAAAAAAACCTGAGTTCCTATGATGTACCAAGGAGCAAAAATTGTACAGCCTCCAGCTGAAGTTACTCCAGTCGTGTGAGGAAGGCTGATGGGTGCACAGATATAGCTGTGCCTGGGGCTTCAGGAAACAGAGGAGGGATGTCTGCCTAGCCTGTGCTTCAGGAGAGGTTGCCTGGGCAGTTGATGGGCCAGCTCTGTCCTCTGGGCAGGAGAGGAAGCCAGCTTATAGGGTACGGGGGTGGTCACTACCACCACTTATTACTGTTAAGTCTGCATGGTTGTCAAAGTCAGCAGCTCTCAAATGCTTCGAGACCATAGGTCCCTGTGGGCCCTTCATTTTATTCTCTTTCACGTAGCCTTGTCTTCTCTTCCCTTTTATAGAACACCTATCTCAGCTTTCTCACAAGACAACATCTATGAAGTTCAGCCTCCGAGAGTAGACAGAAAATCTACAGAGATCTTCCAAGCCCACATCCAGGCCAGTCAAGGTATCATGCAGCCCCTTGGAAAAGAAGATACCTCCATGTACCGAGAATACATCAGGAACCGCTACCTGTGAAGAGAGCAGGTCCACCCATGAATTTGCTCACATTGTAATCTGTTTTGTCTCATCTTAAAAAGTTAATTTCCTAGGAGTCCTTTACCTCTGAAAATTTTTCCTTTTTGTAACTGGGGAACTATAAATTATGGGAAATAAAGAAATGATTGAATATATTGCTGTTATTGCCTTTGCTCTATTTTAGAAATACTTTGTTTAGAAATGCAGTCAATAGGGGCGCCTGTGTGGCTCAGTATCTTGAGCATCTGACTCTCAATTTTGGCTCAGGTCATGATCTCGGGGTCGTTAGATCGAGCCCCATGTTAGGCTCCATGCTCAGTGCAGAGGCTGCTTGATATTCTCTCTCTCTCTGCCATTCTCTCTGCTTGCAATCTCTCTTTATCTCTCTTTAAAATAAATCTTTTTAAAAATGTAGTCAGTATAGTATCACACCATAATTAAGAAATGAACAGGTATTTGTTGAGCCTCTGCTGTATGCGTGGTACTGTGGTAGAGTCTAGGAGTCTCACAGTAAGCAAAACAGGCCAAAAAACTCCTCTCTTGTGCAAAATGAAGTCAGAGTATTTTTCTTTGTAGTCAACATATTTTTTAAAATGTATTCTGAATTTATGTTAACTTTGTGCTTTGTCAAAAAACGTGTTATTTTGAAAATTTTTGTTCTTGGGAAATAAATGCTGAAGTATTTATGGATAAAGGGACAAGAGGTCAACAAAGTACTCTCCAGTGGTTCAGCAAAAAAGAACAAATGGGGCAAAGTACTAATAATCAGTAGATCTGGGAAAGAGTAAATGGAGGTTTCTGAACAATTCTTACAATTTTTCTATGAATATGAAATTATATCAAAATAAAACATTAGGGCGCCTGGGTGGCTCAGTGGGTTAAAGCCTCTGCCTTCAGCTCAGGTCATGATCTCAGGGTCCTGGGATCGAGGCCCGCAACGGGCTCTCTGCTTGGCGGGGAGTCTGCTTCCCCCTCTCTCTCTCTGCCTGCCTCTCTGCCTACTTGTGATCTCTCTCTCTCTGTCAAATAAATAAATAAAATCTTAAAAAAAAAAATTAAAAATGTGTTACCCTGCATAACTTTTGTGGTGTGCAGTTGTGTTACCTGATTTGACGTTTGGTGTCCAGTCAGGGTTGACTTGTCATGTACACAGTTTGCTCTCTGCAGAGTCACATGTAACATGGACAACTTCCTGCATTTTCTGAAAGTTTGACACAAATGATGTGATCTCATTATGCCTGTGCTTTTTTTTTTATAAGTTGTCTCAGTTCTCCCTCCTCATAAATAAAGAAGAAAACCAAGCTGTCTAATAGGAGAAGGAAAACTGACTAACTGCCTAAATGACCTTTAAAGGGTCTCCAACCCTGAGATGCTGGAATTCTGTGGAAGGTTCTCCACTGCAGGTAAAAAGCCCCTAATTAGCAGACCTTTTTTTACTGATGCCATCATAAAACAAAGATTAGAGAATGACAAGAGGCGAGAAAAAATTTGTGTTGTCGTGGTATTGTTACCTACCACAGTAGCTTGCTCTACTGCATGTGGGATCTCTCTTGAGTCTTCCCAAGTCAAAAAATTATCTCAGATTGCTGGGAAAGTGTCAAGTCATAGATCAAACCTTTATCTTCATTTTAAAATTTATTTTTAATACGGTTTGGGGGGTCTATCTCCTTATGATGAGAATGAAGTCTTTGTGAAGATCTAGAATCTAGGTCTTCCTTCCTAATCTTCTTTAGCTGTGAAGGAAGGCTCACAATGCTCCCTTTGTTGGTGTGTTGTGAAATTTAGAGGGAACGTAGCCACGATTACTGGCACATAAATGACGTTCAGAAAATGGATGGTTGCCACGTGTGGTGGTGGTGGTTGGTGATGGTGACTGCGCAGACAGTGTTCTCAGTATAAGGCAGCACCTTAAACATGATTAACATGGTTTTCAACATGACAAATGAACATTGTTTTGACATAACAAAGATGGTAGCTGAACTATTAATTTTGTCATTAATTCACATTACTTCCTCTTTAGCTGTACAGGGAAGTACAAATTATACCAAAGTAGATATAACATTTAATCTCTAGAAAGAGGTTATTGACTTCAAGGAGCATGTAAAAGAGGTTAATGTATATATGAAAACACTAAAAAGCTAATATGTGAAAAAGAGTATAGAGGCTACTCTAGTTTTTAGACCCAAAGAGAATGAGCATGAGCGGGACCTTTGTCACTTACAAGTCATATCGAAGCCTCAATTTTCTCATCTAGTATAGAGGGTGGTTGAAAGAAATGAGAGAATACTTATAAAGCATCAGGCATGGTGTCTACTGCATAGCAAATATTCAGTAAATGTTCACTCGACAAGATCACCGATAACGTGTAGTCACCACCACTTCCTTACCTGGTGTCGAACATCATCTCAGAGCAAGACCACGTCTGCACTGTCACCATGCCATTGTCACGGAAAACGGAGATGCCTTCCTACATCAGTTTGGCATTGTTGATTTTAATTCTTTAGATCAAGCAATATGAATGAACCGTGAAACACAGTAGATCAGAAATTGAAATATCAGCGAACAGTGAGGACATTCTATGAAATAAAATTCTGTTGACCATGTTATCATACCTGAGAGCAAAGTAAAAACATTCACATCACAATTCAGTGTGAACCTCTTTGGAGTGTGTGTGAGATGGTGGGAGATGTGCTTTCTTAAAGCTGCTTAGTATAAATCTCCACACCACAACAAAAGATGCTAGGTCTTATTTTGGGAAACCAAGAGATGCTTTGGTCCTGGTTGAGTTTTTCCAGCTCACACAGGCTGCCATGCCATTGAGAGGGCTGGAAGCATCCACAGCACAAATGACCAGGCACACAAAGTCGTTCTGCAGTCATGAGGCAAAATCCGTATGACTGTTACATTAAACTTAGAAGAATTTAATTTTAGATGTTGTGGATCCAAATTGAAATTATTTTATGTGAATTCCATTTCTCCATAGGAAAAAAACTCCTGTCAGAATTCAAACCAATTTGATTCTTACATGTGAATAAATCAGTTGCCACTTGAAGATGAGATTCCAACTTTGTTGGGTTTCTGCAGGTAGAGTTCAAAAATCATTCTGTATTTTATTATATGTTTCACAATAAAGCTTTATTTTCCCAATTCCATGAGTTTTCTCCTTCCTAGAATTTACCAGCTGCTGAGTCCGGAAGTGTTTTCTCCTTTTGGGAAACAATGTGCCTCACTGTTGTCCTCACATGTGCCATTGGGGCTGGCTGATAAGGGAAAATCGCTTAGAGTTTAACCAGAGAAGGCAAAGCTGCCCTGTATTATCTTTTCTTGCAAATCACATTTTGCTCTTTTAAAATCAGTTTGAAGATGCATTCCCTTTTTCTGGTTTGCCCCCTGGCATTTCGTATTTGTTCCGCTGAGACTTGTATCACCTCTCAGAATCTCTCCTGCCTGACAAACAATAGAGCTAACAGATGATTATGACAGTTAAATGAATCCTGCATTGAAGGGAAAATGATCTATTTTACTTCCTTATTGAGACTTAATTCGCTCCCTTTGGAAGAGCTGATAGATTACTCTGGAAACTGCACGTGTTCTGATGTGCTCCTAGCAAAGATCAGGTTTTTCTATCTGTGTGCACATGAGCAGCTTTCTTCAATAGACTCTCGAGTACCCTCTTCACTTTCAGAAGCTGGAGGGCCATTTACTAATAAAGAACAGTAAGCTACCCTTTAACTCTTGCTACCCACGCACAAAATATTTTATGGGTTCATTTCTTCAGTGTATTCATCTGAGTGGACTCCCAATGTGATTGTCATCCAACTGGGAAGTAAAAACTAGAGTCTCCATAATTGAAGAAGGCTTTTCATAAAGAAAACAAAACTAAACCACTGGTATTAGTTTACAGAGGGGGAAAAAAAAGGAATGGGAAATAGGATTTGCTAAACAGGCAGCAGCTAAGATGCTGACCAAAGAGAAACATGGCTTGATTGCCCAGAAGAGGATCACAAATTCTGTTGCCCCAAGGTTAATTACAAGGACAAGGAAAGTGCCACCATCTGCATTTTCGTTGCTGCTGAAAGGTAAATCATTCTAGCACTCCCCGAATAATCATCATTTTTTTCCTTTTACAGTGGGAATTATAATTTAAATACAGAGTTTTCTTCTCCTCTCTTGTCCCTCGCTTCACCCCTCAATCATTGTACTTTAGAGGTGACTAGGCTGATGATAAAATTGACCATCTCGTCCCAAGGTGGCAGAACAGCTAATACAGGGGCATCCCAGAGTTCTGGCAGTCAGGGAAGAGAGGTATCATGATGTCATCTCTGGTGACTAACGATGGATAGGATTCTGGAGGATTTCCTCTGGGAAGGAAGTGTATACTTAAATCTGTGTGGAGTCTCTGACTTCTGTTAGAAGACATTTCTGGAAGTACATGGGGGAAGGAAGAAGGTGTGTGTGTGCAAGGCAGCTAGGGTTTGGGTGTGTGGGACACAGGCCCTCTTCTGAGCAGTACCTTGCCACACCTCCCTCTATCACCCCTCCCTCTGCTCCAGAGCTGTCAGGTCAGGGCAGGAGAGTGAGATGAAATTCCTCCCCTCTGCCACTTTTCCTCTTGAATTTGTTGAACATCAGCCGTGAGCTTGGAGCCAGGCTAGCTGCTGGAGTTTAATGAGTAAGGGTGAAGAAGATTGTTCCTTGCCCCGAGGAGTCTGCAGCGTAGAGGGAAAGACAGATGTGTAAACAATCTCATACAAAATGGTTTCTCAAGATCACTGCTCTGCATGAAGCCCCTGGGGCCCTGAGGAGGGTGTAACTAGTTCTGTAGGGTAATGAGGGAAATTTTTACTGAACTTGATTTTAAAAGAATGAGTAGAAACCTGACAAGGAGGGATAGCAGAGAGGGCATTCAAAAGAAGAAAGAGTGCCGCTTCTTTGGCATTGCTGGACAGAAAGATGGTGGTGGAAGGAGGGGAAGGGGTTGGGAAGGGAAAGGTCAGGAAAATAGCTGGAAAGATAGGTCAGGTGAGACTGTGAAGGGCCTGATAGGCTGATGCAGTAATTCTCAAACTTTTTGCTTTCAGAACCCCATTACAATTTTAAAATTATTGAAGACCTCCAAGGAACTTTTATTTATATGGGTCTTACCTATTAGTATTGACCACATTCAGAAACTAATAACTCTTTTTTCTTTTTTAAGATTTTTTATTTATTTGAANACCTCCAAGGAACTTTTATTTATATGGGTCTTACCTATTAGTATTGACCACATTCAGAAACTGATAACTCTTTTTTCTTTTTTAGGATTTTTTATTTATTTGAAAGAGAGAGAGAGAGAGCACAAGTTGGAAGAGCAGAGGGAGAGAGAAACTCAAGCAGATTCCACACTGAATGTGGAGCCCAACCTAGGGCTCCATCCCCCCACCCTGAGATCAGAACCTGAGCTGAAACCAAGAGTCAGATGTTTAATCAACTGCACCACCCAGGCACCCCAGAAACTGGTAACTCTTAAATATTTATTAATTCATTAAAAATAGCAGTAATAAAACCATCCTACCTTAACAGCATATTTTTAATGAAAAAAAAAACCTTTCCAAAACAATAATAATAAACCCATACCATGTCAACAGAAATAGCATTTTTTTATGAAAAGTAACTTTTCAAAAAAAAAATTTAATGGGGCGNAAAAAACCTTTCCAAAACAATAATAATAAACCCATACCATGTCAACAGAAATAGCATTTTTTAATGAAAAGTAACTTTTCAAAAAAAAAATTTAATGGGGCGCCTGGGTGGCTCCGTGGGCTAAAGCCTCTGCCTTCAGCTCAGGTCATGGTCTCAGGGTCCTGGGATCGAGGCCCGCATCGGGCTCCCTGCTCGGCAGGGAGCCTGCTTCCTCCTCTCTCTCTGCCTGCCTCTCTGCCTACTTGTGATCTCTCTCTCTTTGTGAAATAAATAAATAAAATCTTTTTTAAAAAATTTAATAAAGATTGACATTATTTTACATTTTCAAATCTTTTTAGTGTCTGGCTTGGCTTAATGGAAGACAGCTGGGTTCTCATATCTTCTGCTTTCGTTCTGCTTTAATATGTTGTTTTGGTTAAAACATATGAAGAAAATCCATCTTCACAGATACAAAGATGAGAAATGGAGGAATATTTTAATAATAATTCTTTTGGATTACTGTGGATATTTTTTCTTACAATACCCAAACTCAGTAAGTGATAGTTCCTTAAAGGTTAGCTACATTGTGAAATCCAAAACTATATCAATGAACTTTTCATAGTCTGTGATATTAAAATTGGTACATCTTATACTTAGAACAGATCTTTTACCCAAGCTTGATTTTGTAACATCACGCATTGGTCATTTGGAAAATACTGGTTCACTGAGATAGGCGGATCTTCCAAATGTTGACATGTTCGTGTATAGCCAACTTTCAGCACTGAGAAGCTGCCAAGCACATAGAATTTCCCAGATCCTAATGTTTGCTTGAAAGCTCAAATGTTATCGTTGGCAACAAATAAAGCCAGTTTTCTATATAATGACAGACAGGCTGATTTGATTCATCTTCAAGAAAAGAGGCTGCCAAATACCCAAACCTGATAATTATAGTTTGTCTGACAGTCCTTCTCTCAAGTAAAAATGGTCTTCCTTGGAATTCCGCTCACAACTCAAACAATTGCAGCATTCCTCAAAGGCACCCAAGTCTATGTGGGTATGCAGCCGAAACACTTAAGTGCACTTCCCCTATTATCACACAATATTTCAAAAGACCATACCCGAGGGTGGAGATTTTTTTTTTTAATTTTTTGCCCCAGGGGTACAGGTCTGTGAATCATCAGGCAAGGGTGGAGATTTCATAAAAATAATTTTTACTGTTTTCTCAGGGACATTCCTAAGGGAAGCTGGCTATTTGTCGAAGGCAGCGAAGCATGGGGGACAACCGTGTGTCCCTGTCTTGATTCATGCTCAGACTCCAACAGTTTCCTCCCCATTGCTTTTGTACCCTCAGTACCAATGTCAACACAGTAAGTAAAGCAAATAGTATCTTCGTATCATTATGAAAATGGTTTGACCTGGCTGACTCCCTGAACAGGTCTGAGGAACTCCCATGCATCTGTTAGCCACATTTTGAGGACTAATATGCTAAGGGGATTAACAGGCTTTGAGTATCAACTTTGGGACAAGTGGGACCCACTGATGGGCTTGAGGAGAGTGCCTCAGTTGGACACAATCTCCTCTGGGAATTCACAGCAACCCAGCTTCTTACAGCACATACTGCACCGTTCTGTAGAGTAAGTTAGGGGTCTATCTCCCCAAGAAGACTGAGCACTGGGAGACAGAGCCAAGCCGCCATCCTCTGCAACCCCCAGCCCAGAGCCCCTCTAGCTGGTACTAAGTACACACTGTGGAGTGAAAGCTTGAGGGTGACTAGGGAAACCATATGACTCTTTGGAGGCTCAGGACCAGCAGCAGGATGCTTGAATCATCCTCCTGCCTTTGTGTGTCGAACCCAGTAAAATAATGTTCATTCATTCCCACTTTCAAAGCCGTCCAAAGGGAGATTTGACTGTATCTTCCTTTAACCCCTACTCCCCAACCTGATGCATGCCTCTATCTGCTACTACCAGGGGCACGCTATGTACAGGCCATAAGCCTTGTCTTTCTGGAGAAAAGACATTTATGTGAATATAGACTTTGCTTTTATTTACCACATCCAGAAGAATCAGCCAGGGCCGAATCCTAATTTTGTCAGATTATGTCATTGTAACATTAAATACTGTACTGACAAAGTGGAAAATTCTTAACTATGTATATTTTCACCTTATGTATTTACTTTTGATGGCTTTTTAACAGGGGAAGATATACTAGAGGTTATATTAATGTGCTTTTTGTTGTTAACTATTCACTGAACTATGGAGAATTATAGTGTAATTTTCCACTTCCACATGAATTATAAAGGACTTGGTTTTTCTGAAAGATACAGATAACAATTTTGTTAAGCTTGGCATTGCCTCAATAAAGTCTAATGCCTCTGAAAAATCAGTTTGAGAAAAGATACCACATGTTGGCAAATCACGTGTGATAAAAGTTTTTATGAATCTCTCTTCCCTGATTATGAACTCATCTTTAATTCAGTTCAATAAAACATTTAATTTTGTCTGTATCTTCAGAGACAAATTTGCCAGTCAGCTTGCTCACAGAAAACATTTAGTAAATGGAAGTACATGACCTTTCTAATCATCATTTTAGGTTAATTAAGGTTGTGTAAAAAATCTATTTTATCTTTTCCTTATGAAATCCTTGGGATAATAGAATTAAATGTCTCTCTACATCTTCTGAGAGTCTTCTGCATTTAAAAAAAATGGTCTAGTCAGAAATAGACCTTTTTTTTTTTTTTAAATAAGAGACTCTTAATCTCAGGAAACAAACTGAGGGTTGCTGGAGAGGAGGGTGGGAAGGATGGGTGGCTGGGTGATGGACATTGGGGAGGGTATGTGCTATGGTGAGCGCTGTGAATTGTGTAAGACTGATGAATCACAGACCTGTACCCCTGAAACAAATAATACATTATATGTTAATTAAAAAATTAAAAAATAAATTAAATGATATAAACTTGCAATTAAATCAATTTGTATTAAAATAACAATCATAAATACTCTAAAAATGGTCTATTCAGGACACTCAAATTACTACTTGCACTAAGAATTTCCATTTTACATGCTTATTAAGGTGAGTTTATTATTTTTTTTTAATTATTTTATTTTTTCAGTGATCCAAGATTCATTGTTTATGCACCACACCTAGTACTCCATGCATACGTGTGTGTGTGTGTGTGTGTGTGTGTGTGTGTGTGTGTATAGTATTTTTTTAATTTCAACAAAATTTGCAGGAGGTTGGCAGCCGCAGTGAAAGAGCTCATCTGGATCTGGGTCAGACCTGGCTGTTGGTGGAAATGTCCCACACTCACACTCACCCAGGGGACTCCATGTACTCCAGGGGGCTAGGACCAATCCAGGACTCTAGGAAACTATCCTTTTCTTTACTAGTAGCACTAATCTCCACTTCATGCCCTGGGATATGGTATTTTGGATTCCTGACCTTAGCCCATGGGAGCGAGCCATTTCAAAGGTTTCCACTCAGCCGTGCTTACTCTGAGAATTCTTTTTTTTTTTTTTAAGATTTTATTTATTTATTTGACAGAGAGAGAGATCACAAGTAGGCAGAGAGGCAAGTAGAGAGAGAGGGAAGCAGGCTCCCTGCTGAGCAGAGAGCCCGATGCAGGGCTCGATCCCAGGACGCTGAGATCATGACCTGAGCCTAAGGCAGAGGCTTTAACCCACTGAGCCACCCATGCACCCCTACTCTGAGAATTCTTAACCCCTAGTCAATCCAAGGATCCAGTGTGGAGATTACCCTGACAAGTACATCAGTTCCAATGACACACTTGACATCTGGGGAGGTGGCCACTGCAGACCCAGTGTGTCCATGGTGAGCTGGACTATAGTCTGGTCTCCATTTACTACTCTCCAGGTATCAGTGTCAACCCAGCTCCTCATCTCAGACACATGATAGGTCTGGGTCACTCCCTCTCCCCAGGGTCTAGTCATTCAAGTCAATGGATGTAGGTCACGTGCAGCGAAGTCAGGAGGAATGGCCATGGAGGACCCTTGCCGTGTGGAGCAGCGTCCTTTTCTCTGCCGACGCAGCCCCTTCCTTGGTCAGTGGGCACTACATCTGAAATTGCTCAAGTCTGGAAACCAAGCAAGGCATCGTGGCTCTTTACTTTTATTGTGGTCTTTTTTATTGGGTTATCCTCAGCCTCCTGCTCCTTCAGTCTCTCTCTGCTTGTTAACTGGCCTGCTTGCTGGCTGCCCATTTACCTTCCCCCCTGGGACATCGTGCTTTCTCACCTTGTGGGCTGAGCCCCTGAGCTGCTGGTCCCACTTGATTGGTCATTACAGCAATTGCGGCCTCCTGGCTCTGGCGGTAAGTGCTGTCACCTGACCTCTACGGGTTCAAAGTACCCCCCACCCCCCACCCCCC
>LNAC01000039.1:4597748-4697470 GCA_002007465.1 Ailurus styani
CACCATCCCCCCAGTTATTGCAAGCTCAGTTCTGTGGCACTCCTGCCTGTGCTAGTCCTGGCCTTCCCATTAGAGCCCTTCCTGGTGGTGCCAAGGCCCTTCTCACCAGCCCGTTCCTGACCACCTTGCTGAAAGCTATGTCTTCCGGCCTCACGTAAGAAATCCATCCCAGGGTCCCCACTTCCTTGAGCCTCTCTATTCCTTCCTCTAACCCCTGCAGGGCAACCCAAGCATTTCCACTTTGCTCAGCATGGAGCATGACTTTCCCTGGGCTTTTAAGAGCCACGCCAGCAGCAACCGTGTCTCATCCTAAAGGGTCCCTGCCAGGGAACTAAGTCCTCTGTTCTTGAGAAGGTGTCCCCAAGTCAGTGTATTCTTGCTTATCCACTCTTCCTTCCTGGCCTCTTCTTGATCAAGCCCCTCAAAGAGGTGAGTGCCCTTGCAGATACAGTGATTTAGGCATCAAAATCCAGTTCTAGGGCACCGTCCTGGCTCCTGCTGCCCATGCTGGCTAATGGAGCTCCTCTGGTGTATAATCCTTCTTCTCCTTCACCTGCCTAGCACCTCCCCAGCCAGGATATACTGGGATTTAACCCTGGTTATAGGCCTGGTGACATAAGGGGTCACCTGTCGCCTTGCTGGGGACAGGCCTCGGCAGCACATTCTAGCATAAGAGAAGGGCTCACTCTTCCTAACAAGAGTTCCGCACACCCTGAGAGTTCAGGGGGTCTGCAGGGAGAGTATCCTCCCCGGAGGCATCCATCCAGATGTTTCTATCCCCTATTTCGGAGTCCCAGCTTTTCTCAGACGAGCAGCATAACTCACCTGCCTAGACTGAGAATTTAAGACTTTCTGGAGCTTCAGTCCAGACTCAACGCTTCAGCCCTCAGTATGCTGCTTGGCTGTGTCTGCCCTTCCACTCTAGGAGAGAAGGCCACTCTTTGGCTACCCAAGAGGCCCTCTGGCTCTCAAGTAAGCCTTTAGCTGGTTATTACTGGCCTTCAATGTCTCATTGTCCCTTGCAGGGTGTCAGTGCAACCCAGCAGTGACCAGTCATCCCCACTGTCCTTGTGGGCACCCTTCCATCCACATCCTCCAAGTACTTACGCCATCACACCTACATGGCCTTTCACTCCTGCTGGGATGTTTTCCCAGTCACCGCCGATGAAATCTCCAGCAGTTGTGCCCTGCTCGGGTATGTGGAGCATAGTGTTCTCTTTGCCCACCAGGATGTGCATGAATTTGTCTTACTGCCCATTGTTTTCTTGGGTTACTCTTACTCCTGTCTAGGGTTGCCAGATAAAATGGAAAACACTCAGGTAAGTTTAAATTTCAGATTAGCAATGAATTTTTTAGTGTAACTATGGTCCATGCAATATTTGGGATATACTTAGGCTTTAAAAAGTTATTATTAGTCTAAAACTCAAGTGTGACTGGAGATCCTGTCTTTTTATTTGCTAGACCTGACAACCGTACTCCCAGTACCACTTATGTTAGTTCAGGTTCTCCAAGAAGCAGAACAGATTTACTGGGGATGTGTCTATGAAGGCTAAAGGAAAGGGACCCTCTGGCACTTGGGAATGGGAGAAGGGATGGAAGGAGGATTGGGTAGGAAGAGTCCCAGACTCCAGCACAGTTCAAGGAAGGTTTGGCCAGGCTGCTGGGGAGTCCTCCAGCCAAAATCACCCATCAGAGGGATTCTGCATCACCCCCCTACCTTGCTCAGTGTATCTGGGAGCAGCCTGGAGGAATGTGGCCTCGGGACAATTGCGGGGGTGAACCCAGACGGGTGGCAGCTGAGGCCATCCCTCAACTATGCTCCCCATGCAGGAGATCTGAAGAGCATCAGATTGGTCACGCTGTCAGTTCAGGTCCTTCAGGCACCAGATGCCAAGTTAAGAATGTAAGGGGTTTATAGGGGGCAAGTCTATGAAAGATTGAAGGAGACAAAGCAAGACTGGGCAGTGAAAACCTTCAGATTGTAGCATTAGTCTGACCTCCATGTGAGGAAAGGGGGACGGAAACAGAATTTGGCAGACACCTCCCAGTGTGATGCAGGTACGAGGAAGTCTCATCCAACTTGGCGGGGAGCTCTGGAGAACGAGTGCCCAGTAAAGGAGCCCCATGTTGAAAAGAGATGACTAGTCCTGGGCTGGGGGTGTCTGCCAAGAGCACAGTCTCAGCTCCAACACTCTGCCACTACAGCTCAGAGGCGTCAGCCAACTGCACAGCTCATGGCTGGATGGCAGATTCTTGAAGGTAGATCCGAACGGTGTCCCTGCATGGCTACCACGGTCACCAGTAAACCGAGTTCCGCGCCATTTATTGAATACCCATGACTATCCATGCAGGGAGTACAACAGTGAGTAAGACCTAGTAACATCTGTGTCCTGGGGAGCTTGTAGTTCAGTTGAGCAGGAAAGAAAACCAGAAGGAGATAATTCTAATACAATGTAGAAAGGTAGGGCAGCTGGCATGCTATATTTCAGGGCATGTTATTGGCCCAGCCATTAGGTTGATGATGACTTTCAAAAGGTAGGATTACTGCTCTGAGGCAGTGTACCTAGAATAGGTTTTAGAGTCAGAGATCCTGGGTTCAAATCCCTGGTCTTGTGCTTTGGAACAAGGACTTTGAGTGATGTTCAATCTCTGTGGGCCTCGTTTCTGTTTCTATTACATGGCATAGGATGGCTTTAGAATAGTATGAACCTCATAGTGTTTACCATAAGGATTACATGAGACACTTCATTCAAAGAGTTTAGAAGAATTCCTGGCCTGTAACGAGCACTTTAAATGCTAGTATTATTTATTATTGAGAAGTCTACAAAGACAAGGCAATCCTCTATAGCTCAGAACCTAGTTCCACTCTGATTTAAAGGAGAGAAATACAGTGGGAGGTGGTGAGAGGTCAAGCAGCCGGTGTCAGTAAAGTTTCCGACATAAACACACAAGGCGCTGAGGAGGGGGTTCCTGACTCAGACACTAGCTCCTGGGTGTCACTAAACTTCTGTCAACCGGCAGGGCTCTTGTGTAGCAAGGGGCTCTATATCCAAGGAAAGCAGGGCCTAGAGTGGTTCTTTCATTCCTGCAAGAGTCCCAGGCTTCTTTCTGAGTCAGAAAATATTTGCTAAAGGAAGTGTACAGAAGTGCCAGGACGGGGATGCAGGACAAATGCTATGGGGTAGAAGGGTAGCCTGAACTGGATGGGAGGGCAACCTGCCCGTGCAGGGAAGGCGTGGTTGGTTGGCTTTATCCGTCTACACAGAGCACAGTGGAGCATGTTTACTCCAGTCCCTGAGGGACAGGTTCTCACTAGGAAAATCATCAGACGAAGCTGATCCACGTGCTGGGGGTGTGGAGTCCATGAGCAGTGAGGTCTGGTGGGGAAGCCGACGGGGAGCACATAACGGCAAGAGAAGTCTTCACCAGGGGGGCGTAGTAGAGAGAAGGAAGGCCGAGATCGAGAGTGAGAAAAAGTCTTAAAGGGATTGTCAAGAAATGAGTTTGAGAAGGAATTTCACTAGGCTTTAAGTGTGCTTCTGTACGTATTTTTTTATAGAAACATATTTTACAAAAAGTATATCTGGACTACAGTTTTTAAGGTGACAGCACACTGAGGGGCTCCTGGGTGACTCAGTCAGTTAAGCATCTGCCTTCGGCTCAGCTCATGATCCCAGGGTCCTGGGACCAGCCCTGCACGGGACTCCTTGCTCAATGGGGAGCCTGCTTCTCCTTCTGCCTGCTGCTCCCCCTGCCTGTGCTCACTCACTCTGACAAATAAATAAATAAAACCTTCTTTTAAGATTATTTATTTATTTATGTGACAGAAAGAGACACAGTGAGAGAGGGAACACAAGCAGGGGGGTGGGAGAGGGAGAAGCAGGCTTCCCGCTGAGCAGGGAATTTGATGCAGGGCTCAATCCCAGGACGCTGAGAACATGTCCTGATCCCAGGACCCTGAGACTACGTCGTGGCAGATGCTTAATGACTGAGCCACCCAGGCACCCTAAATAAATAAAATCTTTAAAAGAAATGTGATATCACCCTGAGACAAGTCCTAGAGGTCGCCAAGTTGTATCTGGGTTACAAGGCTGGCACGGTGACAGGGACAGATACATTGGGCTAGCACCTGAGGACAGCTGCTGTTTCCACAGCGCCTGTGGGGTGGCAGCAGCCCTGCTCTCCAGAGCCATGCTGCACAGCCGGGACCATCCTCCTTGGCCCCCGCGCTATGAAGCACAGCAGAGACTGCCTCTCGGACCAGACACGTAGCACCTTCCAGGACCACAGGAATTCAGGGCAATGACCCCAAATTCAGAGCAAATGACCCCAAAACTTTCCCTCGGCTTAAAGCATGCAGACAAGGATGGGGCAGGAATTTTCCGGTCTTCAGGATATGGTCTGCCCTCAGGCCTTCTCCACCAAGAGCTGCTCGGAGAACGAACAGAGGGGAAAAGCCCTTAACCTCAGCAAACATCGGGGTTCCAACTCCTGGGGATGACATATGCTTATGAAAAAAGGGGGGGCTTCTCTTTATTGGGGGTGGGGGCCGGGCAAGGCAGGAGCTGAGTAACTGAAGGAGGCCAACAGGGCCCAGTTGCTTCCTATGGCAGATTGAGCCTTGAGTCGCATACGTGAGTGAGGGGGTGCAGAGCGCCATGCCAGGGCGTGGTTTCCTTAACACTTCAAAGAGACTGTTTTGTTTTCATTTTAAAAAGTCATTCTGTTAAGGTTGTGGATCAGCTCCTCTGGCACCCAGAAAAACCCTGCATGTGAAAATCCTTAACTCGTTTGAAAATGATGGGATGAGCCCTGGGTGTTACATGCAACTGATGAATTACTGAACTACATCTGAAATGAATGGCGTACTCTATGTTGGCTAATTGAATTTACGTTAAAAAAAGAAACAAAAAAAGGAAAAAGATTATATATTGTGGATTCCCTTTTTAGCAACAGGAATCTGCTTAAATGGGAGGGTCTACCTCTAGTTCAATGGCTATTTTTGGGGTGGGGTGCCAGGCATGTGCCAACAGGCAGACCTCAAATCATAGTTTGAGACCCAGCGCTGACTAGAAACTTCTCATTGTTACAGGAGCCAGAGCATCCTGGTCTGACTGATATGCAGCTTGGGGCTCTGAAGAGAGTGCCTCTGGTTGCCCTGGTGTTCTGACTCTCCCCTTTAGTACGTGTCAACGCATGGGTTTTGTTTTTTGTTGTTGTTGTTGTTTTTAAGATTTTATTTATTTATTTATTTGACAGGGAGAGAGAGAGAGAGCACAAGTAGGGGAGCTGCAGGCAAAGGGAGAGGGAGAAGCAGACTCTCCACCAAGTGGGGAGCCCAATGCAGGGCTCGATCCCAGGACCCTGAGATCATGACCCAAGCCAAAGGCAGATGCTTAACCAACTAAGCCACCCAGGAGCACCAGCACCATGGGTTTTGAAGGAAACCGGTTTATGAGGCAGTTACTGTGTGTGTGCAAATACACTGAAGTCAATTTCAAATTTAAAAATGCCTACATATTTGGAAAAAATAGCTGTGCGTTCCTCAGCATGAGAAGGCTTTCTGATTGAACTTCAGGAGACGCCAATGTCAACTACTTCTTTCTTTGGGAAATACATTATTTATTTATTTATTTTGCAAGAAATAACAGCAGTTAAGTTTTTTTTCAGTATTCCGAGACTCATTGTTTATGCACCACACCAAGTGCTCCACGCAATACGTGCCCTCCTTAATACCCACCACCAGTCTCGTCCATCCCCCCACCCTCTCCCCTATTAAACCCTCAGTTTGTTTCTCAGCGTCCACAGTCTCTCATGTTTTGTCTCCCCCTCTGATTTCCCCCAATTCACTTTTTCTTTCCTTCTCCTAATGTCCTTCATGTTATTCCTTATGTTCCACAAGTAAGTGAAACCACATGATAATTGACTTTCTCTGCTTGACTTATTTCACTCAGCATAATCTCCTCCAGTCCCGTCCATGTTGATACAAAAGTTGGGTATTCATCCTTTCTGATGGCCGAGTAATAGTCCATTGCATTGTGAAATAGCACGTGGAACTTGCCATGGGGCAGACATTTGCTGTGGAGAAATCCACAGGAAGGTTTCCTTTCTCTGTTGGAAAACAGTGTTCCCTGGGGGCCATGTGGAATGGAGAGTCTGCCTGGCTTCACGAGGTGGGGATAACACTGCAGGAAGGTGGAGCCATGGCGCCCAGATCTGGCTGATGGGAGCCCCAGTACTTGGGATGGAGCCCAACCAGGCAATCCGACAGCCCTGAACCACTCCTCAGCCTTAGTAGTGAGCCACAAATCTCCATTTCCAGACACACTTCCAGAGATGAGCCCTCCTGGGGGCTTCTGAGGCTAACGTTTCTGGGCACCGACCCTTCCCATCCCCCACCACTTAGCCACCAGCCTTCTATGTGACTCTTCCTGTCTTAAGAGGTCCCCACTCTCCTCCAACTGAGGTCCCCAAAGACTATGAGAAGATGGCTGCTTAGCTAAATGAATGCATCCATTTACTCCTTGGCTTAAACACACCTCCAGCTAATTCATTCACTAAACTTTTTTTCTCTCTTTTTTTTGGTGCATCTGCTATGTGCTAGACTTGGTGCAAGCATAGGGAGACTGTAGAATTAGGAACCAGTTCTCCCCAAGTGTGCCTGACAGTTACCAAAAGGAAAATGCAGCTCAGTGGAACCATTAATTACAGGATTAGACCTGAACACCTGCTAGGTGTGAGGCCATTTGCTAGAGATTGGGAATACAGTGTCAAGCAAAACATTCCTTTCCTCGAGGTTTGGTAGGGAAAGCAGGCGAGGGAAGGGTCCTTTGGCTGCATAATGGCAAACTTTGGTGATATCTGGTGAGTACAGGGCATCAGGGGAGGGCACTCGGGAGGGCACCGGGGCCAGCAGGATTTTGCTGGTTAGGTAGAGATGAATACGTCTAACAAGGCACAGTTGAAACCCCTGCACCGGGAGGACACCGCCCACGGGATAGCCAGAGAACGTGGCCCTGGAGCCTTTGAGAGGCAGCCCAGGCAGCAACCGCTCTGTCCAAACAGCAGTGGCCGTAGCGTCAGACCATCCCTGTGCTATGCGGTGGTCAGGTTTGTGGGGCAAAGGTCGTTGACTGGTTTTGCCTGGGTTGCTGCCTTTTAACAGCTTCACATAACTCCCCGAAGATTCTGGTGTTGGAAAGAATGTTGCGATCCCAAAAACATCGGTTGAGAATTGCCGCATTGTAGCCGAAACCACAGAGAAGCCAAGGTATCGCCTTTTCTGCTTCCGACATCAGGAATAACCAACACCCCAGTGTGAGCCGGTTGCCTGCCTCTTCCTTGCCCTGAGAGGGTGACCACTCACCCAAAGGGTTGAGGCAAACTTGCCCCTTTGCCGTACATGACAAAGCAATTTCTTGATGCATTTTCTTGAAAAATTGTTTTCATTATGAGAGTTGGACTTCCCTCCTATTTTTTGGAAGAAAGGGCAAAGGAGATTGTAACAGATTTTTTGTCACTGCAGGCAACAGATTTCCATAATATTTGTCAAGGCGGGAGCCCAGCGTGGACACCGCCAGGGGCTGTGCCCGTCCTGAAGGCTGGCCCGCCTGAGGAGGGGGCAGGTGACTCTGTGCCAGCAGGGGTGGCCTCTGTTCCTACCCTTACTGTCCTCAGCTGTGGGATTTAGCAGTTAACTCCCATAGGCTGCAGGACTTGACGCCTCCACTCTTTGGGGACTCAGACATTGAATTTGAAAAAGCACTGCTCACCACTAAGCCTGGCCAAATGCCCCCCAAAGCGGGCTTCCTTGGCAGCTCACACAGACGGGCTAGGCTGAAATGAGGAGCTGCCAGAGTGACTCTTGGGGCTCTGGGAGGCTGGTGAGTGGAATGGACTCTGAGAGCAGGAGAGGCAGTTTAGAACCATAAAGGGCCTGAGGAAATAGCATTTCCATCTCCAGATGCTCTTAAAGGACTACTTATGAATCTCTACCATAAAGTCCAAGTTTATATTAATTCGTTCTCCTCAAGTCAACCCTGCTTAGTAACAGCAGCTCCACCGAAGGGCCATGCCCTTGCATGAGGTTGTCTCTACAGAGGAAGAGCAGACAGGTTCAGGTTCAAGTTCAAGTATGTTGTTACGGTTTTTGGATATCTTCTTACTTTAATTCTCACAAGCCTCTGGGATCCTTGTTATTTTCCTTGTGGTGGGAGAATATCAGGAGAGATACCCCTGAGGGTTCCCACCAGCCCATTTAAGGACAGCAGCCATTGACTACAAAGGAAACAAGAGGAGCATTTTTATTTTTATTTTTTTAGATTTTATTCATTTATTTGACAGAGAGAGAGTGTGTGTGTGCAAACAGGGAGAGCTGCAAGCAGAGGGAGAAGCAGACTCCCGGATAAGCAGGAACTTGATCCCAGGACCTTGGGATCATGACCTGAGCCAAAGGCAGACACTTAACTGACTGAGCCACCCAGGTGCCCAAGAGGAGCATTTCTCTCTTTGTTCCACAAGCCAGCGAAGGGAAGGAAGGAGAGGACTGTTAGAATCACCAAAATGTTCAAGGATTTAAAAAAAAAAAAAAAAAAAGAGGCATCCTCTTTTGCACCCCTGTCCCCACCCACCCACACAGGAAAAGATGATGGGGAAACAAGAATAGATTTTGGAGGCTCCAGGAGGGGCAGTGGCAGGTCACAGTTTCCAAAGATGGTCCCAACAATGTCCCCCACCCCCATGCTCTCCTTATAATGCGAACTGTGGTAGGCTTCTGAAAGACAGGTGGGATCTATGCCTCTCTCCTTGAGGCTGGGCAGGCCGGAGACTGGTGGCAAGAGTGGGATGTGGGTTCTGAGAATCGTCTTAAAAGGCCATGAAGCTCTGCTTGGGAGCTGAGATGCTTGTCCATGGAGAGCCCTGAGAAGCCAAGCTCTGAGGAAGCCCAGGTCACACAGAGGGGCCACAGGCAGGTGTCCTGGCCAGCAGCCCCAGCTGAGGTCACCACTGCCATCCATAACCACACATGTGAGGGAAGAAGCCTCCAGATGACTCCAGCTCCCAGGTGTCAAGTTGTGCCTATCTGAGGTCTGAGACATCAGAGCAGAGGGAGGTCAGGTGTCCCCATGTAGTTTCCATGAGCATAACAAAATGGTTGTTTTAAGGCCCTAAGCTTGGGGGTAATTTATTATGCAGGAATAACCAGAACAGGGCCTAGCATTCTTTTTCCAGGGTTGAAAAAATTCTTAAATCCTATATCACGTTAGAGGATTCCAGAACCGAGGATCTGTGCTTTCTGGGAGCTCTGGGGTAAGATCTTGGAGACATATGGCTACATTTTGGTAGACAGGGCTTTGGGCAGCCTCCTGGATTCTAGAACTTAGCACCCTCTAGAGTTAGCAGGACAATTCCTCTGTCCTCAAGCATGGCATAGATTGGAAGGAATGGAAAGAAGTAGTCACCTGTGAGGGCAGATGACCAGGGTCAGACAGGGTGGTTCAGACAACATCCACGTGGCCACATGGCACTGAGGACCCAATGCCACTCTCTGCTGCAGCCCCACCAAGTGCTTGGCAGCAGGTGAGCCCCTCATAACTGAGACACAACTAAGAATCCTTGGCTGTGCTGCTAACAGAACACAGAGCCCTCCTGGAGTCCCAGGATTAGAGACTAGGGACAAAATCTTGGTCCCAGGGGAGAACCAGTGTGCTGAGAAAAGGGAAAAACATTTGCTATTTTCGTGTCCAGCAGACATGTGTCCTATATGGTAACTCCCAGCTGGAGGCAATGCAATCATGCTTCTCTGGGATTGCTTGTAGGAGAACCAAGAGTTTTATGATGGGCCATACCCATAAAGAGCCCATAGTTAGTACTAAGGAGGCCGAGGTGAACTTGGGTGGAGTTATCTTGGACAACAGAAGGAACAGAGTAGGAATTCTGGCTCTATGGGAGTGTGGGCTCAGCCAGTACTCACTTCCTTCCCTGCAGTAGGCTGCCAGGACCTGGAAAGAAAAGGCTGATGAGTTCCACACAGAGTTTCCTTGATAGAAGCCCTGGAAGGGGTCGCCACATGGGCAGATGGGCCTTGAACTTACCCAGTGAGATCCCTGAACTCGAACTCTCTTCTAGCAAGTCTGAAATCAAGAGAGACTTACAAGTCGCAAAGGGCCAATGGATGTGGATAGCTTGCAGAAAGGAACAGGAGGGTCTCAGTAGTGACTGTGCCAACCCATGGCTGATCACAGAGGGGGTGACAGATGTTCTAGTAGATTGAGAGCCTGGTAGACCTTCTCAGCACATTGCCCCACATGTTCCTAGTAACATGTAGGCAAGGACACAATTCTGGAAAATATGAATGGGCCAGGACCCTGGAAGAGATTTCATGTCACCCTGAAATATGTCACTTTGTCATACTGATCATTTTGACCTGAAGACAACCGAGTAACATCAGATGCAGGAATGGCTCTCTGACCTCCCCATTTCTGCCTAAAAGCAGGGCATACATTTTCTGAGAAAGGAGACCTCCTGATGTCAGGAAGAGAATATTCTTATTACTGAAAATGGGGAGTCAAAGCAGAGATGAATCTGCATAAACAAAGCCACGAAAATAACCTTAATCTTCCATTAATTTCCCCCATGTGTTCCCAAGTCACTTTCCCACTGTCTCCTTTTCCTTTGTCCTGTCATCTGCAAAACACATTGTTTTTTGTTAAAATGGGATAGACGCTCTCAGGCCTACTTACTTCTTTAGGGCTTCATTTCTAGTTTCAAGGCCTCCATGTACATGTAGAAATATTCGCATCAAATAAAACTTGTGTGTTTTACTCCTGGGTTTTTTTTGTTTTTCTGTTTGTTTGTTTGTGTTTTTACCAGTTTAATTCTTACATCCAAGAGCCTAAGAGGGTAGAGGAAGTCTTTTCTCCCCTACAACACAAAAGTGTCAGAAAGTAAGCCTCCATCACCTTATTAGGAATAGGGGGACCAAAAATAGAAATGGAGTTACAGAGAAGCAAAGAGATCTATTTTAGACACACATGAGTTTATGGTCCGAGATTTGTACCAACTATCACAAGCTGGCTCTCCAAAGACCACCAAGAGATTCTAATGATAAAACAAAGTTGAATTTATTCTTTAATGCAGGAGACAACACTAACTCCACCTTGGTGGTGTCTCAGATGGGGGAGGGGAAGGTTAGAATCGGTATGGTCAGGTTTTGCAGGATCTGCATTGGTAAAACAGCTATAGATTACAAGCACAGGTTCTGAAATGAAACTACTTGGGATCATACACAAGTTTAGAAAGCTACTTAATTTCTCTGTGCCTCAGTTTTATCACCTGTAAAAGCAAAGCATGAGTGGTGACTAGCATAGCATTGTGGTGAGGATTCAAGACAGCGATGGCTGGAAAGCCCCCAGCACAGTGCCTACTACTGTGGCTGGGAAATAATAGCTAGCTATAGTAATAGTTGCAGAAATAGTAAGAATGGTGGTAATAATAATAATAAGTGTAGATCAGAGTTCAGACAAGTTCTGATTCCAGAGCAGAATGGGCTCCATAATCTGCCCAGTACAAAAAAACCCAGCAGAGTCCAAAAATTATTAAGAATGTCCAGATAGGGACAATAGCACATTAAACCTAGCATGGGACCCTTCAAAGTGCCAGGCCTCAGGTGCTTGCATAGGTCCCACACCAATGGGAAGCTGGCCGTGCTCCAGAGCTCCTATAAAGGGTATCTAACCTGCCTTTAACTAGCACGTCATTGTACTCACTGGTTTTTCCCACATCACAGCTACCGTCTGAAAAGTTTGGAAGCCCAGTGCAAGGCTGCCTTCCTGCAAACTCTATAGCTGTTTTACCAATGCAGATCCTGCAAAACCTGACCTTCTCATACCAGACTAAGTTTCACCAAGAAGCAAGTATCCACGGCCTTTTGGACAGACTCTTCTGTGGAAAGAGATTGGGAATATTCTTAGCCTCTACCCCATGCCACCAAAGGACACCAAGCTCAGACTTCAAGTCTGTTCTCTACATCTTTCTTTTGAAAATCATATTATGTCTGCCCCTGATTAGAGGAATCTTGGGTGAATTGGTTTTGAGACGAACTTGGTGAGATTGTCTAGTTCCATTTGGGATAAGGCTGAGGAGAATGTTTTACTTGGTCAAAGCCATTAGCGAGAGAAAGCAAACCAAAACAACTGCAGTAGAAGGTGACACAAAAAGTTGGTGTTTGATTCTGGCATCAAACTGTTCCCTGGGCATCTAAAACAGTGCAATGACTTTTCAACTCCAGCTTCACTGGGAAAGAAAATTTCAAATGTTACTTTATAGCATTAGATCAAATGAGGTAAGACTCCTTCAGAAAAAAAAACTATTAGAGGGGCACCCGGGGGGCTTAGTTGGTTGAGTGTTTGCCTTTGGCTCAGGTCACGATCTTGGGGTCCTGGGATTGAGGCCTGTGTGGGGTTCCCTGCTTGGTGGGAAAAGTCTGCTTTTCCCTCACTCTGCTCATGCTCTCTCTCTCTCTCAAATAAATGAATAAAATCTTTTAAAAAAGAAAAAACTCTTAGAGTTAAAATACCATTGCTTTTCCTGATTCTTGTCATTAACACCTGTAGCCTCATTCTGGGGAAGATGATACGTTGTAATGTTTTTCAATGAATGATACAGGCAGGGAACCAAGGACTATGGAGGACAATGACATTCACACTTGATTACAACTGCTCACTCTTCCCAAACACCTGAACTGATGGTTGCTTCTTCCCAGGGACATACCTCTATTTTCTAGATCCAGGGCAGTATTTCCAGATGGGTGGTCCAATCTCTAAGCTCCCAGGAGGGGAAAGAAGGAAATGAAAGATGTACTGTGAGAGCTAGAAGGTGGTGGAAGAGAAAGGCAAGAGGGGGAGAGAAAAGGGAGAAGGGTGGGATGTTGCTGAGCCTGGTCTAGTACTGATAATCTCAGGAGTCGCAGCTTGTCACCCGGATGGTAGACATGCCCCTGGGTGGGAACAGGAGCTCCTAAGTGCAGTGAAATTTTGCCATACGTGCAAGTGGGGTCTGAAAACTCCAACTGTCCAATGATGGGTTGATGGAAAACTTTTCAGTCTGTACTGTCCAATAAACCCTAGAGACAAGTGAGACTTACACACAACTGACTTGACAAGGAACTCAAACTCCTAAATGACAGTGGGCATCTCTTCCCAAGGCCACCATGGCCAACCCAGATCCCACCTCACTGTCCTCCTCCCCCAGGAAAAGAACTTGATTCTGCCCTTCGAGGACATGGCTGCATGGGGATTGGAGCCGGCCACCATGGAGCTGAAGTTGAATCTGATGCGAGTTGGCTTTCCATTGGGTGTCTGATCCGGGGATTTACTGATGTAGGGGGCGGCTCTCCTCTCCTCTCCCAGGACCCACCTGATGACTTTGAGTCTTTCTGGTGGTGGCACTGCCATTGTTTTCCTGGTTGGCAGCCTTCCTCCATCCAGTTTCAGGGCTCATGTTCATTTTACTTGTTTATTCATTAATTCATGTGTTGGAGTCCTTGTCCCCAGTGTGATAGTATTCAGAGGTAAGGTCTTTGGGAGGTAATTAATTGGTCATAAGAGGGAGCCCATATGATGAACCCTTATTTGTTCAGTGCTCTTGTGAGAAACATGGGGGAGGTGATCTCTGTCTCCATCATGTGAGGACACAGTGAGAAGGTTGCCATCAGTAGACCAGGAAGAGACATGAATCAGCCAGCACTTTCTTTTGGAATTCCCAGCCTTTGGAAGTATGAGAAATAAATGTCTGTGGTTTAAGTCTTTCAGTCAATGGTATTCTGTTACAGAAGCCCAAGTGAACTAACTGGAGACTGCCCCAGTGTTCCCGAGCCCACTGCTGGGTTCGGAGTGGGTCTCTTCCTCAGGCCATCATCTGTCACTGATGGCTACACTGGCATTTGTATCCCTTGGGGTAGCCGAGGGTGGCTGTTTCCAGGTGGACATGTAGGCTGGGTGGTCCACTTGTGGGGGAGTTGGAGCCAAGCATGGGACAACCAGAATGGCAGGAAGGGGTGAGTGCCACAGGCATTTTTACTGGATATTATGAAGAACATTGTATATAGAGATCATTTCTAATTGTTGAGTGTTCTAGTCCTCCCTATCTGATTTTCCACCGTTTGACTCAGAAATCATTGTACTCTATGGTTGTATGAAAAGCTGTCACTTTACAAGCAACGTGTCGATGATAAAATCCTATGATACCATTCTGAACAGTCAGAGGAATATTAACAAGCAAATACTTTCTTCTTTAGTGGAAAACAATTCTAAAAGCACCTGCTTCCCAGGGCGCAGTTAGTCACTCTTGGTTTGAGTCCAAGAGGTGCGTATTTCCCAGCATTTGCTGAAATTTGTTTTGTTCCTATCCTCTCCGTTAGATCCAGAGGTCCTCAAAAGCAAGCACTGTACCTTCTTCCTTTTAAGATTTCCAGCACCCGACCCCGTGCTAGGCGTATAGCTAATGAGTATTATGTTGTGCTACAGTAAAAAAACAAATGTATTTGCTCTTTGTCTCTGGTTCTTAGCACGCAGTTCCTAAAACCCTTGGAATTCTCTGAGTGATAGGAATGTCTTGCCTGCCAATGACCTGACTCAAAGGGGGGCCTAGATAGCTTCAGGATGGGTGGCCAGAAAACCAACCATGTGATTAGAGTTGGAACTTTCAACCCCACCTCAACACCTATGGAGGGGAGAGAATCTGGAGATTGAGTTCAATCACCAATGGTCAATGATGTCATCAGCCAAGTCTAGGTAATGTAGTCTTGATCAAAACTGAAAGAGGAGGGACTTCTGTGTTGGTGAACATGTTGATATGCTGGCGGGGGTGGAGGGATGTTACCCCCAGAGAGGACATGGAAGCTCTGTATCTCCCACCACCGATACCTTGCCCTTGTACGCATCTCTTCCATTTGGCTTTTCCTGAATTGTATTCTTTATAATAAGCTAGAACTCATTAGCAAAGTGCTTTTCCAAAGTCTCTGAGTCACGCTAGCCAAGTATCAAATCTGAAAGGGAGTAACGGGAACCCCTAAAATTGTAGCCAAGTTGCATGGAAGTATGGGTATCCTGGGGACTCTGCTGTTGCAACTGGGATCTGAAGGGAGGGGTAAACTTTGGAACTGAGCCCTTAACTTCGATCTGGGTTACTCCGGGTACTCAGCGTCAGAACTGAATTGGAGTACAGAACACCCCTTCTATTGAGAGAGAGAGGCCATGTCCCCTCCCTTGAATAGCGGCAGGCTTGCAATCGCTTCAATGAACAGAGTAGAGTGGAAGTGACACCATTTACCTCCAAAGCTAGATCATAAAAGATCACGCAGCTTTCCTCTGGTTCTCACTTAGAATCTCCCTCTGGGGATGTTCCCTTTTGGAACCCAGCTGCCACACCACAAGAAGCCACAGCTACCAAGTATAGCCACAGGAAGGTGCCTGGTTGACTGTCCCAGCTGAGCCCAGCCGTCAAATGCCTGCCAGGTGCCAGCCATGTGAGTGAAGAGGCCCCCAGATGTTCCTAGCACCCCAGGCACTCAACTCCCCAGCTAGAACTCCAGACACATGCTCTTCCTGCAGTATCTTATCCAAATTCCTAACCAGCAAAATCCAGGAGCATAATCAATCGAAGGGGCGTTGTTTATGCCACCATATTTGGGGTAGGTTTTCACAGCAGCAGTAACTGGAACACTGTACCACTGTGTCATGGCCACCTTTCTAAAACTTTTTCTTTATTCTGCATGAGTCTGTTTATTATAAGGGCTGTGTATATAAAAATTAGGCCATCAGAATTTTGTTACCTCCTAGTTATTGAAAGAACAGGTGATTTTTTTTGAACATAAAGTATTATGGCTTTTCAGGATGTGGGGAAATACTTTTTGTATATGACAATCCTCTTATGACATAAATCTTTCCACACGTCTCTGATTATTCTCTCAGATAAATTCCTAGAGATGGATGTGCTGGGTTAAATGACATCCATATTTTATTATTGATTATTTTTGTTATTGATCCACGTGACTGGATCGTTGAGTCGCAGCACTGACTCAATGCCGTACCTCCCAGCCCCCCCCAGGCTTGGGGAGCTGCCTGGGGAGAGGGCTGGGTCTGTTCCTTCTTGCTTTTTCCTCCTCCACATTCACTGCTTCTATGTCCCCTGGATCAGAATGTAGGGTGGAGTGGAAGAGTTGGAAAAGGGGCAAAGTCTTTGTACCCAGTATGGTTCTGTCTTGAGTTGCCTTGCCCCTGACTAATGCATATCCAAGTGCTCAGTGCCCTGTAGAGCAGGTGGTAAGTCCTTTGGGAGGTCTGTGGTATGCTTCCCGTCATGTGGGAGGGAGGTGTGCCTGTGATGGACCTCATCCTCCCCCCTCACTTCCAGTCCATACCAGAAAACCCACAGGTTTTTACTGCTGGTCCATTTCCCTGCAGCCAGTTGTCGCCTCTGGGCAGGGTACCAGCAACACAGCACCAACACGGCTTCCTGCCATGGCACACACTTGGCCACAGGCTGCTCATGCCTCCTTATCATGGCAGATGGTGGGTGGGGCAAGGTGGGCTGCTCCCCCTCTTTGCTGTGCCATGGCTAACCAGTTCCTTTCTCCTGCTGGGTCCGCATGGGATGCAGACCAGCAGTTGTGCTCTAAGCAAATGTTCAGAGGGGAGCTGCCTGTCTTTCCTTGCAGATGCCCTCAAATGCTATGATCCAACTGGATGAGGGGTCAGGAGAGCACTCTCCCCTAGGTCAGGAACTCCCTACCCAATGCCTCCTCCAATTTCCACACCTTGGGTACAGAAACCGGGTTGGGGGTGGCGGGAGGTTAGTGGAGCACTGTGGGGATGGGTGTGGGAGTCCTCCCTCAGATGGAGAGATAGGGCATCCGCTTCTCAGCTCTGGGGCTTACCCCGTTAATCAGACAATGGGAAAAATTCCATTTGAAATTCTCCTATAGTAATTGGTTAAATAATTATGGTATATTCTCTACAAAGAAATAAAATTTAGCCATACAAAATCTGAAGGCTAATAAATCGGAAATATTTATCGATATGTATTTATTGATGTCTATATAATGGTATATCGCTAAATGAAGAACTTGAACTCCAGAGCCACCTAATTCCATATTTGCAAAATACGCATCATGTAATTTATTACACAGAGAAAAAAAATCATTAGAACATTCACCACACCATTGCTTTCCTAGAGGGATAGAATTATAGGCGTTATTCTTTCCTTCTCTATGCTTTTTGGGGGATTTTCACATTTCTATGAGCACGTGCTCCTTTGATAAGCACAAAAAATATCTCCGAAAAATAAAATTACATGTCACCTCCCTCTTATCCACACCCCCCTCCAAATGTTCTTCTTCCTCATTAACTTTTGAGTTTTCAGTACGGTCAAAGCTGTTCTCCTTCCAAGCACATGAAGGCGCCCTGAGAAAAGTCTGCACGTGCTGGTGCCAACTTCTCAGCAGTCAGCAAGAGCACACGTGAGCTGCACCTGCCTCCACGGGGGCTGGCGGGGCTCAGAGCTGGGAGCGTGGTGAGGCAGCCTCCCTGCGGCTTTCAGGGAGAGGGCCCGGAGCTGAGGTCTGCACACTGGAACCACCCAGGAGGCGCTAAAAACAGCTGATGCCACGGCAGAAAGCCAGAGTGGGTCTGGTGTGCAGCCCAGGTGAAGAACCTCTGCCCAAGGCCGGGAGCCTCACACGCAAGCTCACCTTCCTCCTCTTCCGAACACCTTCTCCGGGAGTCCCCTACGTCTTCTCCTCCATCAAATGTTTGAAAGTATTTGATTACAACTGTCGTCTCCAAAATTATAATTAGAAGTGGGAAGCAAGAAGATAAGGGTTTTCGTCGTTTTCTGGATTGAATAGTATCCTCAAAAGATTCGTGTCCGGGCACCTGGGTGGCTCAGCGGGTTAAGCGGCTGCCTTTAGCTCAGGTCATGATGCAGGATTCCTGGGATCGAGCCCCACATCAGGCTTCTTGCTCAGCTCATTCCCCCTGCTTGTGCGCGCTCTCTCTCTTATGCTCTCTCTCCCAAATAAATAAATAAATAATATCTTTAAAAAAAAAAAGATTCACGTCAACCTGGAACCTTAGAATAAGACCTTGTTAGGGTCTTTGCGGATGTAACCAAGGTAAGATGCGGTCCTACAGGATTAGGATGGGTCCTAAAGCCCATCCGCTTACAAGGAAGGGAGAGTTGGAGACGCACACTGTGGGAAGAAGGCTACATATGCGGCAGAGGCGGAGACGGGCATGAGGGCATGACATAGCTGCTCGCCAAGCAACCCGGAGGATTGCCAGAAACCAGGAAAGAGGCGCGGCGTGGACTCTCCCTCAGAGCCTCTGCAAGGAGCCAATCCCGCTGATTGCAGACTTCTGGGCTCCTGAACTGTGAGAGAATAAGCTTGTTGTTTTAAGCCCCCTCGCGTGTAGTCATTTGTTCCAGCAGCCCTAGAAAACGCAGAGCAGCCTTGCAGAGGTCTCCCCCAGAGCAGAGAAACCACACCCCATCACATCTCTGTAAGAGGGAAATGCTTTCCTCAGCACAGCCCTTTTCTGGACCTCAAAGCTCTCTGGCCTGCGCGCCCAGTTCTCTTTGTGCACATGGGAAAAATGCTTCTTAGATAACACATGTCAATTTTGTTTCAATTACATGTAGCGCAGGAGCTATTTGGTTTGCAAGGTGGGAAAAATCCCCACTATACATTTTGTTCCATTGCTTTTCCTAGCTCAGTCAGAAGACTTCTTATTAGATTCTCTCACCTGGTAACTAATGAGAACTGCGAGCCTTTGAAAAGCAATTACTTCTAAGTAAAATAAGCACTTCTCTGAACGAGTCAGAAAAAGCTGTGTATACTGTAAACAAGGCACTATGGGAGTAGCATTTTGCTATTTCTGCTTCAATCTTGAAAAACGTCCCTCATCAGAACCATTTTTTATTTTTATTTTATTTTTTTTAAAGATTTTATTTATTTATTTCACAGAGGGAGAGAGATCACAAGGAGGCAGAGAGGCAGGCAGAGAGAGAGAGAGGGGGAAGCAGGCTCCCCGCCGAGCAGGGAGCCCGATGCGGGCCTCGATCCCAGGACCCTGAGATCATGACCTGAGCCGAAAGCAGAGGCATTAACCCACTGAGCCACCCAGGCGCCCAGGACCATTTTTTAATAGAGGATGGGAGAAGAGCAAGGCCTTAAGTGGTCATTTACTTTATTCTCCGGCTTTCGCATGGGCGGCACCAACTATGTAAATTAAGCTCCATTCGGTTGAATAAATTATTACCGCATGCCCTCTCTGAGAGTGGCTGGGGAGACAAGGAGATGGCTGCCCTCAGGAAAAGCACAGTCCATGAGGGAAGCAGACAAGCATCCATGGATTAGAGCCCGGATGCAATGCAGAAGCTTCTACATACTAAAGAGGTGGCATGGAATGACCTTCCAAAGAGGGTGGATTCAACATGAATGTGTATCTCTGCTCGCTTCTCAAAATGCAGTAAAATGAGAGTAACAGGAAAAAAATGAATGCACAAACCAAAAAGGGCAAGGAGAATTGGAAAATAGACCACAACAAATGAGAAACGTCATCAGCTTTGGTAGGATGGAGAATAGAGGAAGGAGAGGAACAGAGCAATCTGACCACAGAGGGTGCACAACCCGCTGGGCAGGAATTGTGAGCTGTGGGAGAACGGGGTGGGTAGGAGGTGAAAAGCAAGAGGTCCGCTTGAAATTCTGTTTAAGTCTGTAAGCAAAGAGAATCCCAGAGTGGCAAGGTGTTTTGCCTCTGGAAGAGAAGGGCTGGGCCTTAAGCTTCAACAGGGGACTTTTTGCTGTTACTTTCTGCTAGGGACAAAAGAGAGCTAGGCCTGGGAGGTGAGAAAAACCTTATGTGAACGTGCTGACTTTACCTGATGGATTCCTCCTAGGCTTTCGAAGCAAGCCATGTTTGGCCCTAGTTCGGACTGCTTCACTGGCTAGGCCTCTGCTGTGGGCTGGGGTGGCTGGTAGGACTCAGGAGAGGGCAGGCGAAGGAGTCGCCAAAAAAGGAAAAAAGAGAATTTTAAAGTGTACAGTTTTGTGTGTGCTTAGGTACACTGTAGAATACCGTGGGATTTTGTACAAATAGTCTCCTTAGGTGTCTGAGATGATGAAAATTGGTGCTTTGGCTTTGTCAAGAATTCACAAATCACCTGACAGCAGTCCAGGGGGGATAGTTTCTCTCATCATCCGGATATTGGGGAATGCTCTGTTTACTTCTTAGATAGTTAAGAATGTATTCAGCTACTCTGTACTAACTTGAAACGTGTGTAAGGAAAACTCCTCTATTCACCCTCTTTCTTTGCCATCCCCACTACCCAGCTCGGTAACGTAAAGAAACTAAAACCTGATGCCACAGCTCCTATAGGCTTTTTAGAGATCTTGGATTTTTATGTACAGTCTTAGTCATTTTTAATAAATGTGGTTCATTAAGGAAAAAAAAAAGAAATTCTGTTTAAGGAGAAATTAGATCCCAGGGCTGGAGAGCAAGCAGGGTTACCCCTCCCCACTCCAAGTAGGGGATTTCCTGTTAGAGAGCAGAACCAAGAGGGGCTGATGTCACAGTGGGGGGTGGGGGCCAAAATGCTGGTCCAAGAGTGAATAGAGTGAATGTTGACTTCTGAACCAGAAGCTCTCAGCCTTGAGCTTTGTTCTCTACTCCCAGGATACGAGGCATAGAGCCCGTATGAAGGAGACTTGTACATTCTCTAAGAAGACAAGGAATGGTCCCAAAGGAAGGGTATAAGGATAGTGACAGCTGGGGTTTCTGGAGGGGAAAAAAAGGAAAAAGGGAGAAAGAAACCCAAGTCTTCCCCAAATCACCTTATAGATCCTTGCCCTGAACCCTGTGCATCCATGGACAGGCCCCTCTCCACAGCCCACAGAGTTCAACCTTTCAGCGTTCCGTGAACAACCCAAGTGTTCTCAGACATTTGAGGGAAGTTTTCCACATGAAAAATAGAAATAAAAATAAGTAACCAGCAAAAAGCAAACTCAGTAGAAAGAGAAAAGAAAAGTACCCCTGCCCCAATCTTATAGTTAATAGCTCTGGAAACAGAAGGCATCCCCAAGCCAGGAAGAGTCTGCTGTTCAAAAAGAATGTTATTCACAGGATCCAAGAAGTGGAAAACAACCTAAATGCATATAGACAGATAAGTGGTGAAGAAACTGTGGTATGACTACACACAATGGAATATTATTCAGCCTCAAAAAAGGAAATCCTGTCACATGCTAAACACAGATGAACCTTGAGGACACTATGCTAAGTAAATAAGCCAGTCATAGAAGGACAAATACAGCATGATAACAATTACATGAGGTATCTGAAGAAATCGAATTCATAGAAGCTGAAAGAAGAATGGTGGTTTCAGGGGCTGGAGGGAGGAGAAAGGGGAGGAGATGCACTTCAGTCACGCAAGGATGAAAAAGTAGATTTGTTGTACAGAGTGCATATAGTTGACAAGAGTGTACTGTACACTTAAAAATTTGTCAAGAGGGCATTTCCTGTTACGTGTTTTCTTACCACAATAAAAAAACAAAACAAAACAAAACAGAGTCAGGGCAGAGGGGTTCCTGGGTGACACAGTCCCTTAAATGTTCAGGTCACGATCTCAGGATCTTGAGATCTAGTTCCGGGTGGGGCTCAGTGAGGAGTTGGCTTCTCCCTCTGCCCTCTGCCCATCCCTGCCTCACGTGGACATGTGCTCTCTCTCTCAAATAAAGAAATAGAATCTTTAAACAAACAAAAAACACCTCAGCTCTGGTCCATACTGGCATTGTTCTTTGCCTGTCTTACTGAAGGTTCTGCTCTATGTTACTCTGCTCAAACCTCAGACAAACTCCTTCTATGCCATCATTTGCTTTTCACAAGGAAACGAGTTTAAAGGGCTGTGTTTAGGTCATTGTATGCCCCTAATTTAATAGATTGAAATAAAACTTTATTTTAACATTGGGGAAAAAAGTTGTGGTTCCTCCAGTTTCTCTTCAGTTTTTTTTTTTAACTCTAGTATAATTCATGTACAGTGTTATATTGATGTCAGGTGTACAATATAGTGATGCAATCCTCAGGTATTTATTAAAGGGCCTCCCAAACTTGGTAAGTTCCTAATGAGACATTTGCTTTTAATCACGTGGAAATTTCAATTCATTTTCTAATAGCCACTTTTGTTTTATATATAAAAATGAGCAACTAACAAAGAGGAAATGATTATTTTGAGAGGAACTACCGAACTACCTATAATTCTATGAACTCAAAAGAGTTTTGTCTGAGCTTGGAAATAGAAACAAAAGAAAACAAACAAAACAGCTAATAGACAAAAACCTTAGGGGAAATATTTTAAAGTCAAAGTGTTTGCTCAACCAGAAAGAAAGTAGTTCAACTTATTAGCAGGGCAGATTGCCATAGATATGTTTTGTGAAGAAACTTCAGATCAAGATTTTGCACTAGAAGAACTACATTTTTAAAAAAACTTGTTCTTTTAAAAAAAATCACGGTAAAATATACATAACATAAAGCATCATTTTAACCATTTTTATGTGCACCATTCAATGGCGTCTAATTACATTTACAATGTTGTGCAACCATCGCTGTTTATCCATTTCTGGAATTTTGTCACCACCTCAAACTGACACTTTGTACACATTAAATCATAACTCCTGATTCCCCCTCCCCCAGCCCCTGGTCATCCCTGTTCTACTTTCTGTGAACGTGTCTACTTCAGATTCCTCAGATAAGTGGAATCAGACAGTACTCGTCCTTTCGTGTCTGGTGTACCCCGCTTAGCAAAATGTCCCCAAGGTTCATCCATGTTGGGGCATGAGGAGCTACATTGTATGAAAACCAGTCAATGTCCAAAGATGACAAAGCAAGAAAAAGAAATCCTTCCCACCTAATTTAGCTGGTCCAACCCTCCACTTGCACCTTCAAAGACTAATCTCTTTTTTTTAAGATTTTATTTATATCTTTGAGAAAGAGAGTGAGCCAGTGAGTATGAGCAGGGGGAGGAGCAGAGGACAAGCAGACTCACCAATTTGGGGCTCAATCCCAGGACCCCAAGATCATGACCTGAGCCAAAGTCAGATGCTTAACTGACTGAGCCACCTGGGCGTCCCTTCAATGACCAATCTTATAAGGTTTGATACTTTCCTTTAGAATGCGGGAGTGTACTTCAATTTCCTCTGTGCCCCTTACAATTTCCCAATTCATCAAAGAATGTCAAGAGAAGCTCTTTCTCTCCCTGTTTATTAAGCCCCAGTGTATCCCTATATATGTACTTTGGGGTCAGGGAAAGAGCCCCGGACTTGTTGTGACCTTGGGCAACTTAGTTAACTGCTATGATCTTCAGTTGTCAGTGAGATGAAGACAAAAGTCATGACCTAAGAGAGTTGTTATAAGAATTGAAGGACATGCCGAAGAGGTTTGCCAACCATAACATATTACGCAAGTATCCCAGCAGGCTGATCAGACAGGGCTGCTGTGGGGCACGTGAATAAACATGAAGCAGCTCAAACTGTCTTACCATTTAGGCTAGAGCAACGAGATACTAGGATGGTTGTGGTATCTGTTTTACATGAGAGTCCTCCTGCTGCCGTCTCTGCTGTTACACTGAAGGTAACAACAATGGCAACTCACTGAGTTATTATAGAAAGCAACTAATACCTTTAAAAATTACTCTCTTGTTCATTGCTCTGTGAGACCAGACAGTCCACTCTGGGTGACATGCAGACGGCAAAAGGACTCGATGGATAACCGTGCCCCCGGAGAAGCAGACTCTCATTTTGCCAATAGGGTCAATCTTCCCACCACTCTCTGCCCAGAGTTGCTAATGAGTGGCAAAATTGACTGCTCTCACCTCTTCTCACAGCAAGGGCTTGCCTCTAGTGGAAGTGCTAATGAGCCCTGACACTGTCCTCAGCAGGAGGCCAAGGAGGAGAAGTTAAGAGTCCTGTACAATCCACTCAGTGTTGCAGAATATTCCAGAACTATCTATCAAAGGAGAACAACCATCTTCTCCCCAGCTTCTCTTGCTTCATCAGATGTCTCCAGAGTCTGCTTTTTGTACCAAGGTCAACACAAGTATCTCATTGTGTCAGTCCTCACACCTTCAACAAGCCCAGACCAGAGAGAGACTCAATGGCTCAGTTTATTTGACCACTGGCCCCTTTATTTGACTACTGGGAGCAGAGAGCACTGCCTCGGGGAGCCCATCCCCTGGACTGTGTCCCCTCCACAATTCTTCATCATGTTTCTCCAGCAGATTGAGTAAGGGCTACTCTAGAAATGCTGAGCACAATAGAGATGCTCAGGAAGAAGGAAGTGTTAAAAGCCTGATCTTCAGCTGAGACGGTGGGAGAGACCCAGAGAAGAGGTCGGAACTCAAGATTTGTGGCAGCAGTGTAGGAACACTGAAATGTGTGTAGACACACTTCAAGAAAGGCGTGAAAGGATGCATGCCAGGCTAGGACACCCTTGACTATAGGGCCATGGAGTGGGGGGTGGGGGGGTCGCTCCCTGTCTGATTTGTAATGACAAGCTTGGGTAACTTTTGTATTAAAAAAATTCAATAAAGTGAAGGAGAACAAACAATCTAGGAGTTTTCTTGTTGAACAACAGTATTTCATATCCTGTAAAACACTTCATTTTACAGTGGAAATGAATCATTCCCAGTCTCCTGAGCACCTACACCGGGAGCACGGGTGGATTTGCCCCTTTCTAGGTAAAAAGAAAGAATGAATTTCAAAAGAACATTGGTTATTTCATGATACCCCAAGGTCCCAGTTATCTAACACAGGGGTGTTGGAGATGGGAAAGCTGAGCAGCTTAGAGAGTAAAGAGTTGTATGGCCTGTGGTTACAGTGGCCAGCCGGCCTGGTCTGCCAGTCCAAAGGCATTGCCCGGACACTGAGTTCATGGGCACAATAACCCAGACAATCGTTGATATAGTTAAGTAGCTGTGGCCTTTTGCAGATTTACAGCTGGAGGGCACTCTGGGAGCCAGCAATGACTTAAGCTTGGTTCACTCAGAGGCAGCAAAGGGCCCATTCTGGAGTTCCTCCTGTACAAGGCTCCCTGTCCCTGGATTCACAACCTCAGAACTTGCTATAAATTTCACTATAAACCAAGCAGTGCATACGTATCCTTTGCTCTAGAGCTCATCTTCTCTGGCCTGCTGGAATCTCACCGCCCATCTTACCATCTTTTCTACGCTTTGTGGAATTCTACAGGGAGAAGTAATACTCAGCAAAGTCATATTCATATCAGAGATGTTTATAATTTAGGGAAGGAATTCATGAATATTGTTGGGTGAAGCATCCTTCCCAGCAAAAATGATAAACGCAAATAGAATAAAACAAAACCTACACTGATCTTTTGTTGCCTGGCTCCAGAGTTCTGGGTCAAATTACACCTCTCAAAGTGGAACGGCGACATCAATTATGTGATATGCCAATCTTGTCGACCAACAACAACACCTAGGGAGTCTGGCCATAGATGTTTGCTCAAGAAGATAAAGGATGAGAAAAGAAAAAATAGGGACTCTGAGAACAGAGCAGGTACTTAAATTGTATATTAATTGTAAACAAGAGATTAAGTTAATATAACTGAAGGCCCCTTCTGAGGACAAGTATTATTAAATATTGTGGATCAGACCACCAAAACCCATCAGAGACCTTCCTTTTCCTGGCAGTTACATACTTCCTTCTTTCTCTATGTCACTATAGATCATTCCCTGCCTGCAGAGATTAAAGGCATTGGGGCTATAAGGACTCTTCTTGTTTTGGTCTCTAGAACTTTCTCCCTTTCTGGCTTCCCAGTATTCACCATCCACTTGTTTGTCAGTGATTCGCATATGGCCTCATCTCCTGTAGTTCAATGCATGCTCTGTCCTGCCCTAAGGACTTAAGAAAAAGTACAGATTCCTCAGGGTTCCAAGAAGGTCCTTCAAGATTTCTTTTATCATCATTACAGGGATACATTACCAAGATGCGGTCCATTCAAATTTATCGTTCCTTTTTCAACTTTTCCCCAAAATATATTTTTGCCCCTTGTAACCTGCTTGGCCTGACATCACATGTTGGATGACTCAGCGCTGTCTCACTTAAATGCAGCTAACACTAAAATTGCGTTATCGATTTCTGATGCTCTCTTGACTTTTTCGTTTTTGTTGGTTTGTAAAACTTGGCTCGACTAATATTACTCTAAATACGTAATGCTGGCTTTGGCCCTGTCTTGTTCCCAACTTGTCTTGCTCACTGTCATTTATTGGAGCCTTTTACGTCAAAATGTATTTTTTTTAAGATTTCGAATAATGGATTTTTCCATTCTAAAATAGTTCCAAATGTTATCCAGTCTCTTTCTGGTCACAGTAGAACACATCCATGCTGATACGCATTCCTTCTGACATGCATAGGGTAATAGTAAACCAGCATTGAGAACATACATGGCTGAGCATCAGAAGACCCGGGGGGAAATCCTGGCTCCATTACTTACTACCTGAATGACTTTAGGCAAGTTGTTCCACTTCTTTAAGCCTCAATTCCCTCATTTATAAATTGATCTCTTTGCATTTAACCATAGGGTTTTTGTGAAGCTCACATGAGATTATGTAAGCAGGGGTGGTTTGTTAATATTATTGCTAGTCTCCAATAGCCCCACTCAACTCTTTCTTAAATTGAAAGCACAACCAGGTAAGGTCAGAAGGGTCTCGTGTAGACCAGGAGAAGGACTAGAGTGCAAAAAAGACCTGCGTCTCCCTCTTAGTCTCCTGGCTGATGTCATCTCAATCTTTCAAGACCAGACTAAAAAAATCACCTCCTGAGAAGACGGCCTTGAATGCCCCAGGTCAACAGGGGGTGGCCTTTCTTTGTTCTCCCATAGTATCATGAGTAAGATTTCTCCCCAACCATATAACATAGACATCAGAAAATCCCTCAGGAATCTAATAGTTGGGAGTTTAACACCTTATATGAAACTATACATTGGGAAGTAGAGGTTTAAGTGACTCTATTGAACTATTTATTATATCCACTAAAATAAAATGATAAAGATGGCGTCCTCAAGAGAATATTAATAGCATTTACACATCCTGCATTAGTGGTAATGAATGCTGTGTAATTAACATCCATTTGTTAAGAGAAATATCTTTAAGCTTTCCCTTCCTTGATGTTTCAGCGGAATGCTTAAAAGTAACAATTTTACTTTCTTATAGATAAGTATGCCCAATAAAAGTGTTTACCTTTCTGCCTGCTTTCCCACCCACATGTTCAAAGCTTTTCTGATTTTATGTCTTGGAGTTGTTGGCTCCTACATCCAGCTCTCACTTATTCAAAATAGCTTGGAGAATTGAGAAGCCTAGCTGCATAGAAGTATATCAACTCCTTCCTGTTACACAAGGTCATTCAGCCTTGGCTCAGATTGCGATAACTTCATGCACATCCTTTCTGTTAGCCTTTCTGGTAAACATCTCCACTTCTCTCCCTCCTGAGGGAGATTCCCAGTTTCCTTGCTCTCTCCTCCAATGTTGCAATGCAAACGTCTCTATTTCAGCCCTGCCATTCACAATACCTCTTTCTCTATTCTTTCCCCAAGCTCTATCTTCTTCCCCAACCCCAATCTAACTAATTCAAATGGAAATGATTCAATACATAAATACTAGGTCGGGAATTCCTAAGATAAATGCTAGAATTTCATATAAGGGGAACTGAGGTTATGGAGAGTTATCATTGTCATCACCTTTTTAATGTCTATCTCTCCCACAGTCTGTGAGCTTCTAGAGCTGGACAGGTGAGGGGAGCAGCATTTTCCTATGCCTCATTTTTTCTTTAGCACCAAAAGCAGACTCTGACATGTGGAAGGGCTTTGATCCATATTGGTTGAGGGAACACATGCTTGCCAAGAGATCACTTCCGTGACCTAGTCTACTTGTCAATTTCAGACAGATACACTTTTTTAGATGTCCTCTTCCTAATTTTAATTTCAGCTACCAAATTAGAGACCTATAGAAAAGAGGTATAGAAGGGCAGGAGGAAAAGAAGACAAAGGAGCTAAAGAAGAACTTCTACCTAGTTCTACTTAACTATAGGGAGTAGGTGTAGGAGACCCAGGCTGTGCAGGGAGTTGGGGAGAGCAGCCCCGGAGGTGGGGAAAGGCTTGGAGCCCTTCGAGAGAAATCTTAGAAACGTGCCACGTGTCTCCTGCCGTCTCCTCTCACAGTAAGGACTGCCTGGGATTTGGATCTGCCTGCAGGCTGACCTACCCACATTTAATGCCAGGGCTGCGTCTGCGAACGTGGTGGGAAGCCCAGAACCAAGATGTCTACACAGATTGTACCACCACATCCCTCTCCAACCCTTCTCCAAGGTCCAGTCTCACAACTTTTTGTGAAGCCATTAATACAAATGTTCACTCTGAGTTCTGATTTACCCTCACCTGGGGCGTTCTCCTGGGCTCCCCAACACCAATGCATGCACCATTCCAACCTGAATATACTTGGAGGGTAGGAGCAGACTGTTTAAGGGAACTGAGCAATACTGTACTACTCTTTTTCTCGCATATGAAAGGAGAAAAGGCTCAAAGAAGCCAAGTTTTCAGGACAAACTGGGAAAGTCGATGCTCTTCCATTAGTAGGATCAGGCTGTGCCGGGAGCTGGGAGTGGTATGCAGGGAAAGAGCCAGAGACAGTGAGACTCTTGGCACTGGGGACAAAGGGGACCAAACTTTCATAAAGAAGCTCCTTCTTCACTATTTCAGGTCCTGAACATTTCCCAATTAACAATAAGAAATTTATAGATATTTTCCCAATGGAATTAACACATGAAATTGTTAGTCAAAGGTCTTAGAGAACAAATAACATCCTTCTGAGTATCATTACTCCAAAACCATGTCGAACGGGATCTTACCTGTTGAGATGCCAACTCAGAAAAACAAGGGGCTTGACTCTTTTTTTAATGAGTGGGCTTTATTTTTTAGAGCAGTTTTAGGATTACAGAGAAATTGAGCAGAAAACAGAGTTCTTTTTTACCCCATCCCTCATTCCCTCACACGCATTTTTTTGCCCATTATTAACACATTGCTTTAGTGTGGTGCATTGGTTACAGTTGATGAGCCAATATTGATACATTGTTTATGTTGCATAATTATAGTTTATTTTACATTTATGTAAATATTATGTTTATTGTATGTTATTGTTTTTAATATTTATTATCTAATTAAGGTCCACATTAAACTTACATAAGTTTCTATACACAAAGTCTACATTAAAATTCATTCTTTGTATTTTACATTCTATGCATTTCACAAATGCACCCACCATTACCGTATCGTACAGAATAGTTTCATTTCCATAAACAGCCCCTGCGCTCTACCGATTCATCCCTCCCTCCCTCCCCAACTCCTGGCAACTATTGATATCTTACTGTCTCTCTACACTTCTGCTTTTCCCAGAATGTCATATGGTTGAAATCATACGCTATGGAGACTTTCCAAACTTTTTCTCACTTAACAATATGCAGTTAGGTTTCCTCCATGTCTTTTTGTGGCGTGCTAGCTCATTCTTTTTTTAAAACCACAGAAATTTATTTTCTTAATTATTTAAATTCAATTAATTAACATACAATGTAGTATTGGCTTCAGCAGTAGAGGTCAGTGATTCATCAGTCTTGTATAATACCCAGTGTTCATTACATCATGTGCCCATTCCTCTTTATTGCTGAATAATATTGCATTTTCTGGATGAACCACATTTTATTTATCAATTCACCCATCGAAGGACATTTGGGTTGCTTCCAAATTTTGGTGGTTATGAATAAAGCTGCTATAAACATGTCTGTGCAGATTTTTGTGCAGAGGTCAGTTTTTAACAACATGGGGTAAAAACCAAGGAACGTTATTGCAGGATTGCATGAGAAGAGTGTGTTTAGCTTTGTAAGAAATCACCAAACTATATTCCAAGTGCCTGTGCCATTTTGCGTCTCCACAGAAATAAATGAGAATTCCTGTTGCTCCACATCTTTGCCTGCATTGTTGTCAGTGTTTGGGATATTAGCCGTTCTGATAGGTATGTAATGGTATCTCATGATTGTTTTAATTTGCAATTCCCTAATGACTTATGATGATGAACATCTCATCATATGCTTATGTGCTACCTGCCTGTCTTCTCTGGGGAGGCATCTATTGGCGCAGTTTCTTTGCCCATTGACTATTAAAAAAAATTGACTGGCATTTTAACTGAATGAGCTAACTGGCTGACTAATTGTTGCCTCCTCTATTGACAGAGATTTTTAAGCAACTGTAACAAACAATTGCTTTAAAACAGGGCAATAAAAACAGACCTGATCTATAGAGATACGTGGGTTCTGTTACGGTTTGTGTTCTTGGTAATTGGAGAACCCGTAAAACTGCTTTTTCTAGAAATAATCAAGAAACATCCCCCCTTTTTTCCTTTTGTCATTTTAAAATACTGCTTTCATTTCCTGCTCATTAATACGCTAACACATTTTACAAACGAAAAGGAAAACCCAAACCATTTCTTGAGTACCGAGGGGGAATATTTACTTGCAATAGCTAAGCACATGCCACAGAGTCCAGTTTTCAGAACTGGCTCCCAGAACAAAGAGGGAAAACTTTGTGGTTCAAGTTGTGTGGCATCAGCAATTCTGATAGGATACAACTGGGTCATTTTGATAAACACGAAATGTTCCTGACTTTGAGGCTCATTCAGGATGCAGAGATTTGTCCCCCTTTTGTCCTTCAGAAAAACTTATTCAGGGCTTGTGCCTGAAAGCAAGGCTTTCGGGAATATAAGCTTTCCCCAGCCACCTGCTGTGCATTTGTGAACACTTTGATAAGGATTTCTACCTATCTTCCAGAAACACTTAAAATTCATATGCCTACCAGAAGAATATAAGGTACCTGCATCCTTACCAACCCTGGTAGTTTAACAGTTTAAATCTCTGTCAGTTTGACACTTGAAAAATGACTTCTTTTAATTTTCTTCTTCTTCTTCTTTTTTTTTTTCCCAGACTTCTTGCATCCGGGGACCCTGGACCCTCCAGGCCCTCCAGCAGCACCGGCGTCATCCACCACTTGGTGTTTTCTCAGAGAAGAAACATTTTTTTTAAAGGTTTATTTATTTATTTTAGTGAGAGAGAAAGAGAAAGGTTGGGGGCAGAGGAGAGGACAGAGGAAGAAGAAGAGAGAAACCCAAGCAGACTCTGCACCGAGTGGGGAGCCCAACATGGAGCTTAGTCTCACAACCCTGACATCCGACCTGAGCCGAAACCAAGAGGGGACACTTAACCGACTGCACCCCTCGTACCCCATCCTCTTTTGTCTTGTTAAGCTAGTGGTCTGTTTCTTTAGAGAACTGCCCATGTAAGACCATATAAGTAGGATTATGTCTTTTGTGGCTTCTTACACAAGGAGAGAGGCAAACATAACAGAAAGGGGCTAGTGGTGCCTTACTGGGGTGTGTTATAAATGATCAGCCAGAGAGCATCTTTGATCCTGGGGACCCCTGGAATCGGAAGGCCCCAGTTAACAAGGTGGACCCACTATTTGAAATGAACGTAATCTGTGCCCCACAAAAGAAACAGCCAGACTATGGACATCTATCTTATCTAGAAAATCCACCATCAGATAATAAATGTGCATATCCAATAAGGACCCTTTTGTTCCACATTCTGCCTCTGCCCCCTTGCCTCAGTACGGTGTGTGCGGGTGAAAGAGGTAGCTAGTCAGGTGGGGAAACAGTGGAGAAACCAACCATGCTGCCTTTTGTAAGTTCCTAAGCTTGAGTTAAACCTACAATCAGAAAGGGAAAAATTTTTAAACGGGATGAGGACTGAAATTTTGATTTTAGACAGAAGTGGACTTTTCATATCTCAAACTGATGAAAAAAGTTATGGGATCTGAGATTTCATGCAGGGGTGGACATGAATAGGCTAAGAGGATGGCTATGGAAAGTCAGCAGCGGGAAGGAAATAGTCTGTGCTTCTACCCTATGGAACCCATGTGTTCTCTTCCTTCAGCCGCTATGACAGAGAACATCCAAAATCACAGGGTTGGCAGGGTCATATGCCCTCTGAAGCCCCAAGAGGAAGATCCTTCCTTGCCTCTCTGGCTTCTGGTGGTCCCAGGTGTTCTTAGGCTTGTGGCAGTGAAAACCGATTCCGTCTCCATCCCCCATAGGGTCTTTCCTCTGTGTCTGTACATCTCTGTATCTCCACATGGTGTGCTCCCTGTGTGTGTGGGTCCAATTTCCCTCCTCTTAGAAAGACACCAGTCATACTGGATTAAAGCCCACCCTAATCACTTCATCTTAACTTGATTGTATCAGCAAAGACCCTATTTCCTTTTTAAAAATTTTTTTTTAATTTTATTTTTTCTGTGTTCCAAGATTCATTGTTTGTGCACCACACCCAGTGCTAAGACCTTATTTCCTAATAAGGTCACATTCACAACTGTTAGGGGTTAGGACTTCAGTATATCTTTTTCTGGAGGCAGGGGTGGGGGGTGGGGGACACAGTGAACTCACAAGAGTCCCCCTCTCCGACACGCTCTCTCTACCCGTGCTGACTTCTGAGCCAGCCTCCGTTTGATGATACCGTATGGCCGGCTCGGGAACAGACTCATCATTTCACCCTTCTTTTCCTTGTGTCCTCCCTCTTGTCCTCTCAGGCTGTCTGCTGCCTCACGGTTCTCTTGGAGAGTAGACAGGGCAGAGACCACTCGGAGCAATTTTCAGTATCAAGTCACTGTATTGAGGCAAGATAAGGGAGTATTTCATGTACAGGGGGCCCTACTGAATGCATTTCAGTTGTGATCCTGTATATTTTGTACATATCTCCCTAAAACACGCTTCACTAATCAGGTAAGTTAGAATGGAAATGTCAGCTTGTTGTCAGGATGGCACACAATTTTAAAATTCACAATCTATGGTGCATAATATCAGAGTGCCATTCAGCAAGTCTTATGTTCTTTGGGATAAATATTTTTTTAAAAGCATTAAAAACATTTTAAAGTAATATTCCCAAAATGTAGAACTGTATTTCTGAGAAAAGAAAAGGGAGAGATTTCCTCCCCCAAGCGAATCCTCTGACATGGTTTCATAGGGTGGGGAAGGGAAATTAAAGATAAGGGAGCATTAAAAGTAAAGCCTCAGCACCTCTCTCCTGTGAACAGAGGATAGACTGGTGGACAGTGGCCTCATAACGCGTGTGTCGGCAGCCGGGAACCCAACTGAGCTTCTTCCTCCCAAACTGCAAAGATTGGGGAAGACAAATCATTGAGGGCGTGAAGTGTGTACAAAGATTAAAATCAGTGATCAGGCTGGTTTTGTAATTTTGCCGCTAAAACACATCAAAAATGGTTACTGATGGAAGAATTTTGGAGATGATGAGTACTGAACCCAGAAACTGGAATGAAAGGGCATGAAGAAGGAATTGCCTTGCCAAACTTAGAGAAAATGTTTATCTTCAGACAAGTGCAGTGTCTTGCAGACTTCCCACAAGCCTTCTGCAGCAATTTCCAAATTCAGTTGCGGTTTGAAGAACACCTCATCCCTTTCCAGGTCCATCCATCCATCTCCATCGATCCGTTCATTGAAAGTGCTTGAATTTAATCCTGGCTCTACCTCTGAGTGACCTTAGACAAGTGAAAGAATCTTCTTGTGCCTCAGTTTCCTCATCTGTAACATAGATCCATAATTCTGTGAATATTAAGTTCACATTTGTCCTTTAGCAAGCTCTCAATAATTTTTATAGTTGTTGTAGATTTTATCACAAACTGGGAGAGCAGGTAGGTATGAATTAGAGAGGTAATTCTCTCTGTTGAAAATAGGGAAAGTGATTTCTCTTTCTCTCCCTCACTGCTTTGTTTCTTTCTCCATCCTTTTCAACGTAAATACTTACAATAACTAAGTAAGTTATTTGGTAAGATTTGTTACGTGAATCCTCTGGTGCCATCTCTGGGCTGTGAGAGTCTCAAACTGTCTCTGATGATTAAGAATGTCCAACCCTTTCTGGTAGAAAGGGGAGGGCAGAGAGTTTTAATTCTGCCTGCTTTTTCTCAGTTGCTTCCAGCTTGAAAAGAATCTTTATGCCAGAGTGGCGTATTTGGGGGCAGCATACTCTGAACCCCTTCAATGCATATCACATTCTGGCTTATTCCTTATTCAATTACCTCTGTGTTATCAGTCTCTACTCCCCTCACAGAAGGGCTTTCTGGGTAGGAGAGATTTTGTTTTCTATTTTCCCAATACCATCCAGGAAAACTTTTTCAGATACCTGCCCTGTGCCGGGCCCAGACTTCCCCTTCAGTGTAGCGGGGGGCTGGGAGTTCCACAGGAAGTCACCTCAGCTCCCTCTCAGCCAATCTCTGACAGGACAACACTCTGCTTCCTTCCAGAGAACAACCTTGTGTCCTGTGAGGACTTCCTCTCCTCTCTGTTCACTATCTTTTCATGCTTTCATAATTAAATTACCCCACTGATTTAAAGGTTTCTCTTTAGTTAATCTGGTTACTGTTCACCAAATGCTTGCTATGTGCCTGCCACGTGTTATGCAGTTACTTACATTATCTTATTTAATCTGACCCTATAAAGTAGGTACTATAGTACTCACCATTTTATAGATGTGGAAACTAATGGAAGTTGACGAAATGATTTGTTCATGGTCACAACAGTGATAGAACTGAGATTCAAACCCAGGGTCCTCAAGCCCTCAACCTATGCCAGGATGGAACAGATGTGAGCCATGAAGGAGGAACAGAAGCCAGGGAGGCTCCTAGCAGGGGGCAATGCCCAGGAATTGGGCCACAAAGTAGAAGAAAGTGAAGTAGAGGCTTTCATAGTGATCTTCTCTCCCACCGCAGCTCCCCCAGTGCCCTTCTCCAGAGAACCATGATTGGGAGGTACTCATGTCGTTCTCCAACTGGGGGAGGAGGGTCCAGGTGTCCCTCCCCAGGTATCCCGGTCCCACCCACTAGTCTTAGTTGTACTTGGACACTGGACACTGAAGGGGTGTATCTATATCTATATCTATATCTATATTTATATCTATATCTATATCTATCTATATATGACATAAAATTGGTCAGAGATGGAACCAAGTCATGGAGGTACAGCCAGAGTTCATCTTGGGGCTGTGAGCAGGCACCTAGCTTGGCTGTGGGAGTCGTATTTCTGGGTTGCTGTCCTAAGGAATGACTGTCTTGGTTCCCAACAAGGGGGGCTAGGGCTGCTGGTTCCAGAGGTCATCATTGGCTCTCCTGGGGCTCCAGGGCCTTGAAGGTGGATCCTGGTGGGGAGCTTTTGCCAAGTCCACACTCTTGGCTCTTTCCACCTGGCAAGCCCAAGACAAAGGAGGAAAAAACAAGAAAAAAGATGAGTTAAAACTTCAAATTATGGTTCGGCCCATAGCAGTCACATACCCTACCCATCCTTCTATTTTACACAAATAAGAATTGAATTAGTTTTCTGCTTTAGTTTTCTCCTCCTGACAAACTTGTGAAGTATGTGCATTCTTACTTGCATTTTATAGATGAGGAACCCATGACCACAAAAACTTGATTCATGTGTCCCAGTCCCAAAGCAGGTGAGATCAGGATAGCAGGACCGGCACAGGTGGGAGGGTAACTCCCGGCTCCCAGCTTGGGGTCTGATACCAGGTGATGTGCTGCAGGGCTACTCTGCACTCTCCCTCAGAAGCATTCACTGCTGGACTCTGGGCAGAAATTAAACGCAATGCTGGGCGCCAATCCTCAACCTTCAGCCATGAGAAGGTTAGACATGGTTGACTTTCTCTGGCTCAGGGGGCAGTCACTGAGGCAGAAGGCAACACGGGGCAGCCTTCCCAATTACTCCTTTAATCCCCATCATGGCCCTATTCTTGCCAGGGCAACGGAGCCAGTCAGGCACTCCCAATACCCTTCACCGGCTAAAAACTGAGTACCTGTCCTCACAAATGGCTCAGGAACTCACAGTATCCAGAAACTTCACAGATCTACATGGTGGAAAGGATCTCCTCACCCATCTCCCACTGCCGACAAGCTAGGGGAGCAGGGGGCAAATGGGGGTGTGGGGGAGTATCTGTTGCCAGCCCACCCCTCTTCTGTGTGCCCCGTGGAAGGGGTTAATGTGATAGACTGAGGCCAGGCCCTTGAGGGAGACTGCGTTCTTGCTTTCTTCCTTCATAGATTTGCTTTCATCTCCTTGGCTTTTGTCTTGGGATCAAGGAAAACATGGGTAGAGGATCCTTCTGTAGTCCTCCATTGTCTGCCCTACCCCCCACCCCCATCATTTGTCTGTAGTCCAGCTGCCTTGGGGAAGGGTCCAGACTGTTTTGGACAAGAAGAAAGCAAAAGACATGTGGGAACTTTGTGGGCAGAAGGTATTCAGAGACTGACGTCTTATCATTCAGAATGACCTCAACAGGAAACCCCACTATCGGAAACCCCACTATCAATGTGGGCACAAGCACTTAATCAACCCCAGGGACCCAGGGATGTGGCGCAGGCTGTGCGGCCTCACTGGAGAATTTCTGGAAGGACCCTGAAGAATTCCCATGGGAAAAGCTAACATTTTGTATATGACCAAGACTCAAATTTTCATTAGGTAAAAATAAACCATCCTTTCTTTTGAATGGAATCACTTTCGGAAGCCCTGCTCAATTCCCAGTAAAATCCTGCAGGTTTGGATGCACATTATTCATCCCTGATGGTGTTTGAAGAAGGACCACAGCAGGCTGGCCCCAGGCCAGTCACTCCTATAACCAGCCCTGCTCACAGGTGGCAGAGAACCAGGGGAAATGATGGGATGGTGGCAAATGGGGATTTGAAACCTTGCCGCACAGGGAACTCCGTATGAAGGTATGGCTTTGTCTTGTCATCCTCCATGAAAACTCACTGATAAGAAATGTTGGGTTGTGTTAAAATCAGAAAACAAGTTAAATTGAAACCTGCTGAAATTCCTTCACTTTGAGAATAACCATGGAAAGTGTATCCTTCAAAACTTTTCTCCATTGTATTAGGTTGCTAAGACTTCCATGACAAAGAACCATGGACTGGGGGACTTGGAAAACAGAATTTTATTCCTCACAATCCTGGAGGCTAGAAGTCCAAGATTAAGGTGTCAGTAGGTTTGGTTTCTTATGAAGCCTCTCTCCTTGCCTTGCAGATGGCTGCCTCTTTGCTGTCTCCTCACATCATTATACCTCTGTGTAGGCTCCTGTCTGTGCCTGAATTTTCTCATAAGGACATTAGTCATATTGGACTAAGATGCACCCAAATGACCTCATTTTAATTTAGTTACTTCTTTAAAGATCTTATTTCCATATCCAGGTACATTCTGAGGTGCTGGGGGTTAGGACTTCAACATATAAATGCAGGAGGTACACGATCCAGCCTACTAATCTTTATGTAAAAATATACCTTTCTCCCCAAATGGAAATCATAATGTAACGACTGTTTTGTAACCAGCTCTAAAAATTTTTTAATATGTTCTATTGCTATGCCAATAGACACAGAATAGGTTCTGGTTCAGATTGATGGACTAAGTAGAGGCATGTGCCTCTCACTCCTTCTGAAGACTGAGTTAATAACAACAGTACATATTTACTGGGCGCTTATTACGTGCCAGGCACCATTCTGACTAGTTTGCCTGTATTCAGTTATTCAACTCACACAACTCTGTGAGATGGGCATCACTATTTCCCTTTTCAGATCCTGAGGGGTGAAGAGCAAGCCAGTGGTGTCCCATGTGAGGGACCAGGAGGAGTCGCTTTCCTGCAGGGAGAGCCACAAGTGTGTTTATGGATGCAGAGAAGGACTGGGGGAGGAGGAGGCTCAGAGTTGGCTCCCCCCTGGTCAGTGCCTCCTGTGTCTGGTGTCTACACCCTGGTCCTGTCCCACTGCAGGTAGCTGTGTGTCCTGACTCCCACTCGAATCCCTGGGTACACCAAATTTCCAGCACCCAGCAATATACCTCATGTATAATAAGCTCGCACGAATATTTTTTGAAATAAATACACATTAATATGAGCATTCTAAAAGTGCCTCTGACAGAATCATTCTTATATATTTGAAGGTTTTAAAAACATTTTTAAGTTTCCCGGGGGCAGAGAGCAAGCATTCTCTATTCAGCAGGTTCCATTTCCAGCCACAGTTGAAGGTATCACATGTGTCTTGTTAAGTGGGAGAAAGGAAAGAATGAACGGCAGAAAATCCCACCGTGCTGCTGAAAAACCAACAACAATGACAACAACAACCCCAAAAAACAAAAAACCAAACCAAAAGCAAAACAAAACGAAAACGAAGAAAACTCTTGGCTAATGGCAACAGCATTAGTATTAGTATCATTTTGCTTGACCATTTGCAAATGATTTTCAACTGGTAGAGGTTCTGGGCCTCAGATGGAAAGCACTGTTTACCTAGTATGCGTGACAGTGCTTTAGCTGTCTCCCATCACTATCTGACTCCATTTAAGACAACTTGTTTCCCCCAAGACTATTATCAGCTTGGATGACACTATGGATGAACATGCTGCCTGAGCACAAGGCAGGAAGCCCTCCCTTCTGCACACCACCTCTCCCCACTAAACCCTAACAAGAAAAGTCACTTCCACCATGAAGCCCTCCCAGACCTATTCTCCCAGCTCCTCCTGCTCAGCCCTATCTTTGCCCGCTGAGTCCACAGGTGCCTGGATCCCTGGATGAAAGAGTCAGCCACTAATTCTCCTGCTCCCCTTAGCACAGACACACAGAAGTCCCACACCTGTATCACCAGTCCCGATGAATCCATCTTACCAGAAACACAGTGCGCATCGCTCCTGAGGTGGAGACGCAGCGCCATGTTTATGTGCTGGAAGGATGCTTTGTCATGATGACTGATGGGCATTGTCAGGGATGGCCACTCATTGTCCCTGTTCTTGCCTTCTGTTTTACCCAGTTGCTTTCCAAGAGTTCCGAATCCTGCAAAGGCTCCTCAGAGGGAACGTTACAAACATTCACCACCCTCATCTTAGTGTTCAATATATCCTGATGCTTCATGATTTTTCTTAATATATGTATTTTACATGCACATACACATGCACACATGCAACCTTTACAGTTTTGTTTTAAAGGATACAATTTAGGAACAGCCCAAAAGAAGAGACAAGAGCCAAATGGAGCAGAGTGAGGTCTGGGCTGGGGGTGAGAAGGTCCTCAGCATAGGAGCTTCTGCTCCATGGATTTGGATGTGCCTAACAGTCCACGTTTAAAAGCCATTATGTCATCTTCTTCTTCTTTATGTCTCCTCACTGCATGGAATAAAAAGAAATCAAGAATGAGAGGAGGAATGAGCAGCTGTGTTTTCCTGCAGCTCCTCCCTCCTATTTTCCTATAGCTACTCGGGCTGGATAAATTGATTTCAGTCACAATTGTGAAAAGACGATCCTGATCATATCACAAGAAATTTCCCATCTATCTTAACAAAAAGAAAATTTACAGATTCTGAGTGATTTGTACACACACACACACACACACACACACACAAACACACACACACACACGACACAAATTGTTAAGAGAACAAAATGTGCGTGGTCCTTATTAACATGGATTCTCTATGTCCCCTGAAGAGGACATACTGTACAGGAAACACAAAGTAGTACATTTAGGGGAGTATAAACAGGCAATTCTGAAGAAATAATTTTAAACAAATAATTGCCAGAAGAACAGAGCTTGAAAGTCTTTAAAAAGGGGGGGGGGAAGAAACCCATAAGATGAATGATTGCCTTTTGTCAGAGTTCACTTGTCCTTCAAGGAGAAAACAAGGTTAAAACTTCCCTCTATTGCCAACCAGTGTGCAAAATGGGCATAAACCACTATTCTCTCTCTGCTTCCTCAGCCCCCTCTCTGCATTATGCAGGCTCTCACCTAGTGAGAACACCCTGGCATCCACAGAATGGTGCAGCCTACAGAACACTGTGCTGCTGGACAAGGTTTTTCCATCTCCATGATAACTATGGTCTGAACCAATGTCACCCCATGTGTGGGGAGCCAGGCAGCTCCTCAAGCCTTTCAGGAGAAAGATGTCTCTTGTTCCTACAAAGGCAAGGGTGAAGGGGTATGAAGTGTGGGCTGGGGAGGAAGACATGAGCAATGGGCAAGGGTTGCTACAAGCAACCCCTGAGCCAGAGGTGGGCAGTGGGGTTCACTGGACCCCCATTTCTAGGCATCCTGGCCAACCGCCACCATATGGGAGAGGTGCATTGGAAAGAGAGTCAGCTGACAGGGCTGACTGACAGGGGTCAGAAACTGGCAGGGGCTGTGACTCTCAACAGTGGTGAAGAAGTTTTCCTCTTTGTCATCAGGAAGTAGACAGTTCAGTCTGGTGATCACAAGGAAGTCACTTCACTTCCTGGAGTCTTAGTTTGCCAAACTGTGATATGTGAGATTCAACCAAGAGACACTAGAGATTTCCCCAAAGATAAAACCAGATAATGTGTATTAAAAGCACTTATTAAACTAAATATAGTCTTACCATGTGATTCAGCAATTCCACTCCTTGGTATTTACCCAAAGCAGTTGAAAACTTATGTCCATACAAAAACCTGCACACAAATATTTATAGCAGATTTATTCACAATTGCCAAAGCTTAGGTGCAAGCAAGGTGTCCTTTAGTAGGTGAATGGATAAACAAACTGGTATGTCCACACAATGGACTACTATTTGGTGATTTAAAAAAAAAATGAACCATCAAGCCAGGGAAAGTCATGGAGAATTCTGAAATAGTGCTAAGAGAAAAAAACTAACTTCAAAAATCTACATTCTGTCTGATTCCAAGTATATGACATTCTGGAAAAGGCAAAACCATGGAGATGATAAAAAGAGAAGAGTTTGCCAAGGGTTCGGAGAGAGGGAAGGGGATGGAGTAGGAGATCAGGGCAGCGTGACTATTCTCTATAATAGAAATATTCTACTATACATTTGTCCAAACCCATAAAATAAATGTACAACAAGAGTGAACCGTAATGTAAACAATGGACTTTGGATGCTTACGACGTGTGCACATGGGTTCACTAGTTGTAACAAAACTACTACTCTACTAGGGGGTGTTGAGAACGTTCTGTACTTTGTGCTCAATTCATGACTATGAAATGGATAGGTGTGTGAGATGCTGATAGGATAGGTGTGTAAAATTGCTTCATGGGAAGAGATTAGGTCTTTCCTAGAAAATGGGTGCTAGGCAGACAACCCTGCTCAAACAGATAATTTTAAGCCCAGCAGGGTTATAACTTGTGCTGGCTTCTCTCAGTAAAGGGCTACTCCTACTCATTTGGATCAGATTAAGATGTCCTAATGCTCTTTCAAAGTCCTTTGATGGGCCCCATTGACCTGAAACCCAAGCCCTAACCTGGCCTGACCCATCAACACTGGCAAATATGGTCCAGTGGCTCCTTGAACCAGCCATCCAGCCCCCCAGCTGTCTTACCCACATGCCTTTCTCCAAATCAGCCAACAACACCACCTGTCACTCAAACTGTATCTTTGTTCCTTTAAATCAACATGACATCAGAGGACGGAGCAGCATCATAGATAGGGAAATGAGGGGAGTGAACTTCAGGAGGCTTTGCAGTTTTGGAACCACTCCCTCTGGGTGAGAATCAGAGGCCTGGCAGTGGATGTGGTGGTGAGAACCCAGAGAAAGAAGAGGTTAATGATGGCCACCACTCTGTGAAGAAAGCTGGGATTGTGCGCCTGGGAATAACTAAGGCAGTCACTGGTTCCAGGGAGCTGAAGTTCCTGAAATTTCAGGTTGAGGTGAAGAGAATGAAATGCTTTACTCTGAGGCTGATGTGATCTCAGAATCATAGATCTTTTTTCCCTAAGATTTTATTTATATTTTTGTCAGAGAGAAAGAGAGAGAAAGGGAGGGAGCGGTAGGCATGAGGAGGCAGAGGGAGAAGCAGACTCTCTGTTGAGCCAGGAGCCCAATGCGGAACCCCCTCCTATGACCCTGGGATCATGACCTGAGCCAAACGCAGATGCCTAACTGACTGTGCCACTGAGGCATCCCAGAATCATAAGTCTTGCTGCTAACTTGTTTGTTTCTGGATGCTGTATTTCACCAATGTCCTCCTGAAGGTCACATTTTTGAGTCCACATTCATTGTTTTCAGCATCATTAAGCCCAGAGTGACCACTCACAGAGCAATTCACATGTTACATGTTACATAGAGATGTATACCCTGCAGCCCATGGTCAGGGGAAGAATTTGAAACACATAGAAATTTCCTCTCTAGCAGAAAGGCTACAAACTGGCAGACTTCCTAGGGTGCTAGTTAGCCCAAGCTCTTCTCTGAGAACTTCTCCGTGTATTAGCAAAGGCCTCGTTTCTCTATCCCTGATTACCACTGACTGCAACGAGGACCAGACTTCCCTTGGAGCAGCAGGATGAGGCTGAAGGGCGGACCCCATGGGACCATCGATTCCCTCATCATTATGGGTCAAGGCAGTTGTTAACTATGACAGCCAAAGACCCATTAGCGATAATGCAGTCAAAATGGAAACTCAAAATGGCTCAAGTCTAAGACAAGAGCAGAATCTGTGAATTAAGAGATTGAGTCATCCTTTCTAAGTCTAAGAAAAATATATCAATTTATAGATTGTCACCTCAGTACTTGAGAGGGAGCTCAGTGAAACGGAAAAAGGAACAATATGGAGAGGTTGAAGTGGGCTTATATTCTGCTAGGTCATTAATAATAATAGTAATAATGATAATGATAATAATGCAACTTACCCTGTTCTAAGCATTTTACATATAGAAACTCATTTCATCAGACCACGAGGTAACCACCTCACTGATAGAACCAATGTGGGGCTGCACATTCCTTAAAATCTCTCCTTGATTTCTGCCTTTTATAGCTGACTTGGGCTCATGTGATACAAAGAATAGTTTAGTCACGGGGCTCCTGGATGGCGCAGCATCCGACTCAGTTTTGGCTTAGGTCATGATCTCAGGGTCCTGGGACAGAAACCCATGTCTCACTCCATGCTCAGCATGGAGTCTGCTTGAGATTTTCTCTCCCTCTCCCTCTGCCCCTTCTGCTCATGCTTTCTCTCTCTCTAAAATAAATAAATAAATCTAAAAAAAAAAGAATGGTTTAGTCATTAACCTATAGTGAATGCTTGAAAATGTGTCATGAATCAGTATATAAAGATATTGTCATTGATTAAATGTAAATCCATTTGTAATGGGATAACCCTTTATATTAAAAAAAGAAAGTTGTGGGCGCCTGGGTGGCTCAGTGGGTTAAAGCCTCTGCCTTCGGCTCAGGTCATGATCTCAGGGTCCTGGGATCGAGGCCCGCATCAGGCTCCTTGCTTAGCGGGGAGCCTGCTTCCTCCTCTCTCTCTCTGCCTGCCTCTCTGCCTACTTGTAATTTCTCTCTGTCAAATAAATAAATAAAATCTTTAAAAAAAATAAAAAATAAAAAAATAAAAGAAAGTTGTGTCAGATGTCATCTATGGGTTAGGCACTATCATAAATAATATTTCATTTAATTCTCACAGTTCCTACAAGGCAGGTGGTTAAATTTAAACTAAATTTAAGAGAGCCCAAGGATCTCACTCAAGTTCTCTCAATTAAAAAGTAAAAGGACCAGGATTTGAGCCCAGGCATCTAGCTCTAACAAAACCCAACGTTTTCTTGCTACTATACCTTATGCTTTAGCTCTATGTTAATATATTTTCATTTATTACTCCTTCATTATGAATATTTAATAAATAATGGACTTTTTCAACATAACCACAACGCAATTTTCATACCCAACAAAATTAACAATCATTCACAATAAAGCCCTGGTTGTCTCAAATATGTCTTTTAAATTGACTTGCTCAAATCAGCATCCAAATATGAGACACACACCTCATTTGGCTGATTAGTCTTTTTCTCCTTTTGATTTAAGAAAAAAACTGAAAAATTAGAAACCTACAGAAAAGTCCAAAGAATAGTATAAATTAATACCCATACATCTTTTAATAAATATCACCAAAGTTGGTATGTGTCTTTAATCTCTTTTCATCTCTAGTTGTTCCACTTCTTTTTAAGAAATCTCATTTATTTCTCATTAAACTAAGTCATTTGACCTGTACAATTTCCCACATACTTAATATTTCTGGCTAAATTACTCTTGGTGTCACTTGACATGTTGCTCTATACCCTCTATTTCCTGAGAACTGGGAGTTAGAGCTAGGATTTGATTACATTCAGATTCGTCATTTTTTGGGAGGGGGGAGAATACTTCATAGGTGATGTTGTATACTCCCTGTTGCATCACATCAGGATGTACATGACACCTGCTTCATTTAACCTTGATCTTCGGGTTCAGATGGTGTCAACCTGAGCCATACATTATATAATCCCCATTAACCTTTAACCTAATGGCTTTAGCAGCCATTGATGACTGTTGCCTCAAACCATGATTTTGTTAGAGTTTGCAAACTGGTGAGTTCCCAATGTTATCATTCCCACTGCACTTACTAGTCGTGTGTCTTCTGTAAAGAACTTCCCCACAGCAACTCTTTGGTTGCCATGAGGTATAGTTTAGGAAAGACAGGATAGCTACTGGATTATTTTCCTTTATTTGTCAATTTTCAGAATCATGAGTTGGTGTTCTGGCAACTTCCAAAGGTAACTAAGGAGGTTTCATCTATTGTGGCAGTGGGAAAAGGGTGTAGGGGATATGGAGTATCATGATGAAACCAGGACTATTACTAAATATTTCAATTCATCACAGTATTTTCTTTATGTTCAAACTGTCTCATCCTTGGCAAGCGGGGGCCCCTTATTTTGGTTGCCATGTCATTTTGATGTGATCATAGTAATCTTTGACAGCTTCTTTGTTTTTAGTCATGACGAGATGTTCCAGCTCAAGGAGTCCTTGTTCCCTTTAGTGGGGAATGGCATCTAGGAAGTACAGTCTGGAACCAGGGGTGTTTACTGTTTTTGAGTTACCATTGCTTCCAAGTCTTTTCAGTGGACATCACTAGGAAATACCAAACTTTTAGAAAATGAAAAATAAATCATGAGTTCATAATGATATTTTCAATTTGAAGTAAGAATGACAGGATTTTATTTAAATTTCCCAATTTTATTCATTTATATGTCTATGTTTTATCTCCCAGCACTGAAAATCTTGGTTTCTTTTTAATAAGATTAGGGCAAACATATTTTATGTTTTATCCTATTTTTTGGTTTCAAAATAATATCACCATTACCACTGACAACAAGACCTCTAAATGCAGAGTAAGGTCTCTGGATATCTCTGTGGTTCTTTTTTGTCCTTGGGATAGATCCCACTAAGGATGCATAGTGACAATACTGTAGCATTATCATTTGAAATACCCTTCTTACAAGTAGTTATGCCATCAACTAGATATGTAAGGGTTTTTGGTTTTGTTTTTTGTTTGCGGTCCATTTTTAGGGGACTCTGTATATAATTAAAAATTAGATAGAACCTTTACTGGTTCCAAAATCAAGCTATAAAACAAGGTACATTCAGAAAGTCTAGCTTCTATTCAACTCCCTTCCCTCCCATCCTCTCAACTCCCCAGTAGAAATTTTTTTAAAGTGAGTGTTTGTGTGTGTGTTTGTGGGTGTGTTTGTGCATGTGTATCCTGGAGATCACACCATAGCAGTTTGTGGAGATCTTTCTCATTCTCTTTGACAGCAGCATGGTATTCAAATTTAAGTATGTTCCATAGTTTATTCAACAGACTCCTTGTTTACGGACATTTGGGTTGTTTCCAGGCTTTGGCTATTACACATTGTGCTTAGTGACTAGTTTCATGCATACATCATCAAGTATTGTTTCCAGGGTATCTGTGAGGTAGACTCCTAGAGGTGAAGTGACTAGGTCAAAGGACAAATTTACTTGTAGTTGAGCTAAATATTGCCAAGTGTGCATTGCTAGTAGTGCCATTTTAAACTGCTCAGAGCTAGTGTGTACTGAGTTCCTTTGGTATGCTCAACATTGTGTTTGTGAATATTAACATCTGGGAGATTCTGCTGCACTAGATCTTTGGAAAACTTGACTGCTTTGTTAATCAGCAAGGTTTTCAGCCAGTTTGGGCCTCTTGCTTTCATTCTTCTCTTCTTTGAAATGGCAGTCCAGTTTGGTATTCTAAGCATATGTCAGGAACTGCATGAGCAGAAATGTGTTATATGGAGTGAGTTCAAATACCTTATGAAATTGTGACTGCAGGTGGAGATTTATTTATTTATTCATTTATTTATTTATTTAGGTTTTTATTTATTTATTTAACAGAGAGAGAGCACAAGTGGACAAGCTGGGGGGAGTGGCAGGCGGGGGGAGTGGCAGGCAGAGGTAGAGGGAGAAACAGGCTCCCTGCTGAGCAGAGAGCCCAACATAGGGCTTATTAATCCCAGGATCCTGGGATGATGATCTGAGCTGAAGGCAGATGCTTAACCAACTGAGCCACCCAGGCACCCCCAGAGATAATATTTATATGTATTGAGCCTAGTGGGCAGATAGTTATAAGCACAGAATTCACCACACATGTGGGACTTACTCATAGGAACCAAGAATGAAAGAAAACCACAAGTGAGTCATGACTTCTGGATGCAGATTCTGACAAAGATTATAGTAGAGATTTGTAGGTGGGAGATGAGAGGAGTAAAGGCCCTATGACCTAAGCCCATGGCCACCATGTCCTTCCTACATTTGCTTTCCAAGTTCTTCTTCTATGATTAAAAACCGCCCAAGGTGGGGGCTCCCATCCTCCATTTTAGACCACCTTTCCATACATGAAGTTGGTGGGAGTGTGGGTCTTCCCCTGTCTGACTTACCATATTTAACCCTCGCAACAATAATTCTTTGAGGCAGGGCTTGTTATCTGCACCTTCTAGGAAAGAAACATAAGGTTCAGAGAAGGTGAGAGGCCCATTTTCCAATATTGCGTAAATAGTGAAGTCAGCCTGTGCTCTTAACCACTGCACTGAGGTCCAAAGCCTGTGAGGGGGATGAAACACACAGAAGCTAGCTCCAAGAGCCTGGTAATTGTCACACCCCCTAATTCCCATATATTTCATATTCTGAGGAAGGGCACCCTAGAAAGGATACTGGGCTAGATAAGTAGCCGGCACTGTGGACTTGTTTTTCTCACGGAGGTCTCACAAGTCATCACTGGGCTCTGTTCAATCTGATGTCCAGCAACCATAAACTTAGGCCTCTCCTGCTGCCAAGCCCAGGGGAGACAGGCCAAGCAGGCCAATGGGCAGAGGCTAGAATGCAACTTCATGACCTATGGTAGCCATATGGCACTTGTATGAGCACCAAGCTGCACCTTTTCTCCCTTAATTCTTCCCCCCCCTTCATGTCCCTGTTTCTGATCAGATTCATGACCCTCATGTCATTCCCACCCAGAAATGGCCAGTTCCCTCTACTCTCCATGCAGCCCCCTAGACTGAACTCTGTGCTAATTGGACAGCCAGCCCTGGGGTTAGGATATACCTACCCACCTATAAGTACAGAAGTTGACCACAGAGTCCAGGTGCTGCGCGCCTCTATAGATGGGGCCAATTCTCTGTGACTGTTCATTATTACTATTATTGACCAGAGTATATAAATTTTTAGGTTTGGTATGTGATTGTTTCAAGTGATAACCAAGACCTACAAACTTAGCCATAGGATTACAAAGATCTACGGGACTGGTGAGGAGAGTGGGTGATCAAGTGACATCCAGAAAAAACACTACCCCATGGCTTTTGATGGTCATTAGGTCCCAAGTCACCAGCCAGGAGATTCCCTTCACCACTGTAATGGGGAGGTTTTTCTGGGCCAAGGGTCATACCTGGCTCACCTTCTCTTGGTTTATGGTGACTTCTGAGCATTTGGAGTCTAACAGGATCTGGATTGTTACTACTTGTTGTTCCAAGTGGTATTGACTTCACCGAAAGCTACAAGTGTATGGTGCAAAGGTAGACTCTGATTTCACAGCCCAACCTTCTCAAAGGATACCTTGACCATTTTCTCCATCAGTGGGGCAGCAGGGTCATGAAACACTCATTGGAAATGATCCTAGTTGTGGAGCTGGACCCAGGCTGTGGCTGAGAAACAGTGTAGAGGAAGAATCTGGAAACTACAACCTGTGGACTGAGCCTTTCACTGGGTGTAACACTAAGCTCACTTGGGAAATTGGCAGAGGGAGAAAAACAATAGATAATCTAGCATCCAAACCTGTCCACTCTTCAGAGTCCTGGTTAATAATAAAATGACCTATATAGTCACCCAAGCCAAAGACCAAAGAGCATTCTCAATGCATTCTTGCTTTTCTTTTTCTCCACTTATATAAATAGCCACCAAGTCTGCCAAATTTTATCATATTAACTTTTTCCTATCTCCCTGCCATGGCCTTAGTTCAAGCTTTCAGTATTCCTCAGCTGCTTCAATCATCCCCTGACTGATCTCTGTCCTCGGCCACACCCTCCCATCTAGCTACCAAACCCAATCCTGTCGCTTTCAAGTTTAAAACACCTTTCACATCTCTGCATGGCCCAGAGTATCCAAACTCCTCGGCAGAGAGAGGAACTGCTCCCAAGTGTCCCACCCAAGATCTGTCCCTGCCAATGTCTCCAACCTCACTTCTCACCATCCCCCACATGTACTAGATGAGTCAGGATAGGTTGGGACATAGTACTTAACAAACAACTCCCCAGATCTCTGTTTCAACACACCACATCCTTGCAAAGAAGGTAGGAAGTGTAATCTCAAATGTTCTGGGCAAGAAAGTAGACCTAAATATAGTTCAACACTAGTAATGTCAACTTGTGCCCCTTGTGCCCCAGGTGTTCCCCAAACCAATGGCCCCTGTAGCATCCGCTACTGTGTGATGTCTCCACAGCTTTGCACATGCTTTCCCACTCTCTGGAATGCCTCTCTCCTCTCCATGTTCCCACCTCTCCCAGCCTTTCTTTCTTGGCCAACACATCATCTGGGAAACTCTCCTACTTGGTTTCCAGAAACCAGACTGAAAGTCTGCTCTATGAAGCCTTCCCTGATAATGTTACCCCAATAATGAATAGTTTGCACCTTCCTTAATCCCACAAGGACAAGGACAAATTATTGCACTTACCTTTCCACGTTGACATCATTTATTGATGTAACTGTTCTTCCAGCTTCTTTATGTCCTAAGATCCTGACACAGACCCTGACAGTGGCAGTTGCCTAGTAGATGTGTATAAAATTATATTGAATGAATGAATGAATGAATGAATAAATGTAGCGTTTTACGGGGGAGGGTGAGCCCTCATGGGCTCCACCCCCAAACAGACTTTCCAGGTCCAAGGAGTTTGGACACAGCAGTCCATGTCAGAACTGGTATCCTCTTGTCTCCCTAAATGCTCCACCTCTATGTCAGATGGTTCTGTGTCTACTTGGGCTTGTGAGGAAGGAGGTCCTACATCAGTTCTCCTTTTTCTCAATTGCTTCCTAACTTCTACCACTAAGGCGGTCTGCTTCAACTGGCCTCTACTTCTTCTAGGTTCCTGCCAACTGGCTCTCAACGGACCCCATTCTGTAAACATGGTCTCAAACCACCTGGCTTCCTCCTTCCTGTCCTTGAAAACTAATTTTCCAACTAATATTCCAGTCCCCTCTGGAGATCTGATTTGTGGGCAGGACCACACTAATTCAGTGTTCTTGGTGAGCTACAAGAGTAATAACTGGTATTTCCTCCTTCCTATCATCTTACCAATAATCTGTGCATCTAGGATATTTTCCCCTCATTTTCATTCTCTGTCGTCAAAGCTCATTTTGTTGTTCTTATTCCACATACTTAAAAGCTCAGAGTGAGTTAGTGTGGCGTCTGTGCTTCCCCCGGCTAGCTGTGCCTCCCAGATTAGTATCCACAGTAGATTTAATTAGCACAATATTTACCTCTGCTTCTTGCTCATTAATAAAGATATCACAGCAGAGCAACTCCCATGACAGACCTCCTGAGCCATATCCAGGTGTATGAATGTGAGAAGAAGGCCATTTGATTATTTGTGTGCTAATTGACATAATAATGTGTTCATAACCATTTTCCCAGAGGCTCAGCAGCCTTCTCAGAAGCAATTGTCATACAATTATTAGTTACTTTCAAAATTTTTCAAATCAATAAAGCATTTATGAGATCTTTCAAAAATATTATCTTCACTATTCCACATATTATTTATCCAGAGCCCCCAAAATGGAAGACTATACAAACAAAGTCAAAGGTATAGAGCTGGAGGAAGAGGAGAGAAATAATGAGCAAGCCTCCTGCAGGGTCATTTGGGGCTACCTGCCACAGGTTGGAACCCACATGGTTTGCTGTGCTTTGAGAGGTGACTGTTGGGCCACTTTTGGTTACCTACTCATTTTCTCATCTAAACCAACTGAAATTCATGTTTGAGTACGGAAATTTCACAACCGAATTCGGAGACCCCTATCTGCAACACTGACTGTGAACACTTCAGTTATGAATCCCAGAGCTCCAAGAGTATTTGGACAAGGCAAAAAACTCTTTTATGTAAAATATTACAGTAGGGGCATTGAACATGGTTGTTGTACATCATCAGTGTATATGTTGACGAAGAACATAAACTTCCCTCCCACTAAGATGTTCGTAAGACATCTGTGAAAAGGGTGACAGTGATGTAGGGTATACTTGGGAGTAGGACATGGAGATGTAACAGTAACTTACAACTGGATAACGGTGGCCCTTCGAGTTACATCAGAAACTTTTCGGAAACCCCAACGATTTGGATTCAGTTGATCAGGGACTGAATTCTGGGCATGTGTATTTTGAAAAACTCTCCCTGGTTACATCTTCTGCACAATTGTTCCTTTGAAGAAATACTAGCAGCACTTAAGGTTTTCAAAGCACTTTTCCATTCCACACAACTGCTTACTGAGGCCAAGTCCATTTTGTCAAATTCAGGGTCACTTCTTATTTCATCACTTGGCCTCTCAGTTGTACTACTCCCTCTTTCTGGTCACTCCTTTCTTGCCTTGCCTTCAGGGACACTACTCTTCTGCTTTTCCTCTGTGGCTGCTTTACTGCAACGACTGTTTTTTTCTTAGGCCCTTTTGCTAGATCCTCTTCCTCAACATCATCTGAATGTTAGAGAGGCCGACAGTCTCAGTCCCTGCGTATCCTCTCTCCTTTGGTAACCTCATCCAGTCCCATGCTTTACACGTGTCCTCTATGCTGATGAATACATCATTTCTATCTCCGGTGAGGACCTGCCTCCTGAAATTTGGACCTCAGGATCTAACTGCCTAGATAATATCTCTTCTTAGATATTTAAAAAAGACCTATTGCAAACCTAACGTGTTTAAAACAAAATAGAATTCTTGATCCCTTCAAGCCCTTTCCTTTCCTAGTCTTCCCCATTTCACTCAACCAACTGTGCAAGTCAAAAATCTAACCTGCCCTCTATTTGTCTTTTCTCCACATAGCCGATCTGTCAGCAAGACTCTGCGCTATCTATCACACATAGCTCGGAAGCATCCATTTCTCTCCCCTCGCTATCTTTCTCTCTCTCTCTGCTATCACCCTAGAACAGCACACCATCATCTTCAGCCTGGACTCAAGCAGTAACTTCCAACCTGCTTTTCTTGTTTCCACTTTCCTTAGAGTGACCAGAGAAATCTTTAAAAAACAAAAATCAAATCATGATGTACCACGCCCCCCCCCCTTTCCTGCCTTCTTAAAGCATTCTCATGACTTTCTCTCCTAGAATAAAATCTCAGTGCAGTTCCTGGGTTTACAAAGGGCTGCAAGACCTGGACCCTACCTCCCTCTTCTCTTCACTCACTGTGCTCCAAGCTTATTTCCCTTTTTTTGGTTTCTCAATATTCCAAGTTTCTCAATATTCCAAAAATCCTTAACAGGGTTTTTGTACTACAAGTGTCTTCTACTAAAGGACTTTCCCCTTCATCTTCACATGGCTGGTTTCTTCCTGTCATTCAGATTTCAGCTTTAATGTCACTTCTTCAGAGATACCTGCTCTGACACCTTCCCCTCTTCTAAAGCAATCGTCCAATCACTTCCTTCACATTTTCTGTTTATTCATCTGGACACCATTTACTCCCCACTTATTATCTTTTTCACTTATTTATGTACATTAGAATGAGAGCAGATACCTTGTCTCCTGCTCATTTGAAATATTCCCAGCCTCAGATAACTATGGAATGAATAAACCAATTTACTTAACTATATATCAAGCTGGCTATGAAGGAGGCTTGATCATCCTTTTTTACAGATGAGAAAAGTGTCATCCAGTTGGGCTACATGACTTCCTCAAGGTCCTACCTCTAGATCAGTGATAGGGCAAGTCTTCTAAGTCTTATTCTAGCTCTCTTTCCACTTATGTTGAGGCTGCCTCCACATAGAGAATTCCACCTTGAAAAAAATGTCCTCATCTTCCTTTAAAAAATTAGATGACCTGAACACCAATGCAAAATAAGAATGGTGTGTGGACTGTGGATGTCAGTGCAGGGAGAAACAAGTTTGAGTGAATCCTAAGGTCTGGTGGATTTCTGTCTACCAAATGTGATGTGACCTCCAGGAACGGAATATGGTGGAGCAAAATAACAATCAAATTGGGGACTCTGTGTGTGTGTCTGTGTGTGTGTGTGTGTAATGAATGAGTACATGCACGCCCCACTTCTCATCTGCAGCTCCTTTGTGCCTGCACTGAACCAAGCCTCCTAGGATGAGTCATAGTCACCAGGATGCATTCCTTGAACTGAGCCAACAGCATCTCCCTCACCAATCATTGCTCACCTAGGAAACAAGCCCAAGGGAAGCTTGAGTGTACCACTAGGCAGAGTCTGCAGGCACCTCTATTATTAGAAATGGGATTGCCAGTTAGTGTTTCAAGTTGGGAAGGAAGTCCTCAGGTTCTGTCTCTGGGAGGTGATCACCTGGCCATTCTTTTCCGGGTGAACCAATGGCAGTACAGGCACCAACAACAGCAGCATTTACTCAGGCCTGAGTATTTCAGAAAATGTGTAAGAAATTGTTCCTATGGCAACAAGAAATGGCAGTTCAAGTCCGCTGCCCCTGCTGGATCATAGAATACAGCAGCCAAGTTCAACCTCCTTAGACTAAAGCTCTCCTTGAAAAAGAAATAATCACATTCTCAAGCATACCTTAATCTCTGCTTCTCTTCCAGACCTACAAGTTCGGAAAACACAGTCAGGGTCCTTCAGGCTGCATTTCCAAAATCTCCTAAGGACATCCAAGGAACGGAAAGGCAAAGGCTGGAAACCTGCTCATCTCCTACTGGCTTTTCTTAACCCTCCAAGCTTATTCTAGGCTCTCTAGTCGGTTCTGTTTTGTTGGCCAGCTAATTACAACTGTTAACACCTGGGCTCGAAACTTCGGCTGCCACCCTCCATGTCCCTTGGTCTCCATGCTTGAGCCGCGGAGATTGTCAAGGATATCTGTGAGGATTAGCAAGCCCCTGTTGCTCTGGGGACTCTACCCTGAATGGAAAGAACTGACTAAGGAGCACGGGAAGTCAGCTGGAGGCTTTACCAGCTGTTATGACAGTGAATAAATCCCTTAATCTCCTTGAGGTTTAGCTTCCTCGCTTCTAAAACGGGGTTTATGTGTTATAGCATTATTGTAAGCATTTAGTACAAAAAATAGAGCAACTAGTGCAGTGTCTGGCCAGTGGAGGCCCTCCATAACGGCCAGTTATCTCCCTCTTGATTCCCCACTTCTGAGACCACAGCTCCTTCAGGAGGACAGACTTTCCAGACAGAGGCCAAGACTAACGGGAGGAGAGAGCTTCCTTGATGGGCAGGGAGGGGAAGAAGAGGGATGATGGGCACCAAAGGATACTATTCTTGGGGGTGGGGTCATGGGGGGTGCGTTGGGTGGAAACCAGACAGAAAAGAAACAAGATGTTCGGGAATATTTGGTAGAAATCTTCCAGGTGGTTTTTTTAAAGGCTGCTGAATAACACTTTCTTGGTTAATTGACATTTTCCTTGGTCCTGTGTTGCTTATGAGTTTCACCAGAGCAGTACAAATGAGGTTTGAAATCTAGAGGGACAGGAGGCTGTGGAGTAAAGCAGGTGAAGCAGCAGTGGGGAACCTTTGCAGGCCTCTTGATGGAAGCCACACACCTCCTTTTCATGAGGAGAGAAAAGAGGAGAGGAGGGGGAGGGTGGGTTATTTAATACTTTACTTCTTAATTCTGCAACCTGCTCGTCTTTGACCATGGAACTGAGAAAGCTTTTTTTTTTTTTTTTAATCTATCAGTAATACTTTGCCTCCTGTAGGGGAGGAAAAAAAAAACAACGAAAAACCTTTTTCTTCGCTCTCCTGGGTTCTCTGGCTGAGGCCCCAGAAATTAAACAGATAAAAGATAGATTAACAAGAGAAAAAACAGTTTTCATTATGTGTGGTGGTGGTTAGAATTTGGGGGCTCATATTCCATCCAAAAGGTGGAGAAAAGGTTAGACAAAGGAAAGGGGATTTGACACCTTTTTTTTTTTTAACCAAAAGTATACCTACTTTGATTGTGACTCAAAACCAAAAGCAACAAGCTTTTTTCCCTAGCTTAACTATGGACACAAGAGGTATTCCACAGATGATGCAAAAGATGCAGACTTCAAGATCCAAAGTCACTCCTGAAGATATCCAAAATGGAGAAGGACTTAGACGAACCCTCTGAGAGCTGGCAACGGTCAGTAGGAAGTCAGCCACGATGGGGTACAACCCACATTTCTGTCCGGCCATCTACAAATTCATGGGCCCCCAACCTGATGGTTGGCCACCATCTGGGCTACCAACTGGGCTACCAACTTGTGCCCCTGGCAGGCAGAGAGCCAAGCCAAGCTCTTGGACGTGAAACAAGACAAACAGGAAAATAGTGACCATCCCTGGGAGGGAAAGGACCAATAACCGACGAGTACACAAAACCAAATTCACAAGAGTCACAATGCAGATCATAAATTCTTATCAATATTTTTCTCTTGTTAAAATAAATTTGGCAACGCACAGAAAAAGAGACTCTTAACTGCCCTCTGTCCATTGGACTCTGTAGGCAGAGATCTGCAAGGCTGACTTGGCAAGAGTTTCTACCGATGTCAAACATTCCAAGACTTTAGCTTCAGCCTTTGGAGTGAGTAAAATGTCCCAGCCTCATGGCTGCCAAAGTGTAGGAAAACTCTCAGATAACCCATGCCTAAACCAATAAACCTTTCTATAATGAGTTGCCTCTGGAATATAGATATTTTTGATGTGAAAAATGAGAACACCGGGGGTGCCTGGGTGGCTCGTTCAGTTGAAGTTCTGACTCTTGGTTTTGGCTCAGGTCATGATCTTTGGGTACTGAGATGGAGCCCTGCAGTGGGCTCCTGCTCGGTGGGGAGTCTGCTTGAGATTCTCTTTTATTTATAAATAAACAAATAAAATGGGAGAACCAGCAACACTGGAAGGTGAAGTCACCCAAGGAGCAACAACTGGCTCTTCTTGGAGAGAGGACCCACGTGTCTTTGCAGGGGTCCTGCAGAATCTTTGGCCCCAGTCTGTCTGTTTGGCTACAGGGAAGACGGACATAGAAACAGGGGATCCAAGTGGAGAAATCTAGAAACTAGAGGGAGGATGTCAAGATGGCCTATTTAGCAACCACTTATGGGCCCCCACGAGGACTGCTAGTGAGCAGAACAAAGACAGAAAGGCAAGGGGGTTTCGGGTCTGTTTCTGAGGGAATTCTGGGTTCTGAGCTAAGCAAAGTTCTGCCCATCCTACACAGACCCATCTTCAATATGCAGTAATGGAGCTTTAATATGCAGTGATGAAGCACTAGAGATACACCAGGCACATGGCTGAAAGGGGGCAACCCTGCACCTTTGCTGCCTTGCAGGCCAGCACTGCTGAGTTGGGGAGAAGCTGCCTGCCATCTGAAGGAACCAGACTGGGCCTCAGCCGCCCCAAGCTACAGGTTCCTGTGACCCTAGTCCTCCAACCCTGGCTCTCACTCCCAGCCCGAGAGACAACAATTAGATGTAAAGTTTATAGCCAGCATGGCTGTGACACTGCGGACCCAGGGATCTGTAGCAACCTCGGGGGTTATTAGTCACTGGAGCACCTACCACTGATCTCAGTTCACAGATGCTTCAATCCCAGAACCACCAGGAACTCTGTGCCCATTGGAAGGTGCAGAGGTGATTTCAGGAGACACACTGTCCTTACCCTAATTGATTTGCCCTAGAGAAAGCAAGTATTTGACTCTATTTATTTCTGTTGGTTATTACTACTGTTACTGCTCAGACAAAATTTTTCTAGTTAATCCTTGTCCTAAAAGACTCTCAGCCTAGATACTATAAAACCAGCAATATGCAGCCCCCACTCCTCCCTGCACCCAGGCCACGCCCCCAACCCCAGATCTCTGCACATATGAAAAAATTAAATGAATTGGCTAAGTACATGGATTCTAAAGCCCACCTAGATTCATTTCCTAACTCCACCCCTTACTAGTTGTGTGATTTTTGAATGAGTCCTATTAAGCTTTTCTGTGCCTCTCCTTGGAATTTATAAGATAAAGCTAATCAGAGTGCCTCCCTCATTTCTTTTCTGGAGGTGGTTAAATGAGATGTTGTGTATCACTTACGTGCATGCCAGGCTCACAGTTCTGGTGGATGCAGAATTATTATCATTATCATCCTCTGATACCCCTGTGCCTAGTATAACGGAAAGAAAAGCAGCTTTGGTCTAAAGTAGTCTTGGGGTCAAATTCTGCCTCTGCTATTTATCCATGGGGCAACCTTAGATAAATCCCTTAACCTCACTTAGGCTCCATTTTCTTTCTCGCCAGCAATGCAGTCAGCCCCAAGGGGTGTCACACAAATAAAACCTCCAGCCTGGAACCAGCTTGGTACCTAGAGGATGCTCCGTAGCCATCTGCTAAAGTCCTTTCATTTCCTCAAGACCAGCTGACGTATGACCTCCTCCTCAAAGTCTTCCAGACCCCGTGGAAGCGATGATTCTCTCCCTTACCTTTCCATACCTCTCATTTATTTTTATAGCCAAGTCCTATATTAGTTTTCTAGGGTTACCATAGCAAAGTATCACAGACTAAATGTTTTTTTTTTAAGATTTTGTTTATTTATTTGACACAGAGAGAGAGATCAGATCACAAGTAGGCAGAGAGGCAGGCAGAGAGAGAGGGGGAAGCAGGCTCCCTGCTGAGCAGAGAGCCCGATGCGGGCCTCTATCCCAGGACCCTGGGATCATGACCTGAGCCAAAGGCAGAGGCTTTAACCCACTGAGCCACCCAGGCACCCAGTCTAAATGGTTTTGACAACAGAAATGTATTTCTCACAGTTCTGGAGGTGGGAAGTCCAAGATCAAGGTGTCAGCAGGGGTAGCTTCTCCTGAAGTCCACCTCCTTGCCTTGTAGGTGGTCACTGTCTCCTCAAGTGGCCTTTTTGGTCCTGTTGGATTAAGACCTCATTTCACTGATTTAGGTCACATGACCTCATTTAATGTTAATCACCTCTTTAAAGGCCCTATCCCTAAATACAGCCACATTGAGGGTTAGAGCTTCAACCTATGAAGGTTGAGGGGGGACACAGTTCAGCCCTGACCAAGTGCCTGGCACAGTCCAAAGCAAAGATGGGGACTCTGGCATAGACCGAGCACATGAGTGTCAATGCCAACCCCCCTCCACTGCTGGTCCAGCAGGTCAGAAGTGGCCTTGTCTCCGTCAGTGTCATGCTGGTGAAAGGAGGACAAATATACTATGATAAAAGAATTTTATAAAACTTCCTCTTCCAAGCTGCAAAGCTGCTTGAAGACAATCATTCATTCATTCAAAAAGTATTATGTGCTGGGCATTGGGCTGGGGTCTCGATACAACAGACACATTCTTTGTTTGTGGATCTCATGGTCCAGTGGAGGAAGAAATCGTTAATAAGAGAATCCTTCAAATATGTGTTGCAAGCTCTGAGAGTGTGTGAAGGAAAAACACAGCATGTGAGAGGCTGTTTGTAATGGTGTACTGATCAGGCTAGGGGAGTCTGGAGCTTACCGGTGGGACCAGATGACAGGCTGGTCTCCTTCTGTAGGAAGCACCCTGAGTCCATGACTGTCCACACCGGGACAGCTAAGCTTTAATGATATTGGTCTGTGGGCGCCTGGGTGGCTCAGTGGGTTAAAGCCTCTGCTTTCAGCCCAGGCCATGATCTCAGGGTCCTGGGATCGAGGCCCGCATCGGGCTCTCTGCTCAGCAGGGAGCCTGCTTCCCCCTCTCTCTCTGCCTGCTTCTCTGCCTCCTTGTGATCTCTCTCCCTCTGTGAAATAAATAAATAAAATCTTTTAAAAAAAAAAATGATATTGGTCTGGGCGAGCCCCGGCTAAGGTTCCCGCCCCCACGCAGGTCATCAGGGTCTGCTGATACCCTCCCATCTCCCCGAGGCTGCAGGTTAGTCAATTGTCTGTTCAGAATCTTAGTAAAATTTCTTTAAAGAGAAAAAAAGATTGAAATAGCAAAAACAAAAGTGATCCTCTGACACAACTTTCTGGCAAGGTCGAGCAGGAAGGTGGGCCAGCCGCTGAGCTGCATCTCCGTTAACAGAGCACACTTCTTGTTCATGCACACAGGGTGGGCAAGAAGAAGGCCGTGGGCACAGTGCGGTGGGGTCCCTGCTCCTCTACTCCAACACAGCAGGGTCAAGGAACCCCCACCCCAGGGAAGTGCTCCCCAGGTGAGGAAGTTTTAGAATGTAAGTGAGGTTCAGTGGGGTGGAGTCCAGAGCCGACGACCAAAAAAGAATTCTTAAGATGTCTTTGGTGCAAAATGGTGGTTTATTAAAGCACGGGGACAGGACCCATGGGCAGAAAGAGCGGCTGCCCCTGGGCTGTGAGGAGTGGCCCCTTACATACTTGCAATATAATGGGGGGGGGGAGGGAGGAGGGGATAGCATAAGTGTTTCCAGAACCTTGAGGGGCTAGCTGTTGTTGGGAAAAGGTCATTTATTACTGTCTAATAAAACCTTGGTCATGAGACCCTTCAGATATATATCGGTGGGCCCTATGCTTAGGCGTGACTGCCAACACGTATCTTGGAGGGTTTAGAGATAAAGCAAGTTTCCAAAGGAATTTTTATACCTTAAAGTAGACTTACAGGATCCTGGTTGGGGGTGGGGGGCAGTTAGGCTAGGATTGCCTTTTGCCCTCAGCAAAGTATTAAGGTGGAGGCAGTTGAAACCCTAGAGGAATGTCACACGGCCTGTTTCAAGAACTTGTCAGTGGGCTCTAGGTAGTAAGGAAATTTAATAACTTCTCTTCTGCCTCTGTTTCTCACATCACAGGGGCATGGGATCACTTGGGTCTTGTGAGAGCTTCCTTCTGAGAGAGAGAGACCATTCTAAGGAAAAAACAGGCAAAAGGAGGCAGGCAGAGAACAATGAAACACTTAAGTGGGATCTCAGCTTTGTCTAAAAACAAGGAAGAAAAATCTCTCATTCTTGTGAGAATGCTGGCCTGGGGCTTTTAATAAAGCAAGGCCAGCCACAGGAAATCCGTGAAACCAAAAGACTTTCTGCTCTCTCACACCTCCCCTTTCCTGGTGCATTCAGACTTCTGAAGACGCCCTTCACCTTCACTTCCTCTCGTGTGAGGGAAGAACAATACCACATCTTTCAGCTGGTGCCAGGAGTTTGCCGTGTACCACATCTCAAGGAGCATTTGCTGTGTGCCCACCAGTGTGCCAGGAATAGTGAGCTGTGGCTCGGATCCAGGTGGGGGCTAACCGGAGACCAGAGATCTGCCAGGCCCTGCGCTGGGGCTCGTGGGGGACCTATGTGAGCCTGGGAGGAGCCTGGACAGACTAGAGAGAGGAGGCAAGACTAACAGGCTGACAAGTGGGGGAAAAGTAGTTGAGGCGGAGGAAACAACAAGGGCAGAAGCTTGGAGGCATGAAACAACACAGTCTTTTAAAAAATGACAAAAAGGTGTGTGTTGGTGGAGGGCAAAGAATGAGGGAGAAAATAATGGAGCTCCTAGAAACAGAATAGAATGGTGGTTGCTGGAGCGAGGGTGGGGGTGAGGGAGATGGGAAAGGTTGGTAAAAGGGTACAAATTTTCAGGGATAAGACAAAATCTGAGAATCTAATGTATAACCTGGTGATTATAGTTGATAACTCTGTGTTGTATGATTCAAATTTCCTAAGAGAGTAGAACTTAAGTGTTCTCACCAGATACAAAAGGTAGCTCCCTGAGGTGATGGGTTTGTTTATCGTGGGATTGTGGGCATCCTTTCACGATGTATATGTATATCACATCATTACCTTATACACTTAAAATATAATTTTATTCATCAATTGTATCTCCGTAAAGCTGGGAGGAAAAAGAATGAGGGAGAAAAAGAAAGAGGAAGGGAAAAAGCGCTGGTTAGAAAGGGGGACGCCAGATCTTAACGGACCTTAGGTGCCATCATGAATGGACTCTAAGCAGAAAAAAAAGATTTGGTATGATCAGATCTTCAGCTTAGAAATAGCTCTCTGATACAATAGGGAGGCAGCGAAATCTAACGGAAGATCATGATAAAAATCTAGACCAGGGATGAGGAGAGTCTGAACCAAGGCTGAACCACAGGAAATGAAGACAACGGGAATGGACCTTGCAAATATCTCAGCCTACTAGTATCAAACTAGGGAAAACTGAAGTAGAAAAATTGTGGTTAAGAATGTGGCGGTTGGAGTCAGCTCACATGAGTTCAAGGCCAGCTCTGCTACTTACCAACTGTGCAGCACTGGGGAATTGCTTCATCTCCTAGTATTTCCGTTTCTGCATCTGTGACTAGAGATAAAAATATTACTTGCCTCACAGGCTTGCTAGTAAGAGAAATCAAACCGACAGAAGTAAAACACTCAGAGCGGCCTATCTGGCACCGTGTGAGCAACCTAGAGATGCTGGCTATTGTTAGTATTGTTTCAGGACAGAGTAGGAGCCTAACCCTTGGTATGATCCTTCTCTAAAGACGTAGACTTTTCATTCACAGTTCAGTGCTGTGGTCTCGGCAAGTTTGCTCTGTTCAGACTGGACCCAAACTCCTAGGTGTCCTAACCTGTGCAGTCTTTGAAATTTCCTCTCAGCCCTCAGACTCAAGCATCATGAACCCACACCCTGCACCCAGAACCTTCCAGCACTTTGTGGCCAGGGCCCAAGGGGACTCCCCTGTGCATATTGTCACACCCACTCCAGCTCCCTCGGCAGCCCCCATTTCTCATCTCTGGTAAAACTGTAGATTTGCTCCAGAAAACAGAGAGGATGAAACACTGCCCAGTTCACTTGATGAAACCTCTATAATCTTGATACAAAAATCTAATAAAGACATTATAAGAAAAGAAAATTGCAGATCAGTAATCTTCATGAGCATAGATACAAACATGTGCACAGTAAAAGTTTAGAAAATAGACTCAAGCAATATATGAAAGTGAAGTTTCTACCTTTTTATCCCTTTATTGATTTATAATCAATGTAAAGTCTGTTCCACATTCAAAAATACATCAGTGTAATCCACCATATTAAAAAAATAAAAGAGAAAATTAGATGATTACTACAGCAAGTAAAGAAAAAAGCATTTTTAAAGTTTTAACACCTACTCATTATAAAAACTCTGAAAACAGAAAATAAAGGAACTTCTATTTTGATAAAGCTAACACCTTTAATGGAAAAATATAGAACATGTTCCCATTATGACTGAGAACATAAAGAATGTCCACTTTTATCACAACATTCTAACATGTTAGCAGAGGTCGTGGCCAGTGCAGTGGATCAATAAAAAGAAATTTATAACATAGAAATTGAAAAGGATTAAACAAAGTGTTATTCAAAGAGGACACAGTTGTGTTTATAGACAATCTTAAGGAATCTACAGAAAATTCCTAAAACGAATAAGTGAACTCAGCAAGGTCACAGAATAGCAAGATCAACCATTCAAAAAGTATTCTCTTAGATATTCTGGTGAACAAAAATTGGGAAATGAAAAATTTATGTATTTAAAATAGCATCAAAAGCCCTTAAAAACTTACAGTTTGGAAACTGCCAAACTTTGTTGAGAGAAATTAAAGACTGAAATAAATAGAGAAAAAATATCATGCTAATGAATTGGGACATTTAATACTGTTAAGATGTCAATTCTTTCCAAATTGATCAATGGAGTCAATACATTCCCAACCAAAATTTCCACAGGCTTTTACTGTAGAGACTAAATAGCCAAAACCATTTTGAAAAGAAGAATATTATTGGAAGACTTACACAACCTGAAATCAAAACTTACTCTAAGGCTACAGAAATCAAGAGAATGTGGTATTGACATAAAGACAGATATATAGGTAAATGGAACAGAACAGGGTTCAGAAATACACACCCACCACACACACACATGGACACACATATACATACAAGGTTTAAAAAAATTTTTTTAACAAAGGTATCAACCCAATTCAATGGGATAAGAAATAGTTTTTACAATCAGTGGTACTGGAACAACTGGGTATTTATGAAGTGGGGGACTAAACTTAACCTCAATCAGTACCTCACATCATTGCAGACATTAATTCAAAATGAATCAATACCTAAATGTAAAGTCCATAAAACCTCTAGAAGAAAACATAGGAGAAAATCTTTGAGACTCCGGGGTAGGTAAAGATTTCTTGGGACCCAAAAGAAGTCTACTATATATGAAAAAAAATGGATTAAATGGATTTCAAAATCAATATATCTTGTGCTCTTTAAAAGATACATTTAAGAAAATAAAAAGTCAAGCCATAGATGGGGAGAAAATATTCATAAACTATATACCTGAAACAAATTACTTTACTTAGAATATATAAAAAACTTAGAACTCAATCTGAACAGGACAACCTAGTTTTAAAATAGGTAAAATATTTGAACAGATAAAAGAAAAATTTAAGAATAGCTAAATAAGGACATGAAAATATGTTCAACATAAAGTCATCAAAGAAATGCCACTTAAAACCACAATGAGATCTCACTTCACACTCATCAGGATGACTGAAACTGATAAGACTGAAAATTAATAAGACTAAGTGTTAATGAGGATGTGGGAAAACTGAAGCTCTCATAAATTGGCTTAATGACTTTTTATAAACTCAGACATATGCTTGTCACATGAGCCAGTCATTCTACTCCTACATATTTACTAACAAAATGATAACATGTATGCAAAAGACTTGTACACAAATATTTCTAGTAGCTTTATTCATAATCAACCCAACCTGCAAGCAACCCAAAAATATCTATCAGGAGGTGAATAGAAAAACTATAATACATCTAGTCAGTTACTCAGCAATAAAAAGGTACAATGTGGATAAATCTCAAAAACATGATGCTGAGTGAAAGAAGTTGGATACAACCGACTATGTACTGTATGATTCTATTTATATGAAGCTTATGATGCAGCAAAACTAATCAGGTAGATTGGTAGAATCTGAGAGAAATCAGGGAGTGGTTTTGTTTGAGGGCAGGGATTGCCTATAAAGGAATAAAGAGAACTTCCTTGAGAGTAGTGGAAATCTTCAAATACCTTGATTGGAATGTTGATTACATGAATGTATTGATTTCCCAAAAGACAGAGAATCATACACTTGATATTTGTGCATTTCCCTCTATGCAAATTTTACTTTAGTTTTTAAAAGAGCAAGAAAAATAAATTACAAAAAAAAACCCCCACAAAACCAACAAGCAATTCTCTTTGACTTGAAAATAATCTTTTCGATTTACCCAAAGTAGTGAAAACTTTATGTCCACACAAACCTGCACACAGATATTTATAGCAGCTTTATTCATAATTGCCCAAATTTGAAAGCATGGACCAAGATGTCCTTCAGGAGGTGAATGGATAAATAAACTGTGGTACATCTAGACAATGGAATATTATTCAGTGCTAAAAGGAAATGGGCTATTAAGCCTTGAAAAGATATGGAGAACACTTTAAAGCATATTGCCATGTGAGAGGAGCCAATCTGAAAAGGCTACATTCTGCAGGATTCCAAATATATGACATTCTAGAAAAGGCAAAACTATGGAAACAGAAGAAAGAACAGTGGTTGCCAAGGATTTAGAGACAGGGGGGTTGACTAGATGGACCAATTGTCACAAATGTGCCCCTCTGGTGGGAGATGTTGACAGTCTGCAGCCCTTCCCCCCAATTTTGCTGTGAAGCTAAAATTTCCATTCTAAAAAATTAAAGTCTTTTTAAAAAAGTATTTTTTCAACTCTGCAACACCCCATCAGAAGGTTTGATAGAGCAATTTGAAAGAGAAAGAGCACAAATAATTTCCACATAACAATGTAATGTAACAATGTCACACAAACGCAAAACTCCACTTTCAGTCCGTTGTCTTGGGTGCAAAGGATACTAATGAACAGGAAGCACAGACTCTGCCCTGGGGAGCATACAGCCTAGTAGAGGAAAAGCAGAATGGAGTATGCAAGCAGTAATAGTCAGACATGTACTGTCAAGAAAAAGTTCAGGAGGTCAGAGATTACAAGCGGAGCGCCTCGCCCAGGTTGAGGACTGTGGAAAGGTTCCCCAAAGAGGTGACACCAGTTGAGTCTCAGAAGATGTGTGAGCAATGCAAAGAAGTTAGAGAAAGGGGCTCCAGCCAGAAAGAGAGAGAGCCTGGTGGGGGAGGAGGGAAGAGGAAGGTAGCCAGTGTGCCCTGAACAGAGACAAGAAAGAGACTGGTCCTGGTGCTGAGGCTGACTGCAGGCCCAGCCCTCAGAGCCTCGGGTTAAAGATGTGGCCTGTTAGCTTTGAAGCAGCATGCACTTATTGAAGGGAATAAGCATGGCACGGATGTGGTCAGTTTTGTCCTTTTGAAAGATTACTGTGGGTGCAGAGTGCAAAGGGGTCTATCCCCGCACTACCTACTAGAAATATAACGCAAGTCAGGGTGCCCGGGTGGCTCAGTTGGTTAAACATTGGACTCTTGGTTTCCGCTCAGGTCATGAAGTCATGGGGTCATAGGTGGAGGATCGAACCCCATGTCAGGTCCGGCCCTCAGCTGGGAGTCTGCTTGAAGATTCTCTCCCTCTGCTCCTCCCCCACCAATAAACAAAAATAAATCTTTAAAAATATACAACATAAGCCACAAATGCAAACCACATATGTGATTTTAAATTTTCTAGTAGCCACACTGGTAAAATGTAAAAAATGTTTAAAACCAGATATAATTGATCTGAAGGTTTTATGGAACTCAAAAATCCCAAATACGGTCATTTTGACATGAATCAATATAAAAAATTAATGAGATATTTTAATATGATTTTGTCATTGTTCTAAAGCTTCAACATCCTGTGTGTACCTGTGGCACCTCTCACTTCGGGGGGTGCACCTCAGGGGCTCAGGAGCAGTATTTGCCAAAGGACTACTGTGATGCCAAGTGCCATCCAGACAGAGGTGGACCTGGCCGAGGGGCCAGAGAAGATGGAGGATGGTGGCCTGAGCCACCATCATCTGGAGAAGATCTGGGCAGTCATCTGGAGAAAGAACCACCAGCACTCAGGACTGATTGTCAACACCTCAGATGACTCCTCCTCCAAGCAGCCTGGCCCCAGTGCCTGTCACACCTAACACACAGCAGCATTTAACATCGCTGAGCGTCTTTTCCCTCAAATAGTCTGTTCCTTGACTTCAAGCACATCACACCCTCACACTTTTCTTTCTACCTCGCTGGCTTCTCCTTCTCAGGCTCTTTGGCTCTTTTCTTCCACATCTGTCTGTCCTTCAACTTAGGAGATCTCCAGAGCTTGGGTTTGCAACCATTTGCTTCTCTACCTATGTCCGCCCGCACCCCTGGTGAGCCCACCTGGTCTTTGGCCTTAAATACCACATGCAAGTTGGTGATTCCCAAATGAACCCCTAGCTCAGATCCCTTTCCTAAACTCCAGATTTGTAAATCCAGCTCCTGGTCAGCAACTGTGCATGGGCATTCAACTTACCATGTCCCAAACTAAACTCTTCGTCTTCCCCTGCAACCCACCCTTCTAGCTGCCTCGAGTCATCCTTGACACCTGTTTCTCTCTCATAATACATATATCCAGTCCTGCTGTCACTTCCTCATACAACTCATTCCCCTGGACCCCTGCTATCAGCCTAGTCTAGATGCCCATCTTTTGCCTGGATGATTGCAAGAGTCTGCTTCTACTCTTTCCTCCTCGATACAGAAGCCAGAGTAACTCTGTTAATATACAAGTTCACCCCTTTTCTCTCAAAACCTACCAAAGGCTCCTTACTTCACTAATGGCAAAAGCCAAAGTCTTCCTGATGGCTATGAATCCCAGTGCAGCCTGTCACTTAAACTCCGACCTTTTCTTCTTCTCTCCCTCTGTTGTCTAGCCACACCGGCTTCATTGCTTTTCTTCAACATACCAGGAATTTCCTGCCTCAGGGCCTTTGCAATTACTGTTCTGTGGAATATTCTTCTCTAAGATAGCTGCTCCCTTTCTCACCTCTTACATTTTTGCTCAAAAATTACTTTCTCAATGAAAAGGAAGCTGAGTGCCCTCTCAGCTTCTTCTCTGTTATGTTTTTCTTCATAGACCTTCTCACTTTCCAGACTATGTAATTACCTATGAATTTTGTGTGTTGTCTATCTTCCCTCACTAGAATATAAGGAAGGGAGGGGTTTTGCTGTTTTTTTAGTAAGTCCCCAGCGCTCAACATTGGATGGATTAATTAACCAAGTAAGTAATGAGATGGAATGAGATAGGATGCAATAAGATGCAGCAAGATGAAATGGAATGATGGGAAGAGTCAGTCAAGGTCTACTCCCAGATTTTTAGCCTCTAGAACATGGCAAAGCCTCTGTAGACTAAGAATATTGTCAAATATATTTCAGAGAGCCATTCAGGGGTCATAGGATGTTGCTGGCTTCAACAGCCACACTTGTGTAAACCCTTTGGTCACTGCTACTTCCCACGAACAGAACAATCTTGGCCCTCAGGTGCTCCCAGGAAATACATCATCCCTAAGTAGCTGAGTTTCTCATAGTTTCAGCCTTGAGGTATTTTTATATTAACAATCTTAATGGGAAGTTCTAAAACACATGCACACTCTCCAGCCTCCCAAAAAAGTGCCAGAATTAACTTTCTCTTGATGAGTTCCAGGTCATCCTCATGAGGGAGAGTGCTATGAGAGAAAGCTCTCCAGAGAGTCTGCAGGTGGAGGGGTATTTGCTCCTGCAGTGAAGTCCCAGCTATGCTACTCACAGAGTTGGTGTCTGGTCATCAATTATCTTTGCTGTCAGGATGCCAGCTGTCCTTTCTGAACATAGCCACAGACCCTTCCTTTGCTCTATAAAATACAGCCCCCAAAATACAATTGAAGCTTATCCTCATTGTGAAGAAATGAAAAGTAGGTTCTAGTAAGAGATTTGCCCATGGTTAATGAGCAAAAACTGTTGCACATAAAATGTGGAACATCAGTTGTCTGGGTTCTTGATCGATGAGTTTGCCAGACAGCTGGTGTGTTATTGTACAACTCATAATTGAAATCAACTTTTAAGAAAGTCAGTGTTTCTTTCAGAAATGGGGGCAGGAGGGCAGGGAGCATGAGCCTCAGAATTCTAGTTGGCTATTGGTCCAAAGTGCAAAAGGAGAGGGATGAGGTTTCTCTGATTTATCAGGGAACTCTCAGTTTCTCAGCAGACTCCCTCTTCTCTGAGTCCTCACTAATGTTTCTCACCATTTCCCACTTCCATTAGGGATTGCCAACCACAAAACTGCCCTTCCTTCTTTTCTTTTTTTAATTCAAAAAATTTTTAAAGATTTTTAACATTTATTTATTTGTTTATTTAAGAGAGAGAGAGAGAAGAGGGGTGGGAAGAGGCAAATGGAGAGGGAGAGAATCTCAAGCAGACTCCACGTTTAGTACAGAGCTAGATGCGGGGCTCGACCTCACAACCTTGAGATCATGACCTGAACCGAAGTCAAGACTGAGCCACCCAGGCACCTCTACCCTTCCTTCTTACTCCTTCCATGTTCATGCTCCTAAATGCCTTAATTTAGCATCTACTCTGACCCAAGGCAACAAATCAACTACTTTATATTTCAGAGACATTCAGGCACCTGGAGGACAAATTCCGTCTTTCAGATCTTACACAAGACCTGTCTCAAGAGCAATCCATTACAAATGACCCACTTTCCTAGCCAGACACTTACCAGTCCTTTTTACCATGTCTATTCAACATAGCAGTGGACAAACCAAGGCAGATTTTGCTTTTTCTCCATTTAGACTTACCATTTACTAGGAGTCCACCTGCAAGGCACTTACTCCTGACAAGTCTTAGAGAGGACTTGCTACCATGCCCCAGACCCTGTTGCTGCTTCTGAATAATGTTGTAGCCTCCCCTGTCAGCCAGGCCTGGCTGGAGCCTCTCACCTATGCATATCGGGAAGGCTTCTCATGAACCCTAGCTACACTAAATTGAGGATAGATGTCATGTTCCTCTTAATAGAAGATGTGGTGTTGTCAGGATAGGAGGATTCTGCACAAAATCAATTAACAATATCTTCTAAACACCTATCAGTGAGTAACAAAAAAGACCACATTTGGAGAAAATGAGAGTTGAAATTGGGGTAGATAGCCTCCCATGCCCTGAATCTTATAGCTGAAAGAATTATAATCTTGATGGTTGTTGTCAACAGTATAATGGCCCCCCACAGATATCCACATCCCAATCTCTGCAACCTGGAAATTTGTCACCTTCCATGGCAAAAGGGGCTTTGAAGATGTGATTAAGGTTAAGTCCTTAGAGACGGAGAGTATCTTGGAACATCCAGGTGGGCCCAATGTAGTCAAATGAATCCTTAAAAGCCGAGAACCTTTCCTGACCATAATCAGTGGGAGATGTGACTACAGGAGAAGGGACAGAGGGATGGGAGACATTGATGCTCTTGAAGATGGAAGGAGGGCCCAGGAGTCGAGGAGCACAGGAGAGACTCTAGAACCTGGAAAAGGCAACAATAGCAAGAACAACAGATTATCTTCTAGAGCCTCCAGAAAGGAATGCAGACCTGCTAACCCTTGACTTTAGCCCAGTGAGATCCATGTGAGACTTAGAACCTACAGAACTTTGAGATAGTAAATATGTGGTTTTTTATGCCTCCTCCCTGCAAAAACAAAAAAACCCCCAAAAACAGGAAACATCATGAAAATAGAGCCCCGTGCTACTCCTGTTACCCCAGAGCAGAGCCTGTGCCAACATATGAAGGTCATCTGGGAGAAGTTGGATGGGATACCAAGACATATGGCCTAGTATCTAGAGATGGTCTGGAGTGACGGATGTTTTTAAGTGATGGAATCTTTGAATGCTGAAGAAATTAGTCCAGTTATCCTTCAGTCCCTCCAGTTATTAGAAGGCCACTGAACCAGAGAGTGATCTATCAGTGATCCCTTTGGGCTGGGAAAGAGGCAATGTGCTTCCCTAGTCTTGTCTCCTGGCCACTCATGTCCCCTTGGAAGAGACAAATGTCCTTAGCAGACTGGTGGGTTTACATATAGTGCATCTTGGCTTCAGTCTCTTCCTGGACAGAACTTGGTTGCTGAGCCCAAGCATGACTCCATTATCAGGAGGCAGAAAGGGAATTGCTTTTGAAAAACAGGGAGCAAAGCTCACTGCAGTAACCAGGCTTCCATTATACATAGAAAGATAGATAACCATGATAACAACCAACCTTTATGGGAACACTTACAATGTGCCAAGCACAGGACCAAGCATTTGACACACATTTCTTCTGTTAAGACAGTCTGCATGAATAAGACAAAACGGCATTTTCCAAGAGCAGCCTGTTCTTAGTGTATTTATTTCAAAAAGTGTCCAGATGCAGTATGAAGCTATGATAAAACCCTTCCCTTTGGTACAGATGCAGTAATGATGGTTCAGCCCACCCCTGCCCTCCTTGTGCAGGACACATGGGGCTTCCCACTAAAGCCAGGAAGCTTTTTCAGCCCTCCCCTGTAACCAGCCCTGGACCATTGCTCATCTGGACTTTGCTAGGCTTTCTAAAATCTCCCCAGGGGAGAATGTCTGCAGGCTGCAGAGCATGTGTCAAGAGCCCAAGAGCATGTGTCAGGCCCTGTATTTGGTGCTTGGAATACATTAAGAAATGATGCATTGATCCCTGCCCTCAAAGAATTCACATTCTAGTGGGGAGGGGGTGACAATAAACAATAACATAATAATTAAATTACATTGTACGTTAAAGTTTGAAAAAGGACCATGGGGAAAAGGTAGAGCAGGAAAAGGTAGGAAAGGGGAAAGCAAAGGATGGAAAAACAAGTTGCAATTTTAAATAGAGTAGTCACAGCAGGCCTCATTGAGGAGGTGACTTTGATCAGACTTGAAAGAAGTGAGAGAGTTAGCCATTATCTATGGGAACAGCTTTCAGGCAAAGGGAATGACCAGTACAAAGGCCAGTACAACACATACTGTGTTGTGAGTATGTCTGGTGTGTTGGAGGTGGAACAAGACCAGTAAGACTGAAGTGGGTTTAGGGCAAAGGAAAATAGTAGCTATGTTCAGAGAGGCCAACCATTTGGACCCACGTAGCCACTGCCAGACCTTGGAGGATGAGAATCACTGAGACTTTGGAGCAGAGGAGGGGAAGAATCTAATTTTCATCTTAAAAGCTTTATTCTGGCAGGAATAGAATGAATTTGGTCAGAGTTGGGAATAGAGTGAAGTGGTTAGCCTTGGAGGAGGTGAGACATGGTCAGTTTCTGGTTCTCTTTGGAGTGGAGCCCAAAGGATGTCCCAATGGATTCTCTCCTCACCTGTAAGAGCAGAGAAATCTTCTCTACAGGTCCATGTTTCTCTCTCTACTACCAGTCAACATTTAAAATACTTTCCAGAGGGAAAGAGAGTTTTCTTCACTTCATGAGAATTTTCCTAATAAAATGAACAGCAACATCACGCCAAGATGCTGGGCTCTTGGCCAAGTGCACCCATGAGCTAAGCCTCTCAGAACAGGTGTCAAGCCTGTGCCTCAATAAAACCCCCATCTCCACCTGTCTCCTGTGTGGTCCATGTTGCAAGTGTGCATGGGGGAGGTGTAGTTAAGAGTTCTAAAACCAAACTGCCTACTTCAAACCCCACATGAACACTTACTACTTATGTAACCTTGAACAAGAGACTTTCAACCCCAGTTTAAAATGTGGGTAACACTATTTCTCACACGGTTAGAAACAATGCATAATAATGGCTCATGCTGATGATCCTATGTTTGCAGTCTGGATACATCCTCAAATATGGCCCAAACCAGCCAGGCTCTAGAAACTCTTCCAAAACCTGCCCAACCCTGCTTCCTCATCTCAAATGTAGCAAGTACACCTCCCAGCAAATGCTTGACAGCACCACCTAAGTGTGGCCTGGACATTCTTCAGCACAGTAGCAATGCAGAGCTGGGGCCATTTTCTCTTTGGGGACCTCCAAGACCATGGACACCTTCATGTTGTGTGTGAAAAAAACTTCAGAAGGACCTTAAGATCCTGTGGAGTCAGGCATCTGTACATGCAGAGTGATGTCATTCGCAAATACTCGCATAAGAATGGGTACCCCCCCCCTCGCTTTTAGAGGGCCCTTATGAATCTAGGCTTGCTGAGTAACAGCTGCATAAGTGAACTGAAGAGCAAAAGATGGTGGATTCTTTTTAAAAAAAACATTTTATTCATTTATTTAGAGAGAGGAAAAGCGCACAGGGAGAGGGGCAGAGGGAGAGAATCCTCAAGCAGACTCCCTGCGGGGCATGGAGCCTGGTGTCGGGCTTGATCTCACAACCCTGAGATCGTGACCTGAGTGGAAATCAAGAGTCGGCCACTTAGCTGGCTGAGCCACCCAGGAGCCCCATGAGATGATGAATCCTTTGTGGGGATATAGTGATGATGTGTGGGAGGCTAAAGAGTATTTTTCACACCCAACGTGTGAGAATAGCTGAAATGTCAACACTATGTTTCAGTGACATCTGCTTTTCTTCATCTGATAGCTCCCTTTTATTTTGTTATATTAAGTATTCCTTATGTTTCAGGATAATTTCCTTTCACAGTGTAAACAAATGCCTGGAAAAAATTAATTTTCAAAAAAAATGACTTTAGTCATTTGGAGCAGCAAAAGCAAAAGTACCAGCTGCATTGAAGCCAACTCAAAATGAAATTGCTGGTACTTGCCTACAGTTTAGATAACTAAATGGAATGGAAACAATGCGTTATTATTAGGAATGAATGGGGACACCTCTGATCTAGAAGTGTATAGGGGAATGTGGAGGGGTTTGTTCTTCCATATCACTGACTCTGGCATGGCTTCTGAACCAACTGTAACCTTCCCTAGGACCCAGTAATTCCAGGTATCTCCTCTGTCACAGTTACATAGCACAGCACTACACACATGTGTGTGCAAGCATGTGATCACACACAGAAACTGCATACATATACCTAATCTGCATGCACGCATGCACAACCAACGTGACACGAGTGTGCAGTACACATCCCCATAGGCACACACCCTTGGACAACACACAGGCTCAAAAAACATATGCCCACAAAACATGCATATACACACACAGACACCTCTTACACGTGTGTGTGTCAGCCATGTGCCAACAGCACGAGTCCTACAAGCCCATATATATAGCATCTGTAACACACAGCTGCACCAAACACACACACACACACACACACACACACACACACACACACACACACGTGCTGATTTCTCTTGGTCCTCGTAAGCCCCAGTCTCAATATCTTGATAGAAGCAGCTTACTTGGGCAGAAATAGGGCCATCCAGACACCATCTCAGCTTTGGTTTTGCCACAACTTACAGTGTCTCCAGTAATCTCAAAGGCTACTACAAATACCCCCAAGTTATCACAGTGGGATCCCATCAATATCTTATTCCCAGGACAGTTGTGAAGACTTTTGAATTAAAATTAAGACACCATGGACAAGGGATTGGACAATATGTCCTTTCTATAAAAAACTGAACACAGCGTTAAGTGCTGACTTGACACAGTTGTTTGAGTGGAGTATGAGAACAGGTATAAGTGAAACTTGGGACATGTGGTTTCAATGAAAAATTTTGCAGGGGCACCTGGGTGGCTCAGTGGGTTAAGGCCTCTGCCTTCGGCTCAGGTCATGATCTCAGGGTGCTGGGATTGAGCCCCACATAGGGCTCCCTGCTCAGCATGCTTCCTCCTCCCTCTCTGCCTGCCTCTCTGCCTACTTGTGATCTCTCCCTCTCTGTCAAATAAATAAAAACAATCTCAAAAAAGAAAAGAAAAGAAAAGAAAAATTTTGCAGCAAGAGAAATCATTTCATGTATAAGACCGGGACTCAAATTCTCAATATACCCTTATGTATTTTGTGGCTTTAAAAAATAACAAATGTATTATCTGTGATTTTATCAAGCTGTCAAGGGACCGAAAACTCAAATTATAGTGACTTGAACAAGACAGAAGAGGAAAAATTGTTCTGTCTCATGTGGGTATAGGGTGTCTGGAGCTAGTATAGTAACTCCATGATCATCAAGGACCCAGGTTTCTTCTCTCTTGATCCAGGATCAAGAGAGCTTCGGGATCCAAGGTAGCTGCTCCACTTCCAGCCATCATACTCAAATTCCAGCAAGCAAGAAGGAAGAAGGAGAAGGAGAACCCCTTCCTTTCACGAACACTTTCTGGAAGGTGCCATACAACACATCCATTTGTATCTCACTGATCAGAACAGTTAAATGACCACACCTAGCTACAAGGGATGCCTAGAAATATGCTTTTTATTCTAGCAGTCAGCTCAAATTGGAGGTTCCATTACCATAGAATAAAAAGAGAATGGCTACTGGAAGATAGCTATTGGTTTCTGCCAATGTACTAAATATGACACATTTTTAAAAAGATAAATATAGCCTCCACTCAGAGGTAATCATTGTTAACATTTTGATATGTAATATATATATACATATACATACATATAATTTCTTTTACAAAACTGAGTCCACAGTGTATACCCTGGTTTTTTGTTGTTGCTGCTATTGTTGTTATTTTCATTTTAGGAATGTCTCTTTATGACTATATGTAGCTATCTATCCTTTTTTAAAAAGTTCAATAGAGAAATCTAATTAATCCACCTCCACCTAAGAAAATAAGCATGTTATAAGTGTCATTCAAATCAATTATTCCTGCTGGAGGCATCGTTCAGTTTGGGGTACAGTGTAGGGCTGTAAATCTACATCAAGTAAAAAGGCAGGAGGATGTGAGAACCTACAAGAGGGCAGGGTTTCTAGCTAAAGGAACCCCTGGGGCCCCCGATACCCTGAGAACACAGGCAGAAAGAGGACCCTTAGTGAGGATTGTCCCCTGTGTACACAGAAGGATGGCTGGAGGGACGGCGAGAGGGCAGACCCACACGGGCTTCCTCCTCAGTCGCCAAACCCTCCAGTGCTGCTGACTGGATTATTGAGCTCATGATATTTTGGGAAAATTATTTTATGGATTCAGTTGTTTATGATACTTAGGGCTTTATTCCCTTAGCAACCTCTCCCAGGTTTTAGAAACCTTCTCAAAAGATCAGAGGGTTACATTTCAGATAAGCATCCAGAATGGTGAGTTATCTTAGCTCAATCCAGAAGTATCAGTTCCTGCTTGCTCTCATTGACTGGGCTTGATTTATTTGCTTGGTCCCCACAAGTGTGTCACAGAAAAGCAGGCACTTTCTGGTCTCCACTTCCTGCTGTCTTCCTAAAGCATCAGTTCAAAACATCTCTCCACTCAGAAACTGCCCTGAGTCCCTGTTTCCTCTTGCACCAAATCCAAATTCTTCCACTTGACTTGGGGGACCCTCCAAAGTTTTCTCACTGCCCCTAACTGATTCCCTTGTCCCCAGACCACACACTGCATGGAAACCAAGACACCTCAGCTCCCTTTTCCAGAGCCAAGATGTTTTCTAAGGAAGTGAGACTTTGGGAACCCAGTGGATTCCCCCTTAGAAGCTGTGTAGCAGTGAATTTTCCCTAATCCCCTTGAGCTTCTTTTCTTCATGTGTTAAGTGGGAGTAATAAACAACAGTCCCACAGGGCCATGGGTGGGTAAAATGATGTGCCTGGGCCATGGTCCATGGCAAGGGTCTAAATGAATATGACTTTCCTCTCTCCCTCCTCTTGTCCTGTAATTACTTCCCTCTGTTTAGGGCTCCTTTTCTGTTCAGAGTTTGCAGTGGGCTGTGTTACAAGCAGATGACCACCTTGTCCATGCTAGTCTATACCATGCTCCCACTGGGCTGGGCTCTTTCATTATGCAGAGCCTACTGGCTTCCCTTGTAGCTGAGGTCCTAATCTCTGACCTCCCTGAGGAGCTCTGTGCCATAACTTAAAACCTGTAGTCTCCCTGCCCAAAGTCTCTGCAGTCCTCATGTGTCCTCATGTACCCTCCTTTGGTATACATACAGGCCTTGACCAGAGAGTTGGGCTTTTGACACTCAGAGGAGACTGCAGCCTCCCTAGGGTCCAGCCCCTCCTGGGACCTTTGGTCTCCCCAGAAGATCTCTGTCCTCTCTCTTCTCTAATAAATGTCAGAAAAATTCTACTCTATAGTCACGTTATGCCTTTCTTAGGTTAGACACTGAAGTACTTGTTATCTTTTTAAAAAAACTTTATAAAAACACAATACTCTTGAACAATCAAAAGTAAAGGGGGAAAGGGAAAATTTTCCTCAAGTTAGACATGCAAAAGATCTATATCTACAGTAGACTTGATCAGCTATATAAAACCAGCTTTAAGGGGCACCTGGGTGGCTCAGTGGGTTAAGCCTCTGCCTTTGGCTTAGGTCGTGATCTCAGGGTCCTGGGGTCGAGCCCCGCATTGAGCCCTGCATCGGGCTCTCTGCTCAGCAGGGAGCCTGCTTCTCCCTCTCTCTCTGCTTGCCTTTCTGCCTACTTGTGATTTCTGTCTCTCTGTCAAATAAATAAATAAAATCTTTATAATAAATAAATAATTAATTAATTAAATAAATCCAGCTTTAAGTCCTAATAGACAGAGGTTAAGAATAGATCATTCAAATAGGAGAAAATTCAAGTTGCTTAAAGAAAGAGAGACAAATGGTCTACCTTAGTGGAAATCATATAAATATAATTTAAATATTAATGAAGTACCATTATATCCCTTGAACTGAAAGAACATTTTAAAATAATAAAACCCAGTCTTATAAAAGCTGCAGAGAAACTTGTATACTCACAGAGGGCTATTGGCATTGTAAATTATTATAGTTATTTTGAAAAGCAATTTGGCAGTGCATTTCAAGAGCCATGAAAATGTTTCTGCCCTTTGGCTGACAATTTTCATGTCGAGATAATCATATAAAATAAAAATAATTATACTCATGAAAGTAATCTTTTCAGAGTTATCTACAATAGCAAACACATAAACAATCTAAATGTCTAACTGTAGGAGAATGGTAAATTAAATACCACTCTATGTCTTCAATGTAATATTGTACAGTCATCAAAATGATAACCGTAAAGACCCTTTCCATTTACCATCTATTAGCTGAAGTCCTCCTCCTCAAACTTCACAAAGAATTAGAAGGCGATGTCTTGAGTTTCTGGGTCCCCACTTAAAATTCCCGTGTATGGCTCCTTTGGAACCTCATCATTCCTGCCCCTCCACCTGTCTTCCAGACCCTCTATGTCTTTGTTACCCTCCATCTCACCCCCTCAAATAGCTACTTTCTCTGAAATCAGCCTTGGCCACTCAGCCATCTCTTTTCCCTTCAAATTTTTAAGGAAAAGCTCTCCCTTGAACCTACATCTCTATCTATCTACTGCCCTATTACTCTCTTGCCCTTGGAGCCAAACTGCACTCTCCTTTCTCACCTTTCATTTACAGCCCATTCACTCCAGCTATGCTGTCCACCCTTCCCGCACCCTCAATGAAGTTGCCAATAACCTCCTGAAAAGTGTTCAGCTGATATTTTTTCTTCCTTGACCTCCCATGGTATAATTTGACTCTCTTCCTCCTGAAAGTCACTCTTCCTTTGATTTCCACACCCCTTTCTACTCTCTGACCAAGGCTGAGTGTTCATGATATGTCTGGCTTCTCTGATGCCTCTTCTTGACTTCCTCTGTGGTGACCTCTTTATCTTCCCATCAGTAAAGACTATATTCCCCAAGGGACTGTCTCTAGGCTCCTTTGCTTAGGTTTATCAACTCCCTTCAACTGGAGTCAGATGAATGGTGTTCAGATTCTGACTCTCACTTTCCAACCATGTGGCAAAGTTACTTCACCCCCAATCCTCAGCATCTCTTCTGTAAAATGAGAAGTACAATAGGATCCACCCCATAAGGAACCTTAGTAAATGGTACAAATTCAATGAATGGTAGCCTTATTATTATTATTATTAGCCTTATTATTATGTAGTATCTTAACCTGGGTTTCCTATCTACACTCTCTGCTGAGTTCTAGAACAACCCCTCTATTCATCTTTACTGGAGATCTGCACCTGGATGTCCCACCTCAAACTCAGTATGTTCACAATTGCCACTCTGCCTCTTAGTCCCATTCCTGTCCACACCTGAAAACTGGAAGTCACCCTTGATACCTTCTCTCCCTTTATCTGTGTCTGTCTACCTCTCCACCCACTCCCAGGCATGTCTCATAAAATACTCCAGGCAGAAGTCTCCAAGCTCATTTCCTAATCGCCAGAATGGGGAAGTGCTAAAATGGTGAATGCTGAAAACCTAAAGTCCTAGAGGAGGATAGAACTAAAGATGGAAGGAGTGGGTTTCTGGACTGACTGTGTGAAGGCTGTCTGCCCACCAGAAAACCTGTTTTGAATTTCATGTGAATAAGAAACAGTCTTCTAGTATGTTATGGCGCCAAGATCTGGAGAAGTATCTTTCATAGCATCTAGATTTGCTTTAACTAATATAATATCCAAAACATGCAGTGGATCCATCAACTTCTCCAATCTCCTCCATCACTACCCCTGGATAGGCCCCCAGAATCTCCTGTATAGATCCCTGCAACAGCCTCCTCACAAGTTTGCCTGACTCCACTCTTACCCTTCCCTACCCCATTCATCATATATTTGTTGGTAGGTGAGAGGGATCCAATCTGATTGTATCAATCACCCTTGCTTAAGAAAATCTGTCGCTAGCTCTTCATCACCTTCAGGATAAAATCCAACTCCTGCCATGGCATAGGCCAGCCATTCATGAGCTGGTTCCACCTATCTGGTGTATCTCTTGCTCTTTTGTCTGACGTATCAGCCACAATTAACTACCCACAGTCCAGGGACTTGTGCCAGGGGCCTTTTGACTTCATGCCCCTGCACATGCAGCTCCCTTTGCCTGGAACCCTTCCAAGTCTTCTTCATCTAAATGACTGCTACTCACCCTTCAAAATTCAGCTTGAACATCATCTCCTTGGAGAGATCTTTCCTGTTTCCTCTAGGTGGGTTGAGAGTCTTCTCCTGAGTGTCCCCATTACTCCACACTGTTCTCATAGAATCTATTCACTTGTTTCTGAGGATAGGCATTTATTTTGGTATCCTCATTTTCTGGCAAAACAACTAACATGTAGTAGATGCTCAAGCAAAAGTAACTATAAAACAATATAATGCAACATATAAAAATATTGACAGCATACTCTTTATTATGAAGTGAATTTTAAATTATGCACTATATATAGTACATGCATACTATGCAATATACCTACATAAGATATGTATGCATGTGGTAAATTCTGAAAACAGTCATTCATTAGACATTTATTGAGTACCTACTCTGTACCAGATAGATCATACAGATGGAAAGATTCATTGCAACTGGTTCAACCCTCAAGAAGTTTATGATCTGGGGGGGGGGGGAAGCAATCCTAGTTACCTGATGGAAATGTAGGCAAAATTTATCTTTCAAAATTCCCTCTAATTTTTTTTACAATACATTTAAAAAGCAGCTTGTAAAGCAGCAAAAGGTCATCTATAAACAGCTGTTCATAGTAATATTGAAGTTATAAAATACAGCCTCCATCATTTTGAATAAATCTATTCCAAGTAACGTCCCTTAGAGTTTTGGAGTCTACATATCTTTGCATATATTGAATCAATACTTGTTTTGCTTTCCCATAATATTGCTGATATCTTATATATAATGTACCTCTGGTGTCCTGTGTGCCCTTGAACAATTCACTTCACCCCTCTGAACTTGTTACCCCACCTGCAAGATAAATAACCCCAAAATCCATGTAATTTTTTTAAAGAACGAAATGAGATAAAGAGTATAAACTTGCTCTGTGAGGTCCAAAGCACTTCAAAAATGTAGGCCATGGCAGATAAGATTTCTTCTGTGTTACTTTTCAAAAATACCACTAGAGCCAACTTTGTCATTCTCATGCTCAATAAGTCAGTACTAATCTAGTCTAACTGAATCTAACTTGTAAATATTATACATATCCCTATGAAACTCCATGAAATTTATTTTTGCTCTTTATGAAAAAAGACATAATGTCTTTAAATGCTACTATTTTTCCTCATTTGTTTCTCATGCAAAACAAAAATGTTGCTCACCACTGAATTAAATAAAAAATTTCAACTGCCCTGCCCAATGTTCTGCATCTTGTGGACATGTAATGATCATAATAGTGGTCTTCTCCTTTTCTAAATTTGGTGGGAACATCAGGTTATTCTGACCTCCCAGAATAACAGCCCTTGGAATAAAGACTATTCACCTGGCATGAAGTAAGAATATCCGTAATGTGTTTGGACATGCTGAAGTGGTAGGTAGGTACCTTGGGCATCATGACACACGTCCAGTGTCTGAAGGGGAGAGGAAACCCTGGAGACAGTTGAGAGCAGAGAAATGGAGATATTTTGAATATCATTCATCTGCCTCAGCATGTGTCCCCAAAAGATTACACTCCCTCCAATAACCTGGATCTGGACAAACAATGTAGGCTGTCCAATGGTCCTTTCTGATTGCTGCCTCTTTCAGCAACAATCTTTCTTAATAACACCTTCATACATCTCACTAAACACCTGCTCGCTTCCTGAGCTGTCAGCATAAGTATCTGTGTACCACCAAATAGACTTTTACTTTCCAGTAGAAAACTAGACTGCCTATCTCTAAGAACCTCATAGATTGAGGGTGTGTGTGTGTGTGTGTGTGTGTGTGTGTGTGTGTGTGTAGGGGTGTCTGCAGATGCCCAGAGACATGGGCCAGAATTGCTAGCATGGGTCTTTCCAACCTAGTTTTATAAAGTTTAGGCAGCTTGACTGATTGCGGCTCTAATTTTGTAAAACAGAATTGATTTGCAAAAATCTGGGCCAGGAGAGGGCACACCTGAGAAATGACTGTGAACTCAGAACAAGGAAGGAGGCAGATGCTGAGGTTATCTTGAGAGCTACAGAAAAATAGAGGGACCAGGGCAACCAGAGTTTAGATTTCCCAGATGGGAGCCACTGAGTTCATCAGAGCCCACAGGAAACCAAGTGTCAGCAATCATCTTGGGCCATAATGGAGGTTCTTGTGGTTGTGGAAAGTTAAAGGTTTGTAGAGGAGATCTGGTTAGTACCTTAAATCTGAAATTAAACTAAGTGATTGGATTGTTGCCAAAATTCCTTTGTTGCAATTATCCACCACTTCAGGAGTTTTGCTGCATGCTAAACTGATAAGGAAGGAGATTGTACAATTACTGAGACATGTGTTCTCAACCCTGGCTTTCTATTAGAGTCTTTAGAAAATGTGATGCTCGGGCGCCTGGGTGGCTCAGTGGGTTAAAGCCGCTGCCTTCGGCTCAGGTCATGATCCCAGGGTCCTGGGATCGAGGCCCACATCGGGCTCTCTGCTCAGCAGGGAGCCTGCTTCCTCCTCTCTCCTCTCTCTCTGCCTGCCTCTCTGCCTACTTGTAATCTCTCTCTCAGTGTCAAATGAATAAATAAAATCTTTAAAAAAAAAAAAAAAAAAAAAAAGAAAATGTGATGCTCAATCTTCATTCCAGACCAAATGTATCAGACTCTTGGGGTGAGGGATCCAGGAAGGAATTATTTTTAAAAGCTTTTCAGGTAATTCTAATGCATAGCCAGTGTTGGGAGCCACTGACTTAGGCTGAAATGGGCAAGAGTTACCTAAGGGAGCCAGAGAAAGAGTTGTGATTGAGAGGTTGTAATTTCTGGGCAAAACCTCAAGACAAGGAAAGTGTTCTCTTGTTAGTGCTTAGATAGTACTAGAATACAAAGGCACCAGACGATATGATGGGTATATCCCAGGGTTGGGAATGATGAGTTTAACCTGTGACTACAAGCCAGAAACCAAATTTTGCTTGCCCCACAACATGACCAGAACCAGACAAGCTGGTAGATGAATAATACATTTCACCAGGTATCAATGATCACACAACTGAAACTCATTCAAGCTAGCTCAAGATTAGGAAGGTTTGTAGTAGAGACACAGATGGCAATTTCAAGTCATCCAGGGACCCGGACTCCCAGAGTCAGGAACAAGACACAGTGACTAAAGTCTCCCCCTCCATCTTTCAGTCATTTGATCTTCATCTCTGTTCTTCTCTGCACATCTGCTTTATTCTTTCATTGCATCTGGCTTCCTCTGATTACTCATTTCACACAAGACTCAGTGTGAGTGCTCCAATATGAACTTGTAATGATCTTTTACATCCAGAGTCAACACTGACTTACCCTTGTCACAAAGTGTCTTAGTTCAAATTTTCAAGAAGAGGAATCTGGTCACCAGTTCAGCAAAGGCTAGCTGACTGGTCATATCTAGCCTTGGGTCAAGTATCAATCTCCTCCCATAAACTGGACTGAGAGTGAAAAATGTCATATGGTTCATAGGCTAAACATTTTAGAAGACCACTGGAAGGGCAGATACTTATGAGGAGCTGTTGGCAGAGTAGGTAATGAAGTACATGTAATCTTTATTTATAACTAATGAACCACACACCTTTCTTCTGTCCCATCTTCTGCCTCCCAGGAAGGGGGGAGATATTGGAATAACGTGTTCTGTCTACTTTCAAGGTTCAGCCTAGCATCTGAGAGAGGTAACCACTGGCATGATGAAAATATGGCCTACGAACCCTCAACCAACATTTATGTACATAATTTTACATGTTATCTTCCTCTTGAAACCACCAAAAAGTTCACTCTTAGCAATGGTGAATGCCTCTCTGTTCAAATTGAATCTCATACTTTTGGCTGCACTGTGGCATGTAAAAATGTAACACATATAGACAAGAAGGATTCTCCTCCTCTTGGGCCTTTATCTGATTATCTAGAAAATCTGTAATTAACATGTTATTACAGTGGTTTGGCAGTTCACCTGACAGCTCTGAAATAACATTCTTGACTTTTACATGAGAATTTTTTACTGAAACTCTTTTCAGAAACTTAGAACTTCAGTCAGTTTGGGGATTCATGAGAATGGTAGTTGGAGAATTTTATAAACTTCCCACATAGAGAAATTGTGTATAAACTCATTCTATGGTCCAATGTTGGCTATTGCAGCAAAGAACTGAATGGTCCTATGGTTGTCCTTCTTTCCTCTACTAAGTTCAGTTGCACTGAGGCAGAGTGTCCAGAAGTCTGGACTTGGGGGCTATGTTTAGAGAGAAAAAACCAGGGTAAAAATCTACCTCCCACCCCAGCCTGCACACAGTCTGAGTTTCATTTTGTTTGTTTTGATTTTTCCTTGTAGAGCCCATGGGGCTAGAGACAAAGTGTAGCCAGGAAAGGGAAGAGGGAAAGTAGGGGAAGCACCAATAGCAAATATTGTCTATTTTCACTTTTGCTCAGAGCATGTGGTCCCTAAAAGTCATGGTTGTGACCTCGGTATTATGTCACCATGCCAACATGCAATCATTTATTTTAGAGCCTTCGAAGGGGTCAATCATTTCAGCTTTTGCCCAAGTACAACTATCAGAGATTCTGATTGATTGAATAAAAGAAGAAGTCTACTCCTTGTATTTTACTGACAAAACAAAACACCTTTAAACCAAAAGAATGATTTATCTGGGCTGAAAATAAAACTCCTGCCTACTGAAGTCTGGTGTAGCTGAGTTATCACTATTTTCATCCTGTAATTTGTTTTATAGGGTACTAATTAACAGGGCAAACTCTGTTGCCAGGAAAGTAAATCACATTTTGCTGTTTTCTTCTTTTCTGAGAAGACACAGACCTGGTATTTAATTGAAGAGCAAGTTCCAAGGGCACTATCCACACTGAAATTGGGAAACACTGAGCTGGGAAATCATGGTGAAACCTGCTGTGTAGAGTTCCAGAAAGACAGTGGGAGGGGAGAGAAAAGAATGGAGGGGAAAAGAGAGGAATTGCACAGGTAACTTCCAAAAAGACTGTTTTCCTCAAATGTCCCATCTTTTCCTTGTTTATTCAACTCTACATCTCTCCTCTGGCTCTAGTCAACTGACTCCCACCACAAACATCCTCTCAAAAACTCATTTTCCCCCTAGTTCCCTCATTCCTGCCCCTAACACAGTACTGTATCTTTTTTAAAGGTAGCAGCTCTGTGGTCAGACCTCCCTGCCCTAACCCCCACCTTCTCCGGGGCGCGTACCCAGACCTGAGCCTCTCAGTGACCTTTGACCACGGGCTGAGCGGCCCGGTCGAGCAGCTCACACCTGGCCCCTCCCCTCCCAGCTCACCCTCCTCAAAGACTTCATTCTTCTCGCCCTCTCCCGTTTGCTCATCCCATTCCTGGACGTTCTGGACTGGAGCCGGCAGCTCCGGCTTCTCCTCCTTCCTTGAACCCTCTGAGACGTATTTTGGGGGAGGAGGGAAGGAGGTGGGGGGTTAGGGATGGGCGGTGGAGCAGAGTGAGTACCGCCTCGCCCCCAGGAGCCTGGAGCCTGACGTCACCGTGCCCTGCCTGTCAGTCTCCCGCGGGCGCGCGGCTCGTAGCCGCCTTTTCTGCCTCTGACTGTGTCTCTCACTCTCCGCGGCGCCCGCACAGCCACAGGCGCCCGGCGCTCTGCTCGGCGCGGGCCCGGCCGCCCCGCGGGCATAGGCTCAGTCCGCGCGCGGGGAGCGCAGCCTGGCGCCCCGCCGCAGCGCTCATGATCAGCGACTTCCTGAAGCCCTGACTCCCCAGGTGAGCAGCCCGGCTCCCGAGAGGAACTTTGAGGGTGTGGAGTGGGGAAAGGGTGAAGGATGGCCAGGGGATGAGTCCTTAAAGCCAGAGAAATGAGGGCACGCTTGGCTCCACATCCTCCCGGCACACAGACACCCAGCTTCCCTCCCCAAAACCCCTTTCCCAGGGATCGCTGTGGCCTTCAGGGCCCGCCGAACTCCGCGACCTCAGAAACTTCGCTTTCAGCACCGCGGACAGTGACTCCGCCGCCCAGTTTTGGAGAATGCCTAACCCCGTCGGCCAGAGCCCAGGCGGGACTGGCCAAGGCTGATACCCCTAGCTCGGGGCAAACGGGTGAGTGTGCAGTTAGAGGCACACTTACGGGACTGATCTGTGTGCAGGCGAGTGCATGTGATCCGTCTACATATCTGCAAAAACTCAGATCTAGCTGTGCGGGCATTCGTGTACATTTCACTCACAGGCTCGCTCAGTCACTCAACAGGTATTTATTTAATTTTAGGCTCTCGATACTGCGTCCTCGCTCTGCTCTGGGGTCCTGGGATGGGATGAGCAATATGAGTCGGGCACCTGAGCCCAGGGAAGTTCCCTGGAGGCTCGAACCCACACCTGACGCTTGCTCTCCCTTTTCCACGCAGTGTGCAGCGACAGGCCGCGATGAACGCGAGCGCCTCCTCCCTGAACGAGTCCCAGGTGGTGGCAGTGACAGCCGAGGGAGCGGCGGCGGCGGCGACAGCGGCAGGGGCGCGGGACAGCGGTGAATGGGGTCCCCCTGCAGCGGCGGCGCTGGGGGGCGGTGGTGCTGCTAACGTGTCCCTGGAGCTGTCTTCTCAGCTCCCGGCCGGGCCGCCGGGGTTGCTGCTGTCGGCGGTGAATCCTTGGGACGTGCTCCTGTGTGTGTCGGGGACTGTGATCGCAGGCGAAAACGCTCTGGTAGTGGCTCTAATCGCGTCCACCCCGGCGCTGCGCACGCCCATGTTCGTGCTGGTGGGCAGCCTGGCCACCGCCGACCTGCTGGCGGGCTGCGGTCTCATCCTTCACTTCGTGTTCCAGTACGTGGTGCCCTCAGAGACGGTGAGCCTGCTCACGGTGGGCTTCCTCGTGGCTTCCTTCGCTGCCTCGGTCAGCAGCCTGCTGGCCATCACGGTGGACCGCTACCTGTCTCTCTACAACGCGCTCACCTACTACTCGCGCCGGACCCTGTTGGGCGTGCACCTCCTGCTCGCCGCCACCTGGACGGTGTCCCTAGGCCTGGGGTTGCTGCCGGTGCTCGGCTGGAACTGCCTAGCAGAGCGCGCCACCTGCAGCGTGGTGCGCCCGCTGACACGCAGCCACGTGGCGCTGCTCTCCGCCGCGTTCTTTGCGGTCTTCGGCATCATGCTGCACCTGTACGTGCGCATCTGCCAAGTGGTCTGGCGCCACGCGCACCAGATCGCTCTGCAGCAGCACTGCCTGGCGCCGCCTCACCTGGCAGCCACCAGGAAGGGTGTGGGCACGCTGGCTGTGGTGCTGGGCACTTTTGGCGCCAGTTGGCTGCCCTTCGCCATCTACTGCGTGGTAGGCAGCCGCGAGGACCCGGCAGTCTACACCTACGCCACCCTGCTGCCCGCTACCTACAACTCCATGATCAATCCTATCATCTACGCCTTCCGCAACCAGGAGATTCAGCGTGCCCTGTGGCTCCTGTTCTGTGGCTGTTTCCAGTCCAAAGTGCCCTTCCGTTCTAGGTCCCCCAGTGAGGTCTGAAGGCTCGCTCCCTCCGTCCTCTCGCCAACACCACACCCACAACAACCCAGCCTTCAGTGAGCTTCTCGGTGCCTGCTGATGAACTCTGAGATCCCAGTGGCGTGATTCTGACTTTGGAAAGAAAGGCAGAGAATAAACATAACTACATCAAACTCTCAAAAGACAAAGAGGCTCTTTGGCACTTTACATATACAGTGTATACATGTGTACATATATATACAAATATTTGTATCTTCTGGAGGTGTTCAGGATGTGGGGTTTCCTGTTCTGTGAAAAAACTAACAAAGATGTGGTTGTGAACTCAAATTGTACATCACATTTGTCAAGTGAAGACATTCCAATACTGCTTAATTATAGCACTTTATTTTTAGCTGCTGAACTGCCGAAACAGTGTTGCCATTTTTCAGGGGCAGGAGAAGAAGAGTAAAAGGTGTATTTTTGTTGTATGTGATAGTATATTTTGCTGCACATGCATCAGTAAATTACAACATATTTTGTACACAAATAAACACATAATAAAAATGTAATTTGGGGCATGTGACTACTGGATTACTATTTTAGAACTGGAATGTTGGTACATTTACCTAAAAAGTTTATTATGTATCATATCCCACCTATGAAATCTTAATGTCAAAAACCATATGCATCTGCACATTGTTCAGCACAATTTCAAGTTGTCACTGAAATACCTAATACATATTTGAGGTGGAGGGGCTGAGAGGGAGTGAGATAGTCACATAACAGTATTCTTAGGACACTAAAGGGTTATTGGTGTTATTAATCTACAAATTAACCTATGCCTTGGTTTCTGGGTTCTGAAGACAAACTCCAGAGGATGTCTGAAACCATTCCTTCCTCTTACCACTCGTGCACTTATGAGTTCTGAAAACACAACATTTAGTTGTAGCTTTTCCAGTCTGGAGAGAATTTTAAATGCTTAAAATTCATATTGACCAAGTATATTTTTGCCAGCCAGTTCTTGTAGCAAAATGCACAGCCTTATAAAATAAATAAATTCTTCCAAGACAGGATTCCAAGATACATTGTGTTCATGAGATAAGTGGAGGTATACCTAGCAGCCCCTTTTGAGGCACTTGTAGCTTCCAAACACAGGACGTTAAGATTCCCAAGAACTAAACATTCCCACTCCACCAATGGATATGAGCCATAGTTAAATGGTTCCCCTCCTCCCCCTCTCATAGGATGATGTGAGGATAAATAAGATAACACATGTGGACATGCTCTGAGCGTCTGTGAAGAAATATGCACATAGGCACAAGTTGTTATTGGTCTTAGGCCTTAGGAAAATACCACAAGCAAATTTTTTTTCCTACAGTCCACAAATGTTTGTTGAGTGCCTACTGTTTGCTAGACACAATTCCAAGGCTGGGATAGATAAAAAATAGACAAAAAGATTTCTGTGCTTTTAGTGCTACATTCTAGTGAAAGAGATCACTTACAGCAAAGAAACACACACACACACACACACACACACACACACACACACAGATTTATTATATAAAGAGTTGGATCATGCAAGTTTAGAGGTTAAGAAGTCCCAAGATCTGTAGTCAGAAAGCCAGAGACTGAAGAGAGCTGATGGTGTTGTTCAAGTCTGTCTCCAAAGGCCTGAAAACCAGGAGAGCCCCTGGGCTCAAGACCCAAGAAGAACTGATGTTTCAGCTTGAGATCAAATGCAGAAAAAGACCAATGTTCCAGCTCAAGACATTCGGGCAACAGAAATTCCCTCTTCCTTAGCCCTTTTAGTCTTTTCTGGCCTTCAGTTGATTGGATGAGGCCTACCTATACTAAGGAAGGCAATCTGTTTATTCATTCTACTATCGAATGTTAATCCCATCCAGAAACAACTCAGGAATAAAACTTGACCAAATGTCTGTGCATCCTGTGGTTTAGTCAAGTAGACACATAAAATCCATTACACCAAGGGAGCACAATGATCCAAAATAAAGAAAAATGTGTTCAAGGACGAAGCAGTCAACTGTGTCAAATGTTGCAGAGAAGATAAGGAAAATGAGGATTAAAAACAATGACTATAGATTTTTTTCAATGTCAATATCATTGGTGGACTTGACAAGAGAAACTTGAGGGGAGTGAAGGGGAAAATAGCTTGATTATAGAAGATAAAAGAGAATGTGCACGAGCAACCTACTCTCCAACATCTTACAACAGAGGTCTGACCTTTTTAACATTGTGAAATATATTAAGTTTTATAGACAAATGGTTTTATAGTGTCAGTAAATTTAGAGCCAGGAAGATCAGGCTTATTGCTCATTCATCAAATTAACATTTTCTAAAGAACTAACCTTCATCGACTATTCAGCATCATCAGACACTTTCAGGCCCTATTAGTATCCAGAATGCGTTCAAGCATACTGAAATAACAAAAGCTCAGGCTGTAAACATTTCTAAACATGTGGTGAAGAAAAACAACATAATTTCAGAGATGGAACAAAGAACTCAATATTATTATACATTTTATAATTACAGAGAAAAAATCCTTGTAATCAGTGAATGAAGAAAGTTCAACACTAGGATATTAAGACAGGGACCACGGATCTGACTTCAGTCCATTTGGTATTAATATTCAACTTCAGCCCTAGTCCTAATCAAAATGTTTGAGAGAGCCAAGAACAAGAAGATTCTAAACAATCAGGTTGTTAATATCCTGGCTTACGCAGTTGGCCAAGCTGTGTAACATCAGTAGGCTTCAGATTAACCAACTTGATTATGTGGGGATATAAAAGTGCGAATAGATCTTGAAATACTTCTATGGAAGAATGTCACATATTCATTTGACTTATCAAATATTAACAATCTCCTGTTTCAAGACCCTGGAAACATAGTCTTTAAGAAAGGCAAGATTCACTTAAACATGGAAATGCCTACCCACTTTGCTATGTAATGGGCATCCAAAATTTCCTACATTTAAAATTGGGTCACTGATCTTTATCCAAGAACCTGCTCTTTTCTCCTTCCTTACTATCTAGGGTAATGGCAATGTCATCTTTCCAGGTGCTCAGGACAGAAACCTTGGAATCACACTTACCCTTCTCTTTCTCTCATAACTCCTATTCAGTGTATCAACAAAGCCCATTGTCTTTACTTTCAAAATATATCTAGAGTCCAGCCTTTTCTTACCATCTCTACAACTATCATCATCTCTTGCCTGAATTGCTGTAGAAGCCTTTCTCTATTCTCCTGGCTTCCATTGCTGTGCCCTACATTCTACTGTCTACACAGTGGCTCACCTCCACAAACAGTTGCTCCCTTGACTACCCTTCAGATCCAGGCATGAGACCACCAACAGTCTGTTTCAAGAGGACAAACTTGGGGAAAGAAATATTTAGGCCTGGAAATAGGCCTTGAGTAAGAATTTCTTGAGTAAAGAATTCTGGGCTGGATACCTGATGCCTGGCCTAATATGGGGACATAGACTTTTTACCCCAAGAGAAGAAACACAACGGGAAGAGTCTTAGAGCAGGGACCTCTAAAGCATGAAGGGTCCTGCATGGGCCAGGATATTAGCTTTCTATTGCTGCTGCAACAAATGAACACAAACGTGGTAGCTTTAAAACAATACACATTTACAGGTGCCTGGGTGGCTCAGTCAGTTAAGCATCTATCTGCCTTGAGCTCAGGTCATGATCTCAGGGTCCTGGGATGGAGCCCGCGTCAGACTCCCTGCCTGGTGGGAAGTCTGCTTCTCCCTCTGCCCACCACCGCCCCCCCCTCTTGCTCTCTCTCTCTCTCTCAAATGAATAAAGTCTTAAAAAATACACGTATTTATCCTTTCATCATTATGGATATCAGAAGTCTGAAATAAATTTCACTGGGCTAAAATCAAGGTGTCAGCAAGGCTGAAGTCCCTCTCGAGGTCCTAGGGAGAGAATCTGTTCCTTGCCTTTTCCATCTTTTATAGTAGCATTCCTTAGCCAGTGGCCCCTTTCTCCATCTTCAGTGTATTATTTTGCCTAAATGATCACATTGCCATCTTTTGTAGTTCAAATCTCCCCTTAAAAGGAAATCTAGGATCACATTTAGGACCTGCCCTGGTAGTCCAGGATAACATCCCCATCTCAAAATCCTTAGTCTCTTTTGCCATCTAAGATCACAGTTATAGCGCTGAGAGCAGTACTGATGAAAAAGTACAATAATAAAAGTGAGATACAGAGTGGTAAGGATCCCATACAAAGGTTAGAAAAAACCTGTGGAAGACTCCACTAGGGCAGCAATACCGAATTAAGTCCAGAAGAACAAAAGAAACTTGCAAGGCAAAGGACGTTGAAGGGCAGCATTTCATACCAAGGGGACAATGTGAAGCACAAAAAGTGTGGCCCAGACATGTAGGCTATTCTGTATGCCTGGGTCGTGTAAGATTGAGAGCTTAGAGAGGAAGTAGCAGGAAATAAGTCTGGAGAGAAAGGCAGGAGCCCGATCATAAAGAGAAGTATTGGAAATGGATTGCAGGCGGGAAAGACTGAAAGCCAAGAGACCACTTTGGAGGCAGGTTGCAGCAATCCCGGTCTATGGTGATATGAGCCTTAGCTAAGAAGGGCAGAAATGATGGGGAAAAGGAGATGAACTTGAGACATCTCAAAGTAGAGTGTGTCCAACTCAGTGAATGATTATGGGGATTGAGGAACAGTTTAGGAGCCAAAGATATTCAACTGGGTGGATTCACTGAGATGGAAACATAGGGGGAGAGTCAGATTTGAGGGAGAAGATGGTGACTCAAGTTTCTACATATTATATTTCAGGATCCGTGGGATAGTCACTTAGGGGAAGCTAGTGACTTTGAAGCTCACAAAGATGGCTGGGATGGAGACATCATCTTGGTAACTGTCAATCTTAAATTAAGGTAGAAGTGAAGCCATGGGAAGGAATGGGGAGAGGTCAAGGTCGCAGTCTGGGCACAATAATATATGGGAGTACAAGGCAGGAAAGCAAAAGAAAACAGGAGACTAAAGAGGAGCATCCAGGGGCGACCCTTGGAAAGCCAAGAGGAAAAAGGCTTCAAGAAGGTAGTGACCAAATTGCATAAAGTCTTCGCAGAGAGGATTTAGAAAGGTTAGATTTAGGAACATGTTGGTCATGGGAACCTAAGGGAGAGCAACTTCAGTGGAGAGCAGGATGAAAGCTAAATTTCAGTGACCTGGAAAATGGAATTTTCCCCATTTTCCCCCCAATAAGTTTAACCTGAAACAAAAGAAGAGAGCTAGGATAGTATCTAGAGGACAATAAGGGTTATAAGGTAGTCTTTGTTTTGTTTCTTAAAGAAAGGCAAAAAATGAATATATTATTAGACTGAGGGGCAAGTATCATATAATGGGAAAAGCAGAGAGAAAAAAGATGGCTGACTGGGTGAGGCTTCAGAGGAGAAGAATAGGTTCCAGGGCAGGGTGTCACAGGGAGAGAGGGACTAGCCAGGAGGAGGTGGAGACACAGCTTCCCTGCTCTGACAGGAGGCAAGGTGGGAATGATTGGTACTGATAGAGCTAAGTTTATAAGTGGTGGGAGGAAGTGCACTGAGTTCCTATCTGACAACCTCAATTTATCTGAAGGAGGAGTGCCAGTTAAGACACTGTTGCAAGAAGTATCAAGAACCTGAGTTAACAACATTGGGAACAAAGCTGTGAACCTGAGATAGCATAATCACTTAATCAAAATCAAAGGTCAGACCATACCGTATTGATGGTGGGAATGTAAAATGGTACAACACTTTGGGAAATAGTTTGGTAGTTTCTTAAAAAGCTAAACCTATGCCTACCATACAACCCAGCCATTCCGCTCCTAATTATGTACCCAAGAGAAGTAAAGCGTATGTTCACATTTAGATTTGCACATTAATGTTCCCAGCAGTTTTAGCTGGAATAGCCAAAAAGTGGTAAGAGCTCAAAAGTCTTTCGAAAGATAAGTGAATAAACAAACTGTGGTCGGGTTATACAATGGCACAACCAGAAATTAAAAGGAAAGTACTATTATTGCATACAACAACATGGCAGGATCCAAACAAGTTGTGTCGAGTAAAAGAGGACAGACCAAAAAGAGTACATATTGTAAATTCCATTTATATTAAATTCTTGAAAATGTATAGTGACAGAAAGCAGGTCTGGTTGGGAATTGGGGGAGTAGGGATGAGAAAGAGAGAGATAAGGATCACAATGGGGCACAAGGAGACTTTTTGAAGTGACAGAGAAATTCATTACCCAAATCGTGATGATGATTTCATGGGTGTACACATATGTCAAAGTCATCAAATTGTGTACCTGAAATATGTACAGTTTACTACATGTCAATTGTAGCCTCAATGCAGTTATAATAAATAAATTTCAGAAAAAGGATCACAATAAAATAACAGCTAATTAAAAATAATACTATATGAAAATAAAGAGCAAAGTTTCAATATGACGTGGTGTATTAATCAGAATAGACTAAGTTATGCTGTAGCAAAAAACAGCCCAAATCATAGTGACCTGATACAAAAAGGAATTCTCACTTGTACACTGTTAACTGCATTTCCTGGGTGACTTACCAAGGCAACTATTCCCTGTACAGCAAGATAGAGATTAATATTCTTGTTCTATTCCTGCAGCATGAAGCCTTCTCTACATTCACCAAGGCAAGGGAAGGGAACGCTGGAAAGTATCATGCCAGCAATGAAACGCTTTGGTCCATGAATTACACTTCTACTCACAGCCCACTGGGAAGAACTAGTCATATAGGGCCACCTAACTACAAGGGTGTGGGGAAATATAGCACTGTTGAGCACTCAGAAAGAAAGGCGAATTAGAAATGGACCAATTCAAGAATATTTTATCGTTCATGACTTCAAGAACAAATCCTTTGTCTCTGCCATTCCAAACTGACCATCAAGTTGTAGACAGAGAAGAGATTCTCAAGATTCAAGCCTAGTTTTTCAAGTATGATTTAATGAGACAGAGTTTTGTGGTCCTTTAATAAAACTTATATATGAGGGCTGTTGAGTTCACTTAACAGAACACAGTATGAAAACAGTCAAGACTGGAGGTGAGCATAAAGGAAGTGTTGTGCCAGAGAGGAGCCTGATGTTGTAACTCAATCAGTCTTTGCCTCTGATCACATAGAAGGGGAAAATTATGAAGGTTTAGCACCAACCCTTCTCTGAAAACAGACAAACAATCCTAAGCCCATGCCGTTGGATTTTCGTGGATATGCAAATTGAGGGTAAGAGTGCATTTAATGATAGTGGTCAGAGTTCCAGAAATACCTGAATTCCATCCACAACCTTATTAAGCACCTTAGGGAAATAGTGAGAGACAATATCAAGTCAAAATTAATAGTTATTGGGGCGCCTGCCTTCAGCTCAGGTCATGATCCCAGAATCCCAGAATCCCGGGATCAGGTCCTGCATCGGGCTCCCAGCTCCGTGGGAAGTCTGCTTCTCCCTCTGACTTTCTCCCCTCTCATGCTCTCTCTCACTCCCTCTCTCTCTCAAATGAATAAATAAAATCTTTTTAAAAATTAATAGTTATTGGAGAAGGGAGGGAGAAAATTTGCTGGGACTGTGAGCTGTGGCTTTGACATATCACCTAAAGGCAGAGCATGCTTGGAGACTGGCTTGTGTCCTACAAACTGTCCTTTTTCCTGAAGCCAGGCAGACCCAAAGAGGCTCCACCAAAAGATTGACTTGCTTTGCCCAATTTAAGCTCTCAATATTCAAATTCCGTGTCTCAGATCTTGGCATTAATGGTTACAAAGCAAAACAAACCAACATCAAATTTGCAGACCTGAGGAGACGAGAATCAGAAGGAGAGAGAGAAACACAGAAATGGCCAGTGTCCAGTTAGTCTGGACCTGGTTGCCTGCGAGGATAGGCAAAAGGAACTGGCCGAGCCTCCAGACAAGGAATACCACTGTCTCTATCACTCCAAACAGGAGGAGAACGTGCAGCTGACCACTTACTAGATGGACAATCAGATTAGCACTCCTGCCGTTTAAGGGTGGGAGTGAGAAAGGCAATGGGAAGAGAACTGTACTTTACAGTGTTGTCTCCTAACTTTCTAACTAGCTGTGAGCCCTTAGGCAAATGCACACCTGCTAAGGTTGTTGTAAGGATTAAACGAGTTAATACATAAAGGTCGAAGAGTGTCTGGCATGTGGTAGCATCATAAATACCGTTATAGTGACTGTTGGTGGTGGTGTTATCAAGCAGCTTTATGTAGGCTGAATTTCCCATACTCTAAATTTTATAGCCTGAAGTGCATTTTGTTTCTCAATTTGCCCTCTTTCATATTTTTCTGTTTTCTGTTTTCAGTGATCTATACATCTCAAAAATTGTCATTTCAATATCTTCAGCCGCTGCTCTGAAAATAATACGAATACAACATGTGATATTTATATAACATTTTTGACACGTAGTTAAGATTTATCTCCGAAACAGCAATCCACATCGATATGTCCATTTTTTTCCAGTGGACTACAATTAAGATCTGAATATTTGTCATAAATTATTGATCTTTAGGGGCACCTGGGTGGCGCAGTCAGTTGAGCATCCCACTCTTGGTTTCAGCTCAGGTTGTGATCTCAGGGTCGTGGGATCGAGCCCCACCCTGAGCGCGGAGTCTGCTTGGAATTCTCCCTTCTCTCCCGGTCCCTCACACTTGTGCTGTTTCTCTCTTTCTCTCTCTCTATCTCAAATAAATAAATAAATCTTTAAAAATAAATACATACATACATAAAATATTGATCTTTAATTTTCAAATAGAACCTTGACACTTAGGAATATTTGAAGAAAATAACATTAACGTTGATTATGTCATCTCAGCTTCCTTCAAACCAGATTCCTTGTACAGGAAAACAAAAAATGAATATACATACATTCTCTCTGTCTCTCTCTAACACACACACACACACACACACACTATGTTATATACCTGGAAGTCCCTGTGGTTCCTAGGGCTCACTCACTAGGAGAATACACCACACACCCAGTAGTAGTTTGTGTTCAAGGACACCCTACGGAACTGAATTATTTTCTAGAGAAGTGCAGCCATAAGAAAGAAATTTGTCGGGATCCTCTCCAGAGGTGTACATGACCAGCAGAGTGAATATTCCCAGGCAGATCAGTGGCCAAATGAACACACTTAAATATAGCCACGCAAGTGGCAGGAGTAGGGAGAAAAACCCCTGCATACAGTTACTTAGCCCAGGAATGCCGTGTTAGGGGAAAGGGTTTATGTATTATAAGCTATTTGGGTGTGCAGGTGACAGCTGTGGTCTGGAAGCCTCCCTGTCTGTTGGGTTAAGTCATAATGTAACCAAATCCAAGAAGGAGTACACTGTCTGATAGTGGGGTGTTACTGTAATATTCAAATCACCCTTACATTAAAAGAACCATTGCCCCAGATGTTATGATGACTATTATTAACAGGAACACAGCAAATAAGCAGAACACAGCATTCTTTCTTTTGCTGGAAGTGTGTGAAATTTGCACATATTTTACACAAAGTTGCCTTCAGAAACCATGGCAGAAGGTAAAGACAGCTAAATGACCATTTGTTCCACAACATTTTGATAAATTACATTTCCACCGCCCTGAATGCACATCCACTTTATTACTGAAATGGTGACAGCTGATAACATTATCTTTTGTTGCTGAGACACTTAATCGGTGATTGGTGTCACTGGACAGGCTGGTACCAAACCGGCAGAACTTTCTATATCATGCAAGGTGCATGTGAAAACCAACCTGCCTGAGCTCAGCAGATTGCATGTAACTCCAGGAGCCTGTGGCTCCCTCCCTTCTTCTCCACATAAGGGCCACCTTCTCTGTCCAGTATCTGCTGGTGGTTTGAGTTGCAGAATCAGAGAGGGTCAGGGCTAGAAGGGACCACAGAGGACAGCTGGTGCAGTTGCCTTGGGTTTCAGATAGTGACATTGGGACTCAGAAAAAGTGGGTCACTTACCCAAGATTGCACAGCTAGTAAATGGGGAAGACACACCCGGAACTCAGTTTATCCAAGGCTCTGGTGTTTCTTCCCTGTTACATGAGGTGTTTGGTGATCTGTCAACCATATAGACTCAGGTGTGCTCTCATCTGTTTGTATAGCCTCTCTTGGCCCCTCCCTGTGTGCTCAGAGAGGTCTCCTCCTTACTCTTAGAAGATCAGTGGGGCCAGGACTCCCCCACCAACCCTAGTGCCTATACTGATCTCTGAGTGTTGCAGGCCTGGTGACCCAGGCCTGATCTTTGGCAAGGGGCTGCTGATGGAACAGACACTCTCTCTTCCAGTCTACAAAACCAAGGTCCCACTTCTTCAGAGTCCTGGTTCTCTAGTGTAATGGGGGAAGGGAGTTTTGATCCCTGCTTATCATTCTCTCCAAACTCAAAGTTTGGCTGCTTTTCATTGTTCCATCAGAGCCCACAAGACAGAATGAAACCACCCAGGAAGGAGAGTTTGGTGGCAGCTTCCAGCTCCATTGTTGGGGATGACGATCTTGGGCTAAACATCTGATGAGTTGGTAGACAAGCTGAGTCATCAGCCCTAACACCAGAGCCAAACTCTCTTGTGCCCTATAATTCAATCCAAGACTTGTTCTGTGTTTTGTTTGGTGCTTTAACAACTAAGTCATGCAGTTGACCATCTTAAGGACTTTAAGCAAAGCTTCTAGTCTAATGAGTCAAGAGTTTTATACCTCCCCCAATTAACTTTAATATAGATTAATGAGTTAAAAGTTAAATTTTAGGGGTGCCTGGGTGGATCAGTTGGTTAAGTGTCTGCCTTCGGCTCAGGTCATAATCAAGCCCTGCATTGGGCTCTCTGCTCAGTAGGGAGTCTGCTTCTCCCTCTCCCACTCCCTCTGTGTGCACTCTCTCCCTCTCAAATAAATAAATAAAATCTTTTTTTAAAAGTTAAATTTTTATTCTATTAAAAAATTAATAAAAAATCCAAGTGAGTCCCTACCCATGACATATTTAGAGAAGGGAGGACTTTCTGAGTTTAAAAGCAATGAACAAAATACAAGGTATGTAAGAAATTAAAGTATGTGTGCTAAAACAAACCCTGCCATAGGCAAAATTAAAAGAAAAAGAACATAGTAGAGAAAATATTTTAAATATATATATGACAAACGTGTTACTCTCTTACATCTGAAGAAATTTTACAAACCAAGCCAATACTAATGAACCCAACAGGAAAATTGACAAAAGCATGAAAGACATTTCACAAAGAAAGTTAACCACTTGTTCAATTATATTACCCAAAGAATGTAAATTAAAATGAGATGCTAGCTTTCATCTAGCAAGTCAGGTAATTTTAAATGAAATTATCAAATACAAAACAAAATGGGGCAACTGGGTGATGTAGTTGTTAAGTATCTGACTCTTGGTTTCAGCTCAGGTGGTGCCCTCAAGGTCATGAGATCAGGCCCCATGTAAGGCTCTGCCCTCAGTGCAGAGTCTGCTTGAGACTCTTTCCCTCTCCCTCTGCTCTCCCACCATGAGTGCACTCTCTCTCAAATAAATAAATAAATCTTAATATGTATACATTAACAAAACAATAATCACACTGTCTTGTTGGGTTTTAAATATACGTAAAGGAGCACCTGGGTGGCTCAGTCAGTTAAGCATCTGCCTTCAGCTCAGCTCATGATCCTGGAGTTCAGGGATGGAGTCCTGGGATCCAGCCTACATTGGGTTCCCTGCTCAGCAGGGAGTCTGCTTCTCCCTCTGCCCTTTCCCCCACTTGTGCTCGCTCTCTCTCTCTCCCTCAAAAATAAATAAATAAATAAATAAAAATTAAAATATGTGTAGAACTAACATGTAAGACAGCAATAACGTTTTGTTGTCTAAGAGCAGAAACTTACAAATTAGAAAAAAATGCATGGTGGAAAAAACAGTCTCTGCATTGTTTGGGAAATGGCAACAATGCTGTATTAGCTTCATTTAGCTGCCATAACAAATTACTCGAATTGGGTAGCTTACAGCAACAGAAACATATTCTCTCAAAGTTCTGAAGGCTGAAAATCAAATCAAGGTGTAGGCAGGGCCATGCTCCCTTTGAAGGTTCTGGAAGAGAGCCTATTTCAGTTTTGGTGGTCCTGGGTGTTCCTTAGCTAGTGGCTTCATCCCTCCAATCTCCGTTTCCATCTTCACAAGGCCTTCTAGAACCTGGGTGTGTCTTCTCCTCTTCTGTCTCTGATAAGGACCCACCCAGATAATCTGGGATGATGTCATCTACTGAGATCCTTAAGGACATCTACAAAGATCTGTTTCTTAAGTAAAGCCACATTCAAACATATTGTATTCAGCATGTATACTTATTCTTGGTGGAAGAATTGGTTTCTCACAAGCTAGGCCTCTGTCATAGACAGGGGTCCCTAATATGTTTTTCATGAGTGAATTCAGTGAGTCACTTCTCCAGAATGTGTATTTTCAATGTACATTGATGGTGTTGTGCTGCGTGAATCACCTTGTATTCTCCCATGTTTCTCTCGGCACCGTGCCTTGCAGCTGTCCTTGCGGACTAAACATTATGCTGCTCGCTGCTGCATCTCAGTGTGGGCCCCATGCCAGTCTCCCAATAATGACACTCAGATTGATCCCAACTTTCTACAACCACAAATAGTATCGAAAGGAACATTCCCAGCTATGTCCCCTTATTCACCAGCCTGAAAATGTCTTTGAATTATATGTACCCAGGAGCAGAATTACTATATCATTTGACTCAGAGTTTTTTTTTTTTGTATACTTGCTAAATATACAAAATAATTGCTAAATTTGGTGAGGTATTACTATATTGTTCTCCAACTGGCTTTTTTTAATTTAAATTCAATTAGCCAACGTATAGTATGTAGTGTTCAGTAATTTATGAATTGCTTATAACACCCAGTGCTCATCACATCACGTGCCCTCCTTAATGCCCATCACTAAGTCACCCCATACCCCAAACCCCCTCCCCTCCAGCAACCCTCAGTTTGTTTCCTTAAGAGCGTCTCATGGTTTGTCTCCCTCTCTGATGACTTCCCATTCAGTTTTCCCTCCTTTCCCCTAAGATCCTCTGCACTGTTTCTTATATTCCACATCTGAGTGAAACCATATGATAATTATCTTTCTCTGACTGACTTATTTCACTCAGCAAATGGCTTTATCTCTGTATGAATTGTCCAGGATCTCAGAAGCATCAGTAGTTGGGAGTTTTCCTGGTAGCAGGATGGATACAGCAGTGATGCTCATCATGTGGTCTCCCCCCTGCCGCACGCACATGATCTCACCCCTACTTCCTACTCTGGCCTCCTCAGTTTTACCACATGAAAGGGCCCCACAGGCCACAGCTGACTGGACAAGGGTGGACACCGGGGCCACAATGAACCAATCAGATACTCTCTACCAAGAATTTGGGACAAGGACCCTAAAAGACCCAGTTAGAGGGTGTGGACACTTGAACTGATAGTTTATATAAAGTCAGAAGTGGACTGGTTCCACCCCCTCCAGCACGTTTTTGCACTGAGAGCTAAGCAGAGAGAATGGGCACAGAGAGACTGACAAGGGACCTGACCTGTGGCTCTACCAGAGAAGAAAGAAGCCCTTTTATCTCCATGACACTCTGGACCTCGTTCTTGTGGGCCTGAATGCGTGTTTGTTTCCCATTTTGGATGTCTTCAAGATTAGTTCCTTGTTAAATCCTCAAAAAAAAAAAAAAGGATTTTACCTATGCTAGCTTAAATAGGCTAAGTTTTTT
>LNAC01000039.1:4701633-4809658 GCA_002007465.1 Ailurus styani
GGGGACAGGAGACGGGAGGGGAGGGGGAAGGGGAAGGGAAAGGGAGGAGGAGGGGAGGGGAGGGGGAAGAGGAGGGGAGGGGAAGGCTGAGGATGAAGAGGAAGAAGAAGAAAAGGAAACAGAGAAGTATATGGACGATTTTAGAAGTTTCACAAAGATTAAAAAATACTCCCTCCCCCCTCTAATTTGCTTGAAAGGGTAGAGCCTCAACTGCCCAGAAAACTTGCCCCCCCCAATGACTTAATCTCTGGTATCTAGGTAGCTGTGATGGGTTTATAAAGTAAATGTTCATTAACTTGCATTCTACGCATTCAGAATTTTTTGATAATTCTATCCCAGTTGAAATGACTAAAATCTTACCTTTGAATAACATACAAAGAAAGGGCATGCAAACAAACTACTGACATAAATAAGATTTTAGAGAGATATATTTCACCTACTTATCAAACAATGTAAATAAAGTCCCTTGAAATCCTTCTATACAAATAGAAGCTATTCAGATACGTATTTTCTGTTCATAACTCTTAATGTGGGAACATCTCAGTATCAGTTTCAGTTTATGTACATAAAAAATAGTTTTTAAAAGATACTTTTCTTTAGGGGCGCCTGGGTGGCTCAGTCGTTAAGCGTCTGCCTTCTGCTCCAGTCATGATCCAGGGTCCTGGGATCGAGCCCCGCATCAGGCTCCCTGCTCAGCGGGGAGCCTGCTTCTCCCTCTCCCACTGCCCCTGCTTGTGTTCCCTCTCTCACTGTCTCTCTCTCTGTCAAAGAAATAAAATCTTAAAAAAAAAATACAAGATACATTTCTTTAAATATTTAAATTCAGACTCACCACCTGTTTGTCTACGTTAACGAGCATTTTTTCTCCTTCCCCTGTGTATTATATTACAATTAAATCAGTGAAAACTAAATAGTTTGAAAACTATTTATGTAAAGTGAAGATTTTTTTAAAGGCATAACCATTATGACAATTCAGGATGTGAATATATTTAAAAGCCTTTCTTTGTTAAATTGAAAAAAGCAAATCCCATTTGAATTGAAAAATGCACCCCAATATATTCAAATTATACACCTCAATATATACAAAAGGTTCATAAATGTTTGCTCATTGCCCTAATTTTTCTCCTGTAGTCTTATTTTAAAACAATGAAAAAGCAATTTTCATATTCTGTAAATCACAAACCAACAGATGAAAGGCTGAAATTGCAGATTGGAAAAAGCTGCATGTATCTCGTGGGATCATCAAGGTCCTGGAGTTGCTCACACAGATACAGACAGAAACACATCTGGGACATGCATCTGGAAGGTGAGGATTAGTATTTAACATTTCTTGTTTGAAATTGGTTTAGGGGTGCCTGGGTGGTTCAGTTGGTTAAGCGTCAGCCTTTGGCTCAGGTCATGATCCCAGGGTTCTGGGATCAAGCCCCACATCTGGCTCCCTGCTCAGCGGGGAGTTTTCTTCCTCTTCCTCACCCCTACCCCTGCTCATGCCCTCTTTCAAATAAATAAATAAAATCTTAAAAACAATAAAATAAAATTGGTTTAGCCCCTTGCTATCTTATGTTCGGAAGAGTTTACAAACAGCGGTTGAATCTGGCTACACAAACTATTTTGGAAAAAGAAGTTAAATTCGGCCCCAACAATTTTTTTTAAAGGTTTTATTTGTTTATTTGACACAGAGAGAGATCACAATTAGGTAGAGGGGCAGGCAGAGATATAGGAGGAAGCAGGTTCCCTGCTGAGCAGAGAGCCTGATGCAGGGCTCCATCCCAGGACCCTGAGATCATGACCTGAGCCGAAGGCAGAGGCTTTAACCCACTGAGCCACCCAGGTGCCTCTCCCTACAATTATTTTATTTCCTCTGGCAACTGAATTTGGTCTCATCCAATGGTTTATAACTGGACAGTAATTGGTTAATACTTTTGACTTCTAAGTGTTTGATTATTTAAATGATGGTTTAGAAAACAAAAGGTTTGACTAAGTGATATTATACCTGTGATTTGCTTTGCATTAATCCAGGAATGGAGGTGGATTGTTTTGGATGAAAAAGATGGGCCATGAGTTGAGAGCTGCTGAGGGTGGGGGATGAGTACGTGGGATTGGTTACACTCCTCCCTCTACTTTTGGTATGTTTGACATTTTCCGTAATAAAAAGGAAAAAAGGAAAAACTATTTATGTTGAAGACAGTTGAAAGAAGTTAAGACTAATTACTAGTTTAGCATCAGAAAAGGGAAAGTGAAGCTGAACTGTGGTTAATTAACCTCATTTTCTTAAAGGGCCTCTCCAGTGTCTACACGGTGGACATCTACAGATGGTTCAGACAGTTCGCTGTAAAGACAGAAGCTGTTCAGTCAAACAGAACTGCGTCTTCAGGCCTGCGGGACCCAAGTGTGGGTGAGCGAGTCCCAGAAGGCTGGCTGCCTGGGGCTCATTTTCCACAGCATCTTGGCGGTCCCCAGGCAACATCGGTCCACCTGCCATCCAGATATGATTAGGCCCAAGGAATTCATGGATGAACACTACGAGATTTTCACACAATAATGATTCTGTGACTTTTCCAAGCCCTCAGGCCCCTCGTTGGCTTTGACCATGACTCAATACCTGATTCTCACTGAAAATGGGCAAATATGTACAAGCACACCTACACCTGCACATTTAAAAATGTATAATTACACCCCTACCTTGTTCCCAAAAGGATTTAAGGTATTTGTGCACATGTGAAATAAAACTTAAATTAGTTTTGCCATTTAAAATTTCTCTCCCTAAAATAAAGCCCCATGAATATTTATCTCATATTTGCATAAAAAAAGGCAAACACCTTGTCATGAGACCCTTTTGTTCAGTTGGCTCACATCACTCAAGCTCAGGATGAGGAATTTTCCTATTTATATACAGAATGTTAGATTTGCTCTTGACTGAAATATGGTTAAGATCAGAAAAGTTGCCCCGTTAAGAATTTTGTTTCCTCGGTGACATCCACTTCAAATTCTGATTTCATGATTCCTTGGATTGGTTTTGGTCATGGACATGCGGTCCATGCCATGTAAACAGACGCACGTAAGTATGAATGTTCCAGTGTCTCTTGCTTGGAGGGACACTTTCTGCTGGATATGAGTGTGCATTCTTCTTTGTCATCTCATTACCCATCATCGATAAGTCTCAGATTCAAAAAGTAAGGAGCAATTTTCTTGCTAAACTAGAGCCAAATCTCCAAAGATGACTTTGACCATTCAAAAACTAAAAGGTTAACAGAATGTTCTGCCAGAGCACCATGAGCAGAGATATTACACCATTACACCCACTCATGATCAGTGTATAGATGGAGCCTCACTTGCCCAAAACTCTCCAGTTCATTTGCAAGCAATCAAAGCTTGACCTGCCTGGGTAGCAGAGGGGCAGGGCATGCTCTAGGCATGGCCACTCCAGCCAGAGGAACCAAGGACCATGGAAACAGTGGGATTTCATTTCAAATCAAGTTAAGCTGGAATAAGGAATTACAACCACATTTTTTCCCTTCAACATTATCAGTTATCAGTGCTAGGCACTAACTGTGTATTGAGAATTCAAGGATGCCTACATCCTGGTCCCTGCCTCCACTGTGTCCTTGAGACCTGAGATTTGTCCTATCTCTAGGATAACTCTCATGTTATAAGCTTGGGGACATTTAATATATTAACCAATAGGAGCATAGAAAACTTAGTAAGTGTGGTCACAGATAAACCAAGTTTCCTCAAGAGCCATTTGGAACAGCCTAGAAAATGAATTTTAAGCAAACAGACCAGAGATAATTCTCCAAATTATCTGTGAGGCATTGACATCAGTCTTTCCCCCAAACCCCTACACATAGGCCTGCTTGATTGTTCACTTATTAAGTGCACTTATTAAGTTCAGGCTGCACATGGAGTCACCTGGAGTCCTCTTGAAGCTCCTAATGCCCAGGTCAAACCCCAGACCAATTATATCAGAATCTCTAGGGACAGAATCCAGGCACAAGTATTTTTTTTTTAAGATTTTATTTATTTATTTGTGAGAGAGAGCATATGCACACATGTGAGCTGGAGGAGGGGCAGAAGGAGAGGGAGGGAGAGAATCTCAAGCAGACTCCGTGCTGTACATGGAGTCCGAGGCAGGGCTTGATCTCATGACCCTGAGATCATAACCTAAGCTGAAATCAGGAGTTGGACGTGTAACCGACTAAGCCACACAGGCACCCTCAGGCACAGATATTTTTAAAAAACTGCCCAGATGATTCCAGTATGAACCCAAGTTGAAAAGTCAGTGTTTTACATTTGTGATCTCATTTCATCTTTAAAATAACCTCATGAAGTGAGTGTTTCCCATTTCTATCCTATACAAGAAGGAATAGGCTCAGAGGGGTCTTGAAACTTGCAGATAATTTCTACCTTATGTTTGTCTGATTCCAGAACTAGGGTTAGAACAAGGGCTTTCCTCCCATTATTATCTCAGGAAAACAGCTACTCAGATGTTGACCCTAATGTATCAGAATTCAATGACACATCAACAGATTAGTTTATCAGCCCCAGAAGCAAAAAGTAAGACTCTTAGTGAATGGAACCCAGGAAGGCAATTTTTTCATAAGAGGAAGAGGTTGGGGTGTTCTGGACTTTGGGTTATGATGACATCATGACTCCTTAGCCCCATGGCCTAAAGTAGGTCTCTTGCCTGAACATTGGGTTGATTGTGTTGCACTGAAATCTGGTTATGGCCTGACAGATGGGTACTCTTCCCTTGAAGAAGAAATTGCCCAAAGCAACAAACAGGGTGTCAGTGAGAGAAAGAACTCTTTTTCTCTCTTGAGTTAGGTGTTCTAGGAGTCCAGAGCTCTCCAAGGATGGTCTGGGTGGTAGAGGAAAACCGGCACATGCCTTAGTGAGGCAGTCTGGAGGCCAAGCAGCAAGGTACTTCGTGTTCTTACACCTGGCTACAAATCCTGGTCCTTGGACAGAGCTTTTTAAATATGTAAATTCCTAGCCTCCACCCCAGTGCTATGGGCCAATTCCTAAAGGTGGGGTAAAAATGTCTTTTTAAAGTTCTAGGCGGAAATCACTTAGAAAGAGGCACTATGGACTGAAGATGAATGCATCATATTTTATACGTATAAGTAACTCTTGGGGCGCCTGGGTGGCTCAGTGGGTTAAAGCCTCTGCCTTCGGCTCAGGTCATGATCTCAGGGTCCTGGGATCAAGGCCCACATCGGGCTCTCTGCTTAGCGGGGAGCCTGCTTCCCCCTCTCCCTCTGCCTGCCTCTCTGCCTACTTGTGATCTCTGTTTCTCTGTCAAATAAACAAAAAAAAAAAAAAACTTAAAAAAGAAAAGTATAAGTAACTCTATCCTCCTTTCTGTGTGTCTGCCCCTGTCGTCCTCCCCCAGCCCATAACATCACTCGTTTCAGATTCCAGCCTAGTCTATCCTGTACTATGAGTTGTGTATCCATGCTTGTGGCAAAATATGAGAAGTGAAGTAACACCAGGCTAGTGTGGTAGAATGGTCTCTGGGAGATAAACTTGAACCAGAAAAACCAGGTTCAAATCCTGACAGTTATTCATCTCTGAGCACTGGTTTCCTCGCCTGTTAAATAGCGAATGAATTAAAAAATGCATAGAATGCATTTAATACAAGGCTTGTACGTTCCCAAAGCACAATATTTTTTTTAAAAAAAACTAGCTGCTTTCTCTATGTGGCAATAAGTAAAAATGCTCTCATTTATGCCAGATTTTTGCTGTTGAAAGGCAACCATTTCCTCCCACCCCTGGTCCAGGAGAGCTATATCCAGATGAAGGATTTTAACAATCAATTGGGTAGTGAGGTCAACCCAAGGACACTGGACCTAGGTCATGCATTAGACATGTGCAAAAATATAAACTTGTATATGAGTGATGGAGGATTCATTATTCATTATTTGCATTTTATAATAGGTATTATTAATAATGACCCAAAGTGGGATTTCTTCAATCTTCCAGCCCCCTGGTATAGAAAATAGAATTTAGTCTACACAGAGCTTTCCAAGGAAATCATCTCCTGCATTAGACAAGATCCAGTACTTATGTTTATGAAAGAGAAATTTCCAAATGTAAAACCAAGTACAAAGATGAGTGATCAGCTGGGAACTCTACCAGCTTTCATTTTCCAAGTTTTTGGACTAATTCATCCTCTAATGTAGACCCAAACCACCAGAGGTTACCGTTGTATTTGGCAACTATTATTACATCCATGGCGTTGTGCTAGGTGATGGGGCCAGTTTGGGTGGGAGTGGGGGACTGGGACCACGGCAAGAATTAGCGCATACCCCCTGCTGGAAGAATGAAGCAGGGTTTGCACTAAGAATAGGAGCATCCCCTCTCCCTGCCACTCCGAGACCCCTGCTACCTGCTCTGTCCCCCTCTCACCACCCTACCAGGGGCTCACTCTGCTCTGCCTCTCCGGCCCCTTTGCTGTCCCCGTCCCAAGTTTGTCCCCACTGCAGGACCTTTGCCAGGTGGTCCCCTCCACCTAGGATGCCCTCCCCACCCCACTGACTTTTCACAGACCCCCCTCCTCTTGATCGGAGGGAACCTGGCACTGTTATCTCTTCCGAAAGGCCCTTTCTTGACCATCTAGTTCAAATGAACATCCCCTCTCCTCTCCTCTCCAGTTAATCTCGCTCTTAATCCCTTGCCAGATTCCTTCGTAGTATGATATATCTCATCATTTATCATTGATTTATGTGTCTATTAACTCCCTCACAAGAACATAAAGCCCACTCTGATATTCCCAGTGCCTATCATTGTGCTCGGAACACAGTTAGTGTCCAGTAAATATCTGTAAATACATGAATGAGTAACAAGTCATAGCAAAGCAAGAAAGAAGATTTGAAATTAGAGCAATTAGAGATCTGAGTTCAGAGAAGAAAGGGAGAGCCACTGGTGCTGAGGGAAGATGGTTGTGGCCCCAAGTCACTCGTCTCACTAGACTTGTGGGAATGGGTGTTGACCACATCCCTAATCATCTCATGGAAGATAACAACAGGGGTAATCATCCAAAAAGCCACTTGGTGTTTGGGGGTATCTCAGTAAGAGTCCAGAAGACAGGACAGGTTACCCTAACCCTGCTTGATCAGTATGAATTTGCCTCTGAGGAAACGTGGCTGAGCAGTCCTGGAAGGCCATCCTTTAGATCATGACCAAGATCTCCTCAGCGCTACAGCATTCTTACTCTCACACTGAACATTAAGAGCTCACATTTATTGAGTAGCTCCTTATGGGTCAGGCATGAGCTTTATTGCTTAGTGCCACAGCAACCCCATACAGCAGGTATTACTGAGGAAACTGAGGAGGAGAGTAGTTAAGTAACTTACCAAGGTCACCCAGACTAGGAAGTGATAATGCTAGGGTTCAGTCCCAAGCATCTCGCTCCAGAAACTGTTCTCCGAAACCCTGCCCCACGTTGCCTCCCAAAGCTGTTCACACACACTGTTGATTGATTTTACTTCTAACCGCTGTAGCTCAAATGGAGTTTGCTAAATATTGAGAAGCAGTTTTTGAGGCGGACAACCTATTTTGGGAAACTCTATGAACCTTCCCTTTCCAGAATGTGGGAGCTCAATTAATTGATCTATGACAGTGGAGGAGGTCTTCACATAATGCTAGGATAGTTTTAACAACCTGATTCTTAAGCATCTTCCCAGGACAGGGAAAGAGCCCGTCATGGTCTCACCCAGCTTTGGGGTTGCAGGGTCAGTCTGCTGGTGTGTTGAAAGTCCTCAGAAATGTCCTTCCAGCACTCGATGAATCCTCCTTTTTCTCCTCTTCCTCCTTCTCTTCCTCCTTTCCCTCAAGCTGCCTTTTGGATTTCTTTCCATCTTGGCTGGTATACCATCTCAAATTAAAATGCCAGCTGGAGGACTGGCACGCACAGTCACACACCGAAAGCTCACGTGGAACGCAAAGCGCTGCTATTACTGAGAAGCTGCTGATAGCATGCAAGGGGCCAAGGCCCAAATCCTCAGTGTTTTTCATCCAAAATGATACAGAGGCACAAAAAGCACAAGTTCACTGGACACTCAAGGTGGTGTTGGGTTTTTTTGTCCGATGTTGGCAGACCGTCCTTGGAACTGTCCATGCTGTTGGGACTGCATGGGGAGGGGGAATATATCGTTTTGCCTTCCTGCACAAAACTGCTATGTAAACTCACCCCTGCCAATATCAATATCTGGATCTATTAGGCAAGAGTACAGGGGAGACAAGAACCCTGGTTGTCTTTTCCCCACACGAGTGGCAGCTCTCATAGGAACCAGGTAGGCTCAGAGTTCTTCTGCTTTTTATCCCAAAACCCTTTGTTCTGCTAGACTGTACATAAAGGCTTAAAGAGGTTTAAAAAGGGGGCCAATAGACTGTCCCACCCAGCGTTACAGAATACCGTGTGGCCAGAATGCACGCTTTTTCTACCCAAGGTCTGTTGCAATTCAAAACAAGATTTTTTTTTCTTCATCAGCCTATAGAAAAATATAAATCTGCTTACAGTCAAATTGTAGAAAACTACTGAAAGACATTTTTAATTTTAGGTGAAGCCTCAAATCATACCTTTTTTTCTTTTCTGGTTACTTAGTGTTACAAAGCCATTCCAACAAGTTCTTCTGGAGACATTTCTAAAAGGCCTCGATTTGAAGCAGGCAGAGCTGAGTCTTCTTACGAAACTCAAATTTTCATATCCCCCTTGCAATATGTTACCAGCGGTCCCCGGCAGTGGGGTTCCCAAAACAGCGTAACTAGCAATGGAAGATGTCAGAGCCTGACTTCAGCTACCTCATTGGGTGAGCGATTGTTACAGTATCTTTGAAAAAATGGTTTTGCTCCTGAAATAGTTTAGCATTTAAAAAATATTTTCGAAAAATTAAATAATAAAATAAAATTTTAAAAGATCTTAGCTACTAAAGTTGGACAGAGGTGCACCCCGCACCTCAGCCATTTTCCTTGTCACAGAATTGGCAGTGTAATTCTATCAAGGGCTTCAGATGGGCAGACACGTGCGAGAATATTCATAGCAGCACTCTTCATAAGAGTCAAACACCAGAAGCAGCCATAATGTCCCGCAACAGTAGAATGGATAAATGAGGGCGCCTGGGTGGCTCAGTGGGTTAAAGCCTCTGCCTTCGGCTCAGGTCATGATCCCAGCGTCCTGGGATCGAGGCCCACATCGGGCTCTCTGCTCAGCAGGGAGCCTGCTTCCTCCTCTCTCCTCTCTCTCTGCCTGCCTCTTTGCCTACTTGTAATCTCTCTCTCTGTGTCAAATGAATAAATAAAATCTTTAAAAAAAAAAAAAAAAGAATGGATAAATGAGGTCTGGTCACAGAAGAGAATTCTACAGAACGGCGAAAATGAAAAGCGATCCCTCCATGCAACGACATGAATAACCTCCTAAGCAATGTTGCATGTAAGAAGCCAGACAAAAAGAAGGTATATCGTTTGAGTCTACTTGTATAACGGAGTTCAAAAGTCTCCAGCAATAATGGATACTGTGGTGTTTGCTTTGTAATCACGACACGGGCTATAGATTGTGTGTTTACTGTTCCTTTCCATACGTGAATTATACTTCACAACGACGACGAAACGATTTTTTTGAAGAAAATAAATAGGAAGTAACTAAAGTCAATGCATATGGTCCATATTCTCTAACAATTTGGGGGAAAAATATCTGGCTTCGTCTTCATCCTCGTACCCATTCAAAGATGGATCAATGAGGCCGGAATCCAAAGGCAAGAGTGAGTCTTCCCGGGGACGTTTAGTATTGCTCGAAATCAAATCAGCTCCCAAGTTCCAAGTCCCACTTGGGAAAGATACCTAGTCTTGAACTCTGGAGTTTCAAATTCCATGTGACCAGCTTCCTAAAGTCTTTTTACTTGATGAACAAATTGCACTGCCAAGAAAGCGTCAAAATTCTATCAAGCTTAATTATGCAATTTCTGTCTGTAAATGACATCCCTCCTGTACCCGGTGAGACCCACCCATGCACTAATAGGATGTGACAGCTGCATCGCCAACAAAGCTTCCCCCGCCTTCAGTTCTCTTCAGAGGTGAGTGTCTCCTGCTTGGGAGGCACTGACAGGCCCTTTGAGAAACACGAATTCAGCGAAGTCTCAGATTGGGATGGTGCGACCACCCCAGCTCACCAAAGGACCATCCTTGCCACCAATGGCTGCCCAAGAAGATGAGAAGGGATTCATCACATTGTTACATCTTCAGACCAAGATACATTCTTGATGGAAGTTGTGGCATTCTTTTCATGATGTTTTTTGTTTGGTTCGTTTTTTTCTTTGGTCAAGGTCATGGGCAGTGTGTTCCTGTCCAGAGATCCAGAAACCCAAAGAAAGGCACCCTTCCATGAGTACCCTGGACTGAGGGTTTGTCTAACCTCATATTGTTACCATCTGTAAGGCAAAAGGGAAAATACGTGTCCCAAGGGTTTTCCTTATTGCTTTGTCCTCTTTGAGTGAATGAGCAAATGACTGAAACCTTGGGTTTCTAATCCCAACAGAAATAAAAGTTCTTTCAGTGCTGGCTGTAAACATATTCCTTCCCAATATATTTGGGATGGGGAAAGGAAACACCCAGTGAGCTAGAAATAAAAAAGGAACAGTCCCCTGTCCAACTCCCCTGAACCACACACCCAGTCCCTCCCTCAATTCCCCCCTTGCTTGGAGTTCAATGGAAGATGCCGGAAGAATTTGGAGATCAATCAACACATGCACTCCCCACACCTACCCCCTACCACTGGCTCTCTTGGAACTTCCTTGAAAATACAGAAGGCGCTAAGTAGAAGAAGGAACTATAAGGTAACAGGGCTGGATACTTGTGTATGTTTCACTGGTAGTATCCAAGCAACCTCTATATCCAAAAATGCAAATTCTCATGGAGGCTCTGACATTATCCTATTGATGCTGATCCTACTAAAAACATTTAGGTAATAGTTCTTTTGAAATAGTTTTTGCAGCAATGAGGCCCTTTTGCAATGTAAGTACTGGGGGAAGTGTGTGGGGATAATTTTATGGAGCTAGTTCAAAGAAAGGGACTTGTTCTTCGCTTTCCCTAGTAAAATTTTTTAGAGGGGAAAGAGGGAGGCAATGTCAGGAATGACAAAGGGAAAACTCAGGGCTGGAAAATTCTCTGAATCAGTGGTTCTCAAAGTGTAGCCCTTGACTGGCAGCCTCATGATCACCCGGGAATTTTTAGAAATGCCTGTTCCCCACCCCCCTTCAGACCTACCTAATTCAAACTTCTAAATGTCCCAGGTTTCTTTTTTAAGTCTGACATCATTTTCACTTTCTTTTCTTTGTGTAAAAATAACGACTAACACCTTTGGATTTCTTTCTAGACATCATTTGGGGATCCGTGTGTGAATGGATCCTGTCCTCTCCATTCTAAGCTGTATGGTTTCACATTAATACAGAATAACCCAGTCCTGCTTTCCCATGTGTCATTACGATGTTCAGTGTGAACTGGGTCACTTTTGCAGTTCACTGATCTGGTTTTCCCATAGCTAGTGGGAAAAAAAGAATTATTACCCAATGCAATTTTCCCCTCAAGAAGCAGCTTGCTTCTCATCTTTAATTGTCCCTTCTTTGCAGAAACTCTATTTGAGTTAAATCAGGATTCCCTGACCCTCTGTGAGAGAAAAAGAGTAATTTCTCTTTCCCAGAGTCCTTGAGAACTCCTAAGCATGGGGGATGGGCTTGGTGGAGGAGAGGGAGGGGGCAGAGTGGGCATGAGGTGTAAGGGAAGGTAGTAGTGAAATCCAGAGAAGATCAGGGGAGGGGGACCATGAGATGCTCCATTGAAGGAAACTGATCCGGAAGCCACAATAAGAGGAGACTTGTCTGACTCTATTTGAGACGTACTTTCTCTTTATAAAACCATTTCAGTGCCTTTTTAAAAGTGAATTCAAATAAATGAAGAAGCATTACATGACAATAGATACTGTCCCTTCAGCCATGCTTCTATCCTTATTCTATTTCACCACAGAACTATTAGTTACTGGACAGATGTTTGTGATTTCAGTATGGAGGATGACAATGTCATGAAAGAATACATACGAAAAATCCCAACTTCTTTCAACAATTTCTAATGACTTTTGGAATGGGGTGGAAAACTCAAAACATTAATGACACCAAGGACTGCTTTGGGAAACCCTGAATAATTTTTCAAATCTCTCTAACAGATTCGTTTCCACAGAAGAGAGAAACAAATGGATCAACAAAACATGGTGTAGCCATTCAATGGAATAGTATTCAGTCATAGAAGAGTGAAGATCTAATAGATGCTACAACATGGACGAGTTTTGAAACCTTTATACTAAGTGAAAGAAACCAGGCACAAAAGACTGCATATCACATGATTCCATTCCCCAAACAGGGAAGTCTATAGAGAAAGTGGAATTGTGGTGCTCAGGGCTGGGGAATAATTAGATGATCCCTAAGGGTAGGGAGTCTCTTTTGGAGGTAATGCAAATGCTTTAAAATTACGATGATGGTTGTACAGTTCTGTGAATACACGAAAAAGGAATGAATTGTATCCTTTAATTGGGTGAATTGTATGGTGGTGTGTGAATTGTATCTCCATAAAGCTATTTTTTTTAAACCCTGTTTTCCTAAGTTGTTAAGTTTTTGACAAGAAACAAACCCATGGTGTTAGAACGAGAACACCTTTATGAGATAGATGATTATTACTTCATGTGACACAAGTTTTCCCAGGGCTTGACTCTACTCCCATAAAATAAAATGTGGAGAAAAATTGAACCCCGGTCTTTGGGGCACTGAAAGGAAATGATAGAAACCAAATGAGTGGGAGAGTTAGAGAAATGAGGTGAGGAAGAGTTACAAGAAAAGCAGCATGCAGAGGGATGTGAAATGGCGCCCGAATGAAGACTCCGGGCCCTCCTGACCTGGAGGCCACCGTGGTGAGGACTGGATGGAGTAAGGAAGCACTGGCAAGTAACCCAGCAACACGCATGAGGAGGGGCCCCGGGCAGACTGGAGGTGGGGGCAAGAGGCAATAACTGAATGGCCCAGCTGTAACCACCACTCCGCCTACGGGCCCATCTGCTGGCTGAAGGTCACAGAACAGCAGCTGGCTCTCAGCCAAATGCCCTCAGCCTGTAGAGGCAAAACCCCCAAACTGATCGAGTCAAAAAGCAGCACCCTGACACAGACCTTGGCTAAGGTTCCAACCTGAATCTTTTAAGAAAAAATATACAATGCAGTATTCAATGAGCTGCACTATCATCATTGCTAGTAGGCAAGGGGGCTTGGTGGTTATGCCACCAAACAAGCAGGACCCTCCCCAATCCTCACCTAAGGCATAGCGGACAGCCAGACCCCACTGACCCATTAGCACCGGCGGACACACAAGGTCCTTTTTGAGGAAAGCTGCTATAAGAGGGGCCAGAGGCCAGCAGAGAGCTTGAATCTAGAACCTCTGAAGGGAGGAGGGCTCCCTACACTCTCCAAGATGATCAGCCCTAGGCAGTGGTTCTCAATGCACATTCCTGCTGAATCAGAAACTCTGTTTTAACTGGGAGCACTGAAGTTGTAGAACCGTTGGCTAAGTCACTTCCTCCTCCAGTAACGCTGATACTGAGCACCTGGGAGCTGAATCCTGCAAACTTCCTGAGGAATGTTCAGTCGGATGGTCGGCAGCGACAGTGTCTGAGGAAGAGAAATGCCCAAGTAACATGCACCAAGGACAGAAAACCACCGAGCTCTACCTGAGCCCAGCACCCCATGCTCGGCCTTCTGTTGACTCCCTCTTGTAAGCAGAGCCCAAAGGGTGCCTTCCACTCGCTTCCCACAGAGTGAGGATTCCCGACAGTCCGACCTTCAAATAGGGCTTTCAGGTTATGAAGTCCACTGGCGGATATGCGTGGCTTGGGTTATTCCACACAAGAACCTTGTGAGGTACGGCCTTCCCTGTAGACATGAGGAAAAGGGGGCTCACTCAAGATCACCTGGCTGGGAGAGAGGGGTACCAGGACTACACCTTGTCCTCTCTCTCAGGTCAGAGTGCTGTCCTGTCCCCTGAACTGCTACCTTCCTGGGGAAAGGGCTCCCAAAAGCCTACACAACTGACACAAAGCCTAGTGGTCTGCAAAATGAGAGCAGATGTTCTTGGTTTCTTTACTCTTTTGCTGACTGGTCCTTAATCCCTTCCAGAATCTACTATGAGCCTGGGCCATGAGGTGCTTCTACTTCCTGACTGGGTGTGGGTGGCTGAGAGTGTGTTCGTGGGTCTGGGAACACCCACCATGCATGTACTCTCGCTTCAGGAATACTGACCCCAAGGTGTCCATCCTTGCACCATTTAAATGGCCGGTATGGGGACTTTATCTGACCTTCTTTGCCCCTCCCCAGTCATTCCGTAGTTCTGGAACCCAGTAAACCCACTACCATGTTTGTGTTTGGTAATAGCAGAGGCAGGTAGTGTTTCACTTAATAACGAGTCATTGTAGAGAGTGTTCCACACAATTCCAGGATTTCACAGCCTTGTGTGTGTATGTGAGAGAGAGAGAGAAAGATTATTACATGACCGAGAGTTACCTTTGGGAAACACTGTATTGCACACGCCTTTACAAAGCACATTAGCTTGCTAAGGGTTCTGAGAATTTCTGTCATCAAGAAACCTACTGAACTTTATTCACCCATGTTCCCCCAAATATATTTGATTACCGAACTATTTCTCATGGGAGACTAATTTTCAGGCAGGACTGTCCTATGGAATGCATTTAGGGTGACGGGGTCCTATGTTCTCCCCCACCCCATACTTCTCTCTGTTGGGTTTGTCTGCAGCCTTCAGCAGACTGTGGCTCCTACTCTTGGATTTTTCCCCAGCCCAGCTTTCTAGGTGTGGAGCCACCCTGTCCCTTGGAGCCTGGCTGCTTCTTTTTAGCCCCTCCCCACTTTGAGGAAGGACAGAATAGCCTCTAAGTCCACAGCCCATGGAGACTCACCACGGAGTTCCTGGTTTTCTATCTAAAGAGTGATTCTGGTGTTTCCTTAATCCTAGGACAGAGAAGACTGTGGTGTTAAAAGCTTGGTGAGTGGCCAGACCTTTCTCGGGGCAGGACCCCAACACCCACTCACCCCCACCCCAGCTTTCTTTGGTGAAAGATAGGTCAGGCATAGTCTCCCTCTTGTTGGAGATTTAGAATCACAGAAACACAGCAGGATCCAGGGACATTAACATAGGGACTTGCAGGGAATGACTAAAATGAAGACGTGGGCTTGGGAGAGATGGTCAGGGCCAGAGCTAGAGCACAGAGCTCAGGAGGGAGGATGCTGAGGACAGCAGAGCTTCCTCAAGGGCAGAATGTGAGACTTGAAGTATGAGGACCAAACTCTGAAGAGAGGCGGAGACTTCAGTTGGCATCCTTGACCTGAAAAATCTCTCATTTGTTCTCATTAGACCCATTAAATCGAGTACAACTTAGCAAGGGCTGGAGCCAGCACTACAAACACTGAGAAATTTCACAGCAATAAAGGAGGATGCAAACACTGAATTACCATTTTCAAATTTTTAGCAGAGGTACAAAGAACTGATGAAACAGAAAACTTCTCAAAGAGTAACATTTTACGGAATGTTTTTCCGCATACCTTTGGGAAGCCTCAGAAATGTGAGGTAACTTCTATAGAATAGCTTCTATAAAAACTCTGGGTATCTTTTACAACTCCTTATAAATGACAACTCATCTTTAGGCTCAGGATGACTTTCATGTCACCATGTACAGCTTCTATCCAAACTCTGCAAACCATCCCCAATCTACACATTCCTTACTTCTAAGCACTGTGGGGTTTAGAGCTCTTTATTTCCAAGGAAATGTTTCTCATTCTGGTAGAAATCTCCCAGAGGAGCCAGTCAACGATATTAGAAAGAACAAATGCAATTAGTTATTAAAGATAATTTGACTATAAAACAAAAATGTATTTCAAAATTGGATTCATACAATACCAGCTCAAAATGATCTAACAATGGAGTATAAGGAAGGAAAGAGGAAAAATTCATAATCTTGGTGATCTTAAGAAAAAAATTGCTATTTAGAACAGAATAGACATCTTTCTCCTGCATTGAACAAGTAGCCCCTAACTGCCTTCTTTGAGGCTTTGGCAAAAGATTACTCCTGAGGCAGGAACACCAAACTTAATACACTCATTGTCATGAAAGCTGAGATTACATTATATTTCTTCTAAATTGGTCATCTAATGAGACTGACTCCAAGTGAAAATTGAAAGTGTGCAAAAAAAAAAAAAAGGAAAGAAAGTGTGTCCTCCTGCCATCTTTAACTCTTGTTAAGGGAGGGTCTCTCTGTTGCCTTTCAAAAAGTCAAAAGCCCCTTAACAGAATGGCTCACAGAATTTTATGCAGCTGCTCTCTGGCACGTTCTCAAATTTAGCGCTTGCTTTGGAACATCAGCGAAGATAACAAGGGGTCTGACTGGGTACATGTCCGGCATGCTTGAACGAGAGCCCACATTTCTGTCCATGGCCCATGGAGATCGCTGCTCTTAGGGCTGGCTGTCAATCATCACTGGTAAGATTCTTTTATCCATAGACTTGTTAAGACAAAAATCAAAAGGAAGTCTTAGCAATGAAACACTGTCTCTCCCCTATTCCTCTACAGGCACATTGTTTTAAAATGTATCTGGGATTTGTCTTAATCATGGATGGTAAGATACACAGACATGGAAATGACTATTAAGAAAAAAATTTTAGGGCACCTGGGTGGCTCAGTGGGTTAAAGCCTCTGCTTTTGGCTCTGGTCATGATCTCAGGGTCCTGGGATCGAGGCCCGTGTCGGGTTCCCTGTTCAGCGGGGAGCCTGCTTCCCCCCGACCCCCGCTTGCCTCTCTTCCTCCTTGTGATCTCTCTCCCTCTGTGAAATAAATAAATAAAATCTTAAAAAAAAAAAAAAAGAAAAAAGAAAAAAATTTTACTGGCAGATTTCTAGAAATAGGAGGCATGGCATACCATATAGGGTCACATGGGGAGGCACCGGGGTTGGTCAAGAGGCAGAAGGATTAAAGGAAAAACCTAGGCCAAAGCCTTTATCATGTTTTTCCCAGAAAGGAATGGCTGCAGCAAGGTGATTGAGGGCAGGGGACACATTGGGTCCGAACGTGAAAGAGATAAAGGAGGTGATTGGAAATATGGACTTTGGATTGGTTGCTTTGCCTGTGAAAGGCATGCTCACAGGCAAGTTGTTTACTGTCTCTAGGAATTAGCTAACCCTGGAAGGGACAGTCTCTCCAGGATTAGCAAGGCCACAAGACGTCAAAGCACCATAAAATACAGAAAATGAAAAACATCACCCTGATGTCCTTCCTGGCAATTCTCATTTCCTCCACTCTCCTCTCCAACAAGGGACCAGGCTAGTCTCTATTGGCTCACTAGGCCCCGAACGTGCAGTCGTGCAGTGTACTCTTTCCCCCACGCAGGAACCCTTCCGCAGCATCCTGGTTAAGAAACATTTTAAGACACCTGTATGTCAAAGTCACTTGGAATAATTTATTAAAAATACAGTTCCTTGATCCAATTCCAGACACATAAAAATCAAAATTTTCCAAGGTGGAGCCACAGCCTTCTGAGATGGTTAATCTGGTGTCAAATTGACTGGGCCCCAGGATACCTAGATATCTAATTAAACAATATTCTTTTTTTTAATAAGTGTGTTTTTAAATTTTTATTTATTTATTTAAGAAAGAGAGAGATCAAGTAGGGGAGGGGCAAAGGGAGAGGAAAAGAAAGAGAATCTCTACCAACTCCACCCTGAGCACAGAGCCCAATCTCATAATCCTGAGATCATGACCTGAGCCAAAACCAAGAGTCAGACGCTTAACTGACTGAGCCCCCTGGGAGCCCCTAATTAAATGATATTCTGAGGGTGTTTCTGGATGAGATTTGAATCAGTAGACTGAGTAAATCAGACTGCCCTTCCCACTACCGACAGGCCTCACCCAATCCATTTGAAGGCTTGGATGAGACTCAAAAGGCTGAGTAAAGAGAGAATTTGCTCTCTCTGTTTGACTATCTTTTGAGCTGGTGTGCCTACTCCTCCTTCCTTTGAGCTCAGAGTAGGATTAACACCACTAGCTCTCTTGGTTCTCAAGCCTTAAGGCTAAGGCTGGAGCTGTACTATCAGCTCTCTTGGGTTTCTAGCTTGCAGAGTGCAGGTCTGGGGATTTCTCAGCCTCCACAACTATAGATATCTCCGATTGACTCTGTTTCTCTGGAGAACCCAGACAAATACACCTCAAAATTCCATCAAGCGCTCCAGATCTGCAGATTAAATCTGGTGTGTGTACCCTTTGGTCCCTTGTCCCTTCTGGCCCAAGACTTCTCTGCTTCAGCCCACACAGAGCTCTCCTTCCTCTTAAATGTTTGGTACACTAATGCCCAGAACTACCCATTTTTCTATGTATCTATGTGTGCATTGTCCTGATTACTGTAGCTTTATATTAAGTCATAAAATCATGCAGTATAAATGAAGAACTCCAACTTGTGGGGCACCTGGGTGGCTCAGTGGGTTAAAGCTTCTGCATCGGCTCAGGTCATGATCTCAGGGTCCTGGGATCGAGTCCCACATCAGGCTCCCCGTTCGGTGGGGAGCCTGCTTCCTCCTCTCTCTCTGCCTGCCTCTCTGCCTACTTGTGATCTCTCTCTCCCTGTCGAATAAATAAAATCTTAAAAACAAACAAACAGAACTCCAACTTGTTCTTTTTATTGAAAATCAACTTTTAATTCAAAATTGTTTTGGCTATTCTAGGTCCTTAACATTTTCCTATACATTTCAGAATCAGCTTGCAATTTCCACAAAACTCCTTCTGGGAGTTTGGCTGGAAATTCACTGACTCTATAGAGCAATTGGAGGAGAATGGACATCTTAATAGCATTGAGTCTTTCCATCCATAAGCATGGTATATATCTCCATTTATTTAGATTTCCTTTAATCCCTCTAAGCAATGTTTTACATTTTTCACTGTATAGGTCTTGCCCATATTTTGCTAAATTTATTCCTAAATATTTCATAATTTTGGTGCCATTATAAATAGTTTTACTCTAATGCTATTATTCATTGATTATTCATAAAAATTCAATTATTTTTGTATACTGGCCTTGTATCTTGCAATCTTGCTAAATTCATTTATTCTAGTAGATTTTTTGTAGATTTATTAGGATTTCTATATATAGACAATCATGTCATCTATAAATAAATACAGTTTTATTTCTTCATTTCTGATCCAGCCATATATCTTTTATTTCTTCTCTAATCTTATTAGATTTGTTATAATCAGTACAATGTTGAATAGTAGTGATAAGAAGAGACATTCTTACTCTGTTCCCAAACTTAGGGGGAATGTATTCAGTCTTTTTTTTATTTATGTATGAAGATAGCCATAGGTTTTTTATTGATGATCTTTATCTAGAGGGGAATATTTCCTCCTAATCTTAGTATACTGAGAGGTTTTTTTTTAAAATCAGTTTTTAATATTATCTAATGCTTTTTATACATTAAACCTGTTGAGATGATCATACCATTTTTCATTTCTGGTCTGTTTAATGTGATGGATTACATTGACTAAGTTTTGTATGTTAAACCAACCTTGCATTCCTGTGATAAACCCTACTTGGTCATAATGGTCTTCTTTGCTGGATTTTATTAGGCATATTTTTAAAGAATTTCTGTGTCTTTGTTCAATGGAGATATTGCTCTTGAGGACTTTTTATGTGCCTAATATCTGTATTATCTTATTTTGAGTCTCACAAAAATCTTACGAAAATAATATGTCCGTGCATCTTACAGTGAATATAGGCCTTTAAAATCCCTGTCAATCAGACAATTATGCCAACTTTTTTTTTCTATTACTTGCATTGATAATTTTTAGATGAGAAAACTGAGGGTCAAGAATTGAGTAACATGTCCAGGTATTAGAGCTGGGATTCATACCCCAGTCTTTCTGACTTCCACCATTATTCATGCTGCCTTTAGAGGGAAGTGATTCCTTTTCACCTTGTGTAAGAATTCTATATCACTTAGAAATGATTTTGGCTACAAAAGAACAGAAAACATAACAGACAATGACTTGTTTAAATGGACTTTTTTTTTTTTTTCCATTTTAGGAAGTCCAGATTTATGAGGTTCAGAGTTGGCATACTGGCTCCTCAATGCCACGGGCCCAGGTTCCTTCTGCCTTTCCATTCAGCTCTCTCTAGTGTTTGCCTGCCACCTCATGGGCACAAGCTGGCTGGTCCTCAGCTTTGGAACAGGTTCTAAGCAAGCAAGAAAGGACAGGCAGAAAGCAAAAGGAGGTTGCAGTCCAAGTCTTTCCTCTTTTAAAGTGTGTCCCAGAAACAACAATTAATTCCTTGGTCAGAACTGTGTCACATGGCCACCCATAGCTACAAGAAAGACTGGGAACGTAGTGTTTCCCCCTAAGCACACTGTCTACTCCCTCGGGAACATTGCCGCTCTGCAAAACTAGGTATGATTAACAAATTGCTTAGAAAGAGAGTAAACTTCTGCTTGGACTATTTCCCACAGACCACCAAATTACAATATAGTATGTATATGATCACATATACATGAATTCAACTCAATTATAGTCAGCGGCTCTCCTTAGAAGTGCGGCTTCTCTCTACAGCTCAAGCATTCCATAAATGCGGATTCTGTGAGACCATCTCGTCTAAGGCCGAGCTAGAGTTTGCAAAGAGACTTGAGTTGAAAGTTCACTGAGTCGTTAAAGCAGGGGTTGGCTTGCTACCAGTTTTTAAAAATAAAATTTTATTGAAGCATAGCCAGGCCCATTTTTTAAAATATTGTCTAAGGCTGTTTTCAGTCATTAGAGTGTTAAATACTAGCAACTGAAGCCTATAGCCCACAAAGCTGAAAATATTACTGTTCGGCTTTTTTACAGAAAAGTCTGTTGACCTCTGCTCTAAAGCAATGCTGCCCAATAGAAGTTTCTCTGATGGCAGAAATGTTCTCTATCTGTCCAATATGCTAGCCACTAGCCATCTATGGTGGTTGAGTGTTTGAAATGTGGCTAAGGGGACTGAGCAGCTAAAATTTAAATTTTATTTAGTTTTAATTATTATTTAATTAAATTATTCAAATTGATTATTAAAATTATTTAATAATTTAAATTATTTAAATTGCTTGATTAAATTATTTATGTAATTAAATAGCTTCATAGAGCAGTGGCTCCTGTATTGGACAATGCAACTTTAAAATGTTAGTGCATCTCCAAGTAGATACAGGCCTTCAAAATCCCTGTCAGTCAGTCACTGAGACTGAGTTAAAAAATTTTTTCTTGCTATCATTGCTTGTATTAAGTTCCTTACATCGTTGCAGCTGAAGAAATGGAGACTCATCCCAATTAGCCAACTTGCCTAGAATTACAGTGTTAGCTAATGATGGATCCCGGAGTCGAACAGTCTCCACATGGCCTGTGTGTAATGTTTGCCAGGTGTGTGTGTGAATCCATATTTGGGTTCTTTTAGAGTTACAGGGGTAATGAGGCGGGCTTTGCCCCATGTAGTCCTGCCCTCAGTGAAATGTGTGTTATTAACATCTTGTCCATTCTTGGCTCCCTGCTGCTTTTTCTCATACAAGATGATAGAAGGATTTCTGCTATGAAAGATAAGCATTATTTTATTGTGAATAGTCTTCTCGGGAAGTTTTCAAAGAGCTGCTTATACTCCAGACTGTTCATTATGATCCATTCTCTCCCTGGAGAGAGAAAACAAAGGAGACCCAATGACTTCCATTTTTTGGTGGGGGAGTAGTAGTTGCATTTAAGATGCTCCCAAGAGGTACCAGAATAGGGGTCCATAAACGGTGCTAAATAAATGACCCTTCCAACCAAATGTAAGGGGCTATACCCAGAACACCAGCAAGGAATTAGCCCAGTGCAAGTACAAAATGCAACATTCCCTCCCGTGTGTGGGCATCTGTGGACCCATTCTGTTTTTCCTTGGTTAAAGGGCGGGTGCTGGCAGTCATTTCTGGGCCAGTTATAGAATACTTTTCCTCTCTCTCCGTTTCCCCTCCTTCTTGCCAACTCCCCATTCACGCCGGCCTGGAAACCTGCTTTCCCCATCAGATGAGATAGTGGGGAACAAACATAATTCATGTTCCTATCCATGTCAACATGAAAGGAAAGGGTGCCCTGGTTGTGATAGGGCCTAAGTCAGGCAATGGTAGATTCTGACTGCTCCATGGATGGACCCGCAATTTGTGGAAATTAAAACAGATTCTAACATGCTTGGGGTGCCTCCCCATGGAATCCTATGATGTAGACTCAGCAGGAAAAGACGCCGCTATGATTATAGCAGCAACAATACCTGAAAGTACTTAGAAATAAGCTTCATCTTCTGTGTGTGAGACCTGTGTAAAGACAGTGAGAAGGCTTTGTGACAGACATGGATAAAGAGGGTTGCTGAACAAGCCCTGAATATGGAAATGGAACCTGAGAGGATTGCTAAGTGGGGGATAATATGCCCATTGTTCTCTCATTATGGCTAATAATAATTCCACCTTAAGGATTGTGGCAAAGGTTAAATGGAATGGTATAAATGAAGAGCAAAGTCAGTACTCACTATATATTAACTATATTTTAGTTTCTATATATTTTAGTTAATTATAGCCAAACAAAATGTAATTTTAAAGGGAAGCAGAGAGAATTAGTTCTACCAGATATTTAAATATAATATAAAGCAATAAGTAAAAGCAGCAGGCTACTGGCCAAAAGGTGGACATGTAAATAAACAGAGAATAGAAAATATTGGAGACCTTACTAGATAATAAAGGAGCCATCACAAAATGATAATGAAAAGGATTCCTTAAGTATTCTTGGGATAAGATCAAGATACTATTGGAAAAAATAATTTAGATTAACCCTTTGTATCTTGCACTAAGTTCCATATGTGTATTAAAGAGTTAATCACTGTTTAATAAAACACTGAAAAACTAGCAGAAAACAATGCTGAACGATTGTAAGGTCTCTAGTGGATTAATTAACTTAAAGCTGTAAGTGATCAAAGTGTTAAAAACAAGACAATAGGTCCAAAATGGAGTCACTTATGCTAAGCCCCACATCGCCAAACCAAGAAAACTTAATTACAACTTTGGCTCTCCTAAAAGGGGAAATGTATGCCAGGCAATCAGGAATCACCTGCTCAGCACTAGTTAGGTGATCTGCCAGGTAGAGCCTGCACCCCACCCCCACCCCCGTCACGCTTTATAGGAAGGAAACTTGCAACAACCAGTCACTTCTTTGCCTAGTGTAACTTCTTCACTCCTGCTCGCTTCTGGCTATAGAAGTCTTTCTTTTTGTACAATTCCTCAAAGCTCCTTTCTATCTGCTAGATGGAATGCTGCCCAATTCATGAATCACTGAACACAGCCAATATGGCCTTTAAAATTTTCTCAGTTGAAATTTTGCTTCTTAACAGAAGAAAATACAAAAGTAAAGATCAATAGAATGTACTACATAAAAGTGTAATAATTTGAAAGACAAAAACTGAAAAAACAGTACATTAGAGAAAACATCTTTATTAAAAATCCAAAGGATTAATATTTATATTACATGAATAACTCACAAAGATTTACTAGGAAAACATTAAATCTCTGACTTATAAATGAGAAATGATACACACAATCCACACAAAAAGAGATATAATTAGCCAAATATATAGGGAAAATGTTCACATTCCCCCATCTCTTAAAATAACCGACAAACCAAAATATTAACCTAAAAAGGAAGAACCAGAGTATATGTATTAAATCGACAAAATGTAGAAAATCTGATAAAACCCAACATTGATGAGACTAATAAAACTTGTACATTTGTACGCTGTTAAGTGTTACTGCAATTTGATACAGAACTTTGGAAGTCAATTTGTCAATACATATTAAAAGCCATAAAAAATCTTCGAATCTTTTGATTGCGAATTGTGTGTGTGTTTGTGCATGCATTCTGTATATTATGCGGTTTTGATGTCTTAAAAATGCCTTCTGGCTAAGGAGAGATTGGCCCTCTCTGGCTAGCCAGTTCTTAGAGACAAGAAAAGGACTCAGCGGGGAGCAAGGCTTTGATATGCAAACTAACCAATCCTGTCCTCTCTCTGGCCTGGGCATCCCACAAAGCAGCCTTCCTCTGCCTTAATCCTTTCAAGGCCACCATTCAGCATAAAAACAGAATACGAGAACAAAAAATGAAAGCAGTTTGATATATTGTGGTGAAAATATTGTGAGTGAAATTTTTTCCATTTTATACTAGTAACTATTAATAATCTTATCCATGCAATAGAAATATTAAAAGTATCATAGCTGATAAGTGTAAATAACTTCTAACATTAGGGGATATAAGTATCTCAAGAATATAATATGAAAACATCTGCGCCCACTTGGATTATTACTTTCTATCCTTTAATTTAATTAAAATGTAAAAGGAAGAGGTCTTTCCCTAGAATTAATATCTATTTTAATATGATTTTCAAATTGTGAATCTTGTCAAGAATGATGACTGGAGTGGTGAAAGCCAATTTCCCCCCAAGGCCTAGTAGAATACCCTCTATGGCCCATGATGCCCTGGAAGAAACCACTGCCCCAGCTCTGGATTCCCACAATCCTTCAGTTCTCCACCAGGTGCCAAAGAGGCAATCTTATCTCAGTCACATTTGAGCCCAGAAAGTCTGTTCCTCTCTGAGGTCCTCTTCAACAAGAGTTATTTCTCCCCTCGACCTTGGTCTTAGAAATGATTTTTTGAATACAACACCCAAAGCACAGGTAACAAAAATACGTAAATAGGACTACATCAGACTAAAAGTCTTCTGCACAGAAAAAAAAAACAAAAACAAAAAACAAAACCCAATCAACAAAATGAAGAGGCACCTATGAAATAGAAGAAAATATTTGCAAACTGATATCTGATAAGGGGTTAATATCCAAACCAAGGGGTTAGTATCTAATAAGGAACATACACAGCTCAGTAGCAAAAAGTCAATAACCCAATTTTAAAAATGGGCAAAGGACTTGAGTAGACATTTTTCCAAAGAAGATATGCAAATAGCCAACAGGTACATGAAGAGGTGTTTAATATCACTAATCATCAGGGAAATACAAATCAAAACCACAAGGAGGTATCACCTCACTCCTATTAAAATGTTTATTATCAAAAAGACAAGAAACAGGTGTTGGTGAGGATGTGGAGAAAAAGGATTCATGCACTGTTGGTGGGAATGTAAATTGGTGCAGCCACTGTGGAAAACAGTATGGAGGTTCCTCAGAAAATTAAAAGTAGAACTACTTATGATCAGGCAATCTTACCTCTAGGTATATCTGAAGGAAACTGACTCACTATATCAAAGAGATATCTGCACTTCTATGATCATTGCAGCATTATTTATAAAAACCAAGATATGGAAGCAACCTAAGTGTCTATCAACAGATGAATGCATAAAGATGTGGCATATATATATATATATATATACACAATGGAACATTATTCAGTGACAAGAAAGAAGGAAATCCTACCATTTGCAGTAACATGGATGAAGCTTGAAGGGATTATACCAAATGAAATAAGTCAGACAGAGAAAGACAAATACTGCATGATCTCACTTATATGTGTAATCTAAAAAGAACCAAATCGGGGCATCTGGGTGGCTCAATCAGTTAAGCATCTGCCTTTGGCTCAAGTCACAATCCTGGAGTCCTGGGATTGAGCCCAGCATCAGGCTCCCTGCTCAGCGGGGAGTCTGCTTCTCCCTCTGCATGCCACTCCCCCTGCTTGTGTGCTTTTTCTCTCTCTGTCAAATAAATAAATAAAATCTTTAACATAAAATAAAATAAAATATGATAAAAAAAATAAAATATGATAAAATAAAATAACCAAATCATAGAAACAGAGAATAGATTGGTAATTGCCAGGGCCAAGGGGTAGGGGTGGGGAAATGGGTGAAGACAGCCAAGGGATAAACCTCCAGTTATAAAATAAATAAATTCATGTACAGCATGGTGACTACAGCTAACAAACTATTATATGTCTGGAAGTTGCTAAGAGCAGATTTTAAAAGTTGTCACCATATATACACACAATATCGTAACTATTTGTGAAGTGATTAATGTGTTGACTAACCTTATTGTGGGAATCATTTCGCAATATATACATACATAAAATCACCACGCTGTACACCTTAAACTTACACAAGGTTAAAGGTCAATTATATTTCAATAACGTTGGCAGGAATGGGATATATAGGAGGCTGAAGCTCAGTGAGAAGCTAGGTTGGGTCCAAAACCTAGTTTTGATTTTCAAAACCAGGCAAGTTTATAATTTTCAATTTGATCAGGAGCTAAAAAGAACTAAGTATTCAGTAGTCATGGTATTTCCAACTCACACATAGACTAGGACAGAATTGTTTCAAAATCTAAAACAGTGATGATAATGAAAAGCATTCAGATTCCCTGACAGACCCCACATAAATTTATAGCGGAAAGTCTCCTTTTTGCTTAACCACTTTTCTCAGAAAGCTGATATGATAAATATACCATTTTTAGCAACAGACTTGTTTTCTCTTGTGGCCACTGTGATTACACTATGATTATGTTCCCTTTTTTGCTTCGGTTGCTAGGAAGCTCAAAGTCAATTTTGCAGCCCATTTCCGCTGTCCAGGAGTTAATGGTCGGTAACTACCTCTGTGTTTCTACCTCACCTCTAAATTTATCTGCTTTTCCTTCCATTATTTTCCCTTTATTTCAGTTTTCTCAACGACTTATCTTTTATCCTGCTTCAGATAATTTTATAAAGTGACTCCAATCCATTTTTGAAAGAAGGAAGCACACAGATTAATAAAATATGGAATTATGCCTATTATCAGAGACCCTCTTCCTGTAGGCATCTGAAAATCTAAAGAAGTACAGCTAGGGACAAACTGTAAGTTTTGACAAATGCAGACACTTAGAGATCAACCACCCCAATTGAGATGTAGCAATTTTCCATCACTTCAAAATTTTCCTTGTGCTACTTTCCAGTCTATCCCTCACCCTACATCCAACCCCTGCCACCACTTAATTGCTATCATAAATTACCTTTCCCTGTAAAGTTTCATACAAGTAGAATATGTTTTGGGGGATTCATTCATGGTGCATGTATAAGCATTTTGATTATTTTCATTGATGGGTAGTATTTCATCGTAGGGATGCTCCACATTTTGTTCATTCATTCATCTGCAGATGGGTATTTGGGCTATTTCCAGTTTGGGTCTCATAAAGATGTTACGAACATTTACATACAAAAATTTTTTTTTAAGATTTTATTTATTTATTTGACAGAGAGAGAGAGAGAGAGATCACAAGTAGGCAGAGGCAAGCAGAGAGAGAGCAGGAAGCAGGCTACCTGCTGAGGAGGGAGCCTGGTGCAGGGCTTGATCCCAGGACCCTGAGATCATGACCTGAGCTGAAGGCAGAGGCTTTAACCCACAGAGTCACCCAAGAACCCCTACATAAAAAATTTTTTTGGACATATGTTTTCATTTCTCTTGGGTAAATACCCAGGGTCATATGGTAAGTAACTGTATGTTTAACTTCATAGGAAACTGCCAACCTGCTCTTCAAAGTGAATTTATGCTCCTTCCAGCAATGGAGGAATTCCAGTAGTTTCAAATCCTTGTGAACGCTTGTAATTGTTGGTCTTTTTAAATTTTAGCCGTTTTAGAGACTGTGTCATGGTGTTTCACTGTGGATTTAATTTGCATTTCTCTAATGACTAATAATTCTGAGCATTTTTCACATGCTTATTGGCCTTTTTTATATCTTCTTTTGTGAAATGCTTGTTCAAATCTTTTGCCTATTTTTTCACTGGATTTTTGTCTTCTTATTGTTGAGATCATTATATCTCCTAATACAAATCTTTTATGATGATAGATAGATAGAAGTAGCCCCAAGATATTCACAAATATATTTCTTTACATTTAGTAATAGATTTAATATATTTAATACATTTATTTTAATAGATTTAATACATTTAACATATTTATGAATATAAATACAAATATTTCATTTATATTTTATTTATATATTGTATGTGTGCTATAAATGTAACATACATATTATGACTTACATTTACATATGTAATTTATTTACACATGTAATTTACATATGTAAATTATTTATAATATAAACACATAAATTTGTGAATGTTTTATCCTAGTTTGTGGCTTGCCTTTTCATCTTCTTAACATCTTTTGAAGAGCAGAGCGTTTAGTTTTGAATAGACCCATTACCTCAATTTTTTTTTTCATAGTGTGTGATTCATGTGTCCTAAAACTCCTTGCTTACCACAGAATCCCAAGGATTTTTTTTTTTAAGATTTCATTTATTTATTCAACAGAGAGAGAGAGAGATCACAAGTAGGCAGAGAGGCAGACAGAGAGACAGGAGGAGGCAGGCTCCCTGCCGAGCAGAGAGCCTGATGCGGGGCTCGATCCCAGGACCCTGAGATCATGACCTGAGCCAAAGGCAGAGGCTTTAACCCACTGAGCCACCCAGGTGCCCCAATCCCAAGGATTTTATTCTGTTTTCTTCCAGAAGTTTTACAATTTTAGCTTTTATATTTAGGTTTGTGATCCATTTTGAATTAATTTTTGCATATACTTTGATGTAAGATTATAGGTTTGTTTTTTTCCCAAGTGGATACTGGCATCATCTGTCAAAAAGACTATCCTTTTGGGGCACCTGGCTGGCTCATTTGGTAGAGCAGGCAAGTCTTGATCTCTGGGTTGTAAGGTTGAGCCCCACATTGGGTGCAGAGATTACTTAAAGATAAATCTTTTTTTTCCAAAGATTTTATTTATTCATCAGAGAGAGAGAGAGAGAACTAGCTGGGGGAGGAGCAGGCCGAAGGAGAAGCAGGTTCACCACCAAGGAGGAAGCCCAACTCGGCACTCGATCCCAGCACCACGGAATCATGACCTGAGCAGAAGCCAGACGCCGAACCCACTGAGCCACCCAGGCATTCCTAAAAATAAAATCTTAAAAAAAAAAAAAAAGAAAAGAAAAGACTATTCTTTCCCCATTGAGTTACATCAGCACCTGAAAATACATTATTGAAAATCAAATTACCGTATATATGTGTTATTTATTGTTTCACTAATGGGTATAGCTATCTTTATGTTGACACCACACTGCCTTGATGACCGCAGCTGTACAGTAAGCCTTGTAATCGAGTAGTATAAAATCTCCAGCTCCCACCTTCTTTTGGGGTTCTGTGTAGTTCATAATCCTGATGCTTATGGGGACTCCATGTCCCCTCCACTTGCCTTCCCTGAACATCATCTTCAGCAGTAGATATCCAACTAATTTCATCACAAATCCCATCAGGAAAACATCTTTGCACCTGTGCTCCCAATATATATACATTTATTTATATATAATACAGACCCACACTACTGTACCAATATTTTGTATACCTCAGAAAGCACAAAAAATGTGGAACATGTTAAAGAGTGAGATAAAGCACTCTTTCTTTTTTTTTAACATTTCATATGTTACTTATATGTTATATACACAGCATTTAGGTATACATACTATTATTGTATATATATTACATAATATACACATTAAATATTTTCCACTTTAAGAATTCCACCTCGGGACGCCTGGGTGGCTCAGTCGGTTAAGCTTCCAACTCTTGATTTCTGCTCAGGTCATGATCTCAGGGTTGTGAGATCAAGCCCCTCATAGGGCTCTGTGCTGGATGTGAGCCTGCTTAAGATTCTCTCTCTCCCTCTTCCCCTTTCCACCTCTCTCCCTTTCAAAAAAAAAATCACATTAAAAAATGAAGAATTCCATCTTAAATACCATATATATATATATATGTATATATATATTCTATATCAAGGATTTTCACGTGGTTCAGTTGAAGTGTACCACCTTCTTCTGGAGACCCCTTAACCACAGGATCCAAGCCAAGCCCTTCAGGGGCTGTCCTGTCTCTCTAGAGACTGACATAACACCTTCTCCACCCCAGTCCAGACCGTTTCCTCCATCAGACAGCTCGCCCCACTCCCTCCTTCCTGCTTTAGAGTCTCAACCTCCTGGGCTTCACTCCAGATTGCAGCTTACCAGCTGTGTGAGCATGGACACCGCATGTGACTTCACTGGGCCTTGGTTCTAATTGGTGAAATTGGACAATAGCGCCAACCATTCGTGGTGAGGAAGAGAGAAGAAACACTTAGAATGGAGCCTGGCCCAGAAAGGGTGGTCAGTGAACCATGGCCATCACCATCATTTGGCCAGAAGGATCACTCCTGCCTCCAGCCCAGTTCACCTGATCCATCCTACCCTGCAGGGGGCCCTTTACCTTCTAGGTCAAAGGCTACTGAACGCTGATCACTCCAGCCCACGCAATTCCCCCCCACCCCCAGCGAGCTACTCTTCTTCGCCTTGACCCCCTGACCTTCTGTACTTAGGCCTTCGCATCCCCCGATTGCCAATTAACTATTTCTGTCTATTCTCACTTCCACGCTCCTGGAGGGAGGGGCCACGTAGGTCCTCCTCCGGTGCCCACTGCAGGCGGCGCTCAGGCAAAGCAGCTGAAGTGGGCACATGCCCCTAACTGCACGACCTGAAGTCTTCCCGAACCCCCCCCACCTCCCGGCATTTTACCACCCAATGCGCATTTGCTGAAATCACAAGGTTGCCTCGGTTGGCCTGTAAAATCCCACAGGCTCCTGCAGAAGAGGCCACTCCAACCAGACACTCCAGCAGGTTCTGCCGAGCTGGGATCAGCATCTAATCATGTTTCCATCACAACACAGTGAGAAACGTGTGACTGGCCCTTAGCAACGGTCTCTCAAGACAGCTACCCCTATAGAGAGCTCATTAAGTTAGCAGAGCACACGTGAGGCAAAATCTAAAAACAGACCTGTGCTGTCTGAAGTCTCGTGCAGCACGTGGCAGAAGCTGGAAAGGGCAAGGAGGGAGCCTCGCTCCCAGTAAGTGCGTGGGAAAGAGAGAGAATCTGCTGGGCAGGCAGCCCCCGAGGGAGTCCAGATCCCGGAGCAAGAGAGCTCCTGCCTCTTGCTGGGCGGAAGACCNCCCCCCCCCCCCCCCGCCCCAGTCGGCTGCTCCTAGTATGGGGAGCTCTCCTCTACCTCCCAGACCCCTAGGTCTTTCGGAACGTGGCACCGCCAGAACCTGGCTGTGAAGAGTATTTGAAATAGTGAGAATCTTACATTTTAAATTCATTTCCATTCAGCAAACCCCAGGCATCTACCTTGCTGCCCATGGGTACCCTAGGTGACACACCTCACCCTGAAGAGGTCTATGTGGTGGGTAGGACATGTAACAAATACCCCACCACTCAGGGTAACACACAGGAAACACTCTAACGAAGGGGCAGGAGGAGCATTCTGGGCTCAGGGAGGAGAAAGGAGGAATAACACCAGAGGGGAAATGGGCTATCATGGAGGGCTGCATGGAAGAGGCAGCACTTGCCCTGAGGCTTGGCTCCTGACCCCTGGCACCTGCAAACAGTCTTCCTCAGTGCTCAGCTGAATTCAGCAAGGACTAGTTAAATGGTTAAATAAGAAAGCATCCAGGAACTTGGTTGTCACTCATGGCTGGTTGTCAATAGCAGCCTCGAAGTGCTACAGCTCCTTTTGTCTTTGCGGATCTGGCTGGAAGGCTCTAAAGGGACTCAGACCTCCAAGAGCCAACACTAAGGACCCTGCAGCTTTGTACATTTTGCTGGGTGGCCCCCTTTCTTATGGAGGCCAGTAAAATGGGCTTGCTGGCTCACTGTGATGTAAAAACATGATGGTGAACTAGGGCAGCACATGCTGGTGATGTATTGCTTTTAAAATGGCTTTGAAATGCAAAACAGTCTCAGCCACCTTTGCTGAATGCTTGCCTTCAAGCAAAAGCCGCCGCCGGAGGGGTTAACACTAATCCCTCTGCCTGAAGTGTACGAAAAGCAATCTTTCTGTAGTCAAGGGGCAGCAAACGTGGAAAGAGAGGCCAGGTGGTATGTTTTCAAAAGAACTCAGAAGAGCAGGTGCAAGAGCAGGCATCTTTAACCCGAAGGTCTAAGCAGATCATAGGGACAATAAGAAATCAGGTCAGAAAGATAACAAAGCACTCACCCATGCAAATACACATGTGCCTGCTTGCGTGCCCACACCTGGACAGAGCAGGAACTTTCAGAAGTGTGCAGAGTTTAAAACAGAACAGGAGACATCCAGGGCACTGGATCCCAGGCCAGAGATCTGGATCCAGGGGAGCTCAGAAGCGTGTAAAGAGAACAGTGGAGGCCCCCTGCGGGGTGTCGGCCATGAGAATTCAGCTGTCACCTGCAAAGTCACCAGGAGGCTCCATCCTCAAGAGGAACACACCTGAAGCAAAGGGGCAGCCCACAGTTGCGTTAGTCAGAGCCACAGTCAAAGCTGGAACACACACGGAGGATTAGCTCTCAGACCCGTGGACCAGGTAGAAGTTGGCGACCAAGGGGCTGGAAAGACCTGGAGAGCGTGACGGGCTCTTGCGCAAGGAAACGCTTTGTACACACTGTGAATCACTGTACAAAGGTCAGGTTTTCGATTTTACGGAAATTCACTTCAGTTGGAACAGCCGATTCTCAGCCTCTCAGCAGCTAGTGCTGTTGGCTTCACACCCACCATCCTAGCCGAGAATTAACCGGTTCAAGTATTTATTCCTTTCCTCAATTCCTTTGGTACCTGCTTACTGAGCCCCTCACACTTGCTGGCTGCAGCAGAATGAATAGGACATGGCTTGATGCCCTTGAGAAATCCACAGCCTGGTAAAAATGCTCGAAAGGTACTCATTCTGCCAAGGGTACAGGATCCACAAGGAGGCAAGGATGGCTTGCCCTGAAGAGGGGAGAAGGATGCGGGCATTGCTGAACTCTGTACCAGGGAAAGACCAGGCTGTGGCACACCCAAGTGTACCTCTGATTTGTTAAAAAAAGAAAAAAAAAGGCTCCACTGTGAGTGGCCTTTCCACGTGCAACAAAAGGAAAATGGTTGTTTTGACTTCGGAATAAGCCACTATTTCAATTAGAACTTTTCTGAAAACGGACATGGCTGTTTCTGGCAGCTGTTCCCCACCAGCTCCTGAGTGAACCCCACAGGTCTCATGAGCACTGAACAACATTTAATTACTTCCTATTTCACGCGGTTCACTCGGAGGCCAGGCAAGTCCTGCTTCATGTGAATGGAGCTCCATGGACTCATTTTAGTTCTATTTTCAACTTCCGGTCAACCCAAATCCCTCTCTGGCCACAGGAGTTAAGACTCCATGTTCCAGTTACATAAATTCTAGGCCTTAGAGTAGCCATGCACGCCGACAGCCATTTGCCCTGTCCCCCGGGCCGTGGAGCCCACTGTCCTGCCCTGATGACCACGGCACCTGTTGGCCCTCTCTGGTGGGCAGGGCTGGGAGCCTGAGAAGAGTCTCCAGAGAGTCTCCGGAGGGGAGGCCCAGACCACCCAGCCAGACATCCTGACTCATGGTGCCCACTCCCCATTAGAAGACATGGGGAAGAACTGTCTTTTGAGAAGTTTGTGTGTTTTGTTTTGTTTTTTAAGATTTTATTTATTTGTTTAACAGAGAGAGATCACAAGTAGGCTGAGAGGCAGGCAGAGAGAGGAGGAAGCAGGCTCCTTGCTGAGCAGGGAGCCCGATGTGGGCCTCGATCCCAGGACCCTGAGATTATGACCTGAGCCGAAGGCAGAGGCTTAACCCACTGAGCCACCCAGGCGCCCTCTTTTGAGAAGTTTTAAGCAAGCAGAAGCATCTCCAGTCTCAGTATTTTGAGGATGTGAGAATAAGAATTGTATTAGCCTGCTAGGGCTGCCATCACAAGATAGCGCAGATTGGCGGCTTAAACAAGTCCAAGAGCCTAAAAGTCCAAGATCAAGGTGCCTGCAAAATTACTTTCCCCTGAGGCCTCTGTGCTGGGTTTGCAGGTGGCGCCCTCTTGCTGTTTCTTCAGAAGGGTCGTACCCCTGTGCACAGGTGCCCTTGGTGACTCTGTGTCTTAACCCTCTCTTCTTACAAGGACACCAGGCAGATGGAATTGGGGCCACACTAACAGCCTCATTTTAATGGGATCTGCTCTTTAAATACAACCTCTGAATACAGTCACATTCTGAGGTTATAAAATGTTAGGGCTTCTACGTAGGGATTTGGGGAACACATTTCAGCCCACGAGAGTCTTCTCGAAATGGACTGTTTTGTCAGTATTCACCGGTCCCGTATGAAACTATTTCCCTGGGTGTGTGGCACCAAGGTGAGGATGACTAGATTCTCATTTCTTTGCCTTAGCTTCCCGGTCACCACACACCATTTTCCAGGAGGCCGCTGATTCTACAGGCCCTAAGGCCCCCTAGGAACGACAGCCTGGTGGACGGTTGTTGGTCTGCTGAGATCTACTGAGAAGCAGACAGGACGAAGTGGAATGGGAGGGGGATGGGAACGAAGAAGTGGGGAGGGAAGATTTAAAAAGACTGGAGAAGGACAAAGGGTGAAAGCAGTGATGAGCTCAGAAGGGAGAGACCTGCTTGCCTTTGTTTCCAGAATCAGCAGAGATTCTAACCCCACCCAGTCTAGAAAGCCAGACAGGCTTTGGAGCCGGACCCAGGCTCCTTGGCTTATGAGCTGTGTGGTTGTGTGTCAGTCACTTACATTCACAGTGGTTCACTCATTTGTTCACTAGTTCATTCATTCTGCAGAATGAGTATCGTCTTTCAGACACTGTCCTCAGTATTATTTTCTTATTGGTAAAAATGGAAATAATAATCCACATTTGCAGAGCGGTTGGGAGGATTCGAGATAAACACAGAGTGCTGTGTCTAGCACTTTGTGAGACCCTCCTCATGCAAATGTATGCCTGTGAGAATCGGGACTTGGTCTGTGTTTGTCCACTTCGGAATCCCAGCACCTGGAAAATGGCTAATGCTCAGGGATATCTGAGGAAGGAAGAAAGACGGAGGAGAGGGAAGAGGCAAGCATGGCACACTGGCCGTTACCATCACCGCCACCACCTGGGATGGCCCAGATCCTGGGGCATCCTGAGAACGGAGTCACATCAGCACCAGATCCCAGGGCCACATCCCTTCTTTTCTTCCTCAGCAAGCCTTCTGGGTACTTAGAAGACCATAGGTTATTGGAGAGACTCTGGGTCAGCTTCAGCCTAGCCCATGAAACAACTAAATTTCTCTTTGACACTCTTCCAACTTCACCCCCACTTTAAGTTACCCCCCATTCCTGATGTCAGGAACTTCTTGTCCCTCACAGCCTGCTAGGGCCCTCACCCTGAAGGAAACAGGGGTGGGAGAGACCAGAGCTCTGAACTCCCCCACACTGTCCTCGCCACTTTACAAGGCTGGTGTCCTTCCTGATAATCCCAGACATCAAGTCTGTGGAATTAGCTGATGAACAAATTCTCACTAGGGTGTGAATAAACAGGGCAGCTTCACAAAGCGACCCCTCCCAAGGGTCCTTGCCCTATAGCAGAGCCTGTACATTTTCAAAGACAATCATTATTTGCAGCCCCACAAAAACATAAAATCTAATCCTGAGCAGAATGTCTCATGCGACTAGTGACTGCCTGAACCCCAATTTCCCTATAAGCCAGGCTATAGGTGCCGACCAATATTTTTGGCTTGGCAGAGACAAGCAAAGAAATTCTCTCTTCTGTCTCGCTGCCTTCTCAATACCTTTGAACACTGCCGGGTATTGCCTATTATCACTTTTAATTTGACAGGAAATAATTTCCTGACACATGGACCTCTCCCAAGAAACCACTCACACGAGCTGAGCTGAAAAACTGGAACACCAGAACACCAGCTCACAGAAGACCTTCGACGTGGGCCCCCTTCCTCCCACACCCTCTTCTTTGGAAGAGAAACAGAGTTTGCCTTCCTTCTCTTTGGGGCAGAAATCACCAGAATGGGGAAACAGCTGCTTCCGGTGCTGTCTGTATAGCTAGACAATAAAAGGCCTGGGTTTCTTGTATCTTAGCAAAGGAGCTGGGGGATTCAAAGCAGGTTCCCACCTGCTCCATCCCAGGCCCCAGGCTAAAGTGACAGCAGTCACGGGACAGAGGGAGAACAGGGAGGCCAGTTCCTGCCCTGCGTGGATCCCACATAGTAGCTAACCACAGAGCCAAGACAGGAAGAGCCTCTGCTTCCTTTCCACACACTGAAATTTGGGTTTCATGGGACATTTTATGTGGTCTGTGGTTCCCTCCACATGCTGCGAGTTTATTGCTGGCCACCCTGAGGAATGGCCTCCAGGAAATCTCCTGCCTTCCCCTGGGCATTCTCATTTGTCTTCCTGACACAAAGGTGCAAGGCCAGGGGCCTTGCAGCAGGGTGAGAACATTCTGGAAGTCTGGGGTAGTGAAGGAGAGCCAAAATCTGGAATGTATGAAGCCAGAAACCAGCCTGGAAAAGCCATCCAGTTCTTACAGCTCATATAGAAAAGAAACTTGATAGCAGTTTTCAGAAAACACCGACAGCAAGCCTAAACATGGCATTGCCAATGAAGATTTGTGAAGTTGGGAGAAACTTTACTAAAATATAATCACGAAAAACAAATTTTGATCAGCCAGATTGGATGAAAAAAGAAATCTTTCTCTTTCCTCTATTAAAAAAAAAATTTACAAAGTCATTGAGTGTGCAAGCAAAAAACCCAAAAAAGAATAATGCTATAGGGGCATTTCAAAGAATTAATGAAAATAGTGTATTGTCACACAAAAAAAGAAAATAGTGTATTGTTTGAGTTTTATAATGTCTGTGTCGTTTTTTGTGATTTCTCATTCTAAATAAATACTTTTATACCTAATTTATGTGTGTTTTTGTTTCTAAGAGGGCCTCCAAAATTAAGTAAGCTTTGGGCCCCACAAACCCTAGATGGAACCCTGGCAGGGAGTCACTAAAGAAATCATTGAAACCCATCAGGAAGAAGTCAGCCATGTAACAACAGCAATGATGCTCTCCCTGCCCCAGGCCCAAATAGCCATTCCGCATAAGAAAGGCAATTGAGCATGGAGACACTTTGGTTCATAAGTAACAGAGAGTTACATGGTTAAAGGAAACATTCTCGCCTGCAGATGGATAATGCACATTGCATGGATACAAGGCGAGTTGGTAAATGTGAGTTGGGGGTTAGTAGCTGGGACCTCCAGAGGAAGGCAAGAGCCAAGGTTAAGTGAACTTTGCCCCTGGTTCTGGCTGGGCGCGGCTGGGGTGTCTCCCATGGGAACGGGGAAGACTGTCTCCTGCCAGGATGTTTGGGAGCAGGGGAGCTTCCTTCGACCTGGGTCAGGGGAGAGGAAGACTCCAACATCTCTGGCCACGAATCTGAGCCTTATGAGCCGAATGAGGGCTTTTAACCTCCCGAGTCTACTTTGACAGCCCATTTTTCCTTGGCTTTCATTTTCTTACTTTCTTTTCAAGTTATTGTATGTTTGGGGAAATGAAACATCAACCAAAAGTCCAATCAACAGCAACATGCATCTACAGGTTGGGAGGGGACCCGGAGCCCACGCTGGTGCTGGGTGGGGACTGGGATTTTAACAGGGCCCCGGGGGACGGCTCAGTGGGACAAACGGCATGCCCTAGCCTCTGCCTGTTTTTAGAATGTTTGCCAGTTTCTTTAGTAACTACTTTTTAAATTGTTATACAAGAAAGTGAAATACATGCCTATGTTAAAAAAAAAAATCCCTTGCCTGCTCTTAGCAGAACCAGTAAGCGGTGTTGGAGGTCCCAGGGAAAGGGAACAAGTGAGGCCACAGGTCTGCTTACCCCCCATCACCTGGAACTTCCAAGTCAGTTTCTGAGAGGTCATGGGGCCTGAAACTGCGTTTTTAACGTGTCCATGCACCTCTCTTACCCAGAAGCTGTGAGCTGAGAGCAAGGGCCCTGGACCCGGCCATCCCTTTGTGAGGTACAGTTCCAGGGTTTGAGGGCCCTCGGTCCTGGGTCCTCAATTGCACCCCTCCCCCTCAGGAGGCTCTTCTGGCTTATTTGGAGTACCTCAGTTACAAGGGGCTCATTGGAAGGCCCAAGGAGAAGGAGGGAGGCAGGCGCCCAGCAGCGGCCACACAGCCAGCCTGGGGGTAGGGGGTGGGGAGGGGACCTGGAAGGACAGTCACCAGGAGTGGTGGAGAGCCAACACCACAACTGCAGTTCTGGTACCCAAACCCCTGTGACTCCAGCTTTGGTCACTTCCTACACAAGCTCACTTTGGCCCGGAAGACCTACAGCCTAGGGAATCTGAGGCAACTTACAGATGTATCTAAAATATTATTATTATTATTATTATTCTCTGTTGGGAAGAGCAGCTGTCTGGTTTCTAGAGGCGTGACCGGTGGCCTTGGTTTTTGTTTTGTTTTGTTGGTTTTTTTTAATGGTAGTTGACATACAATGTTATATTAGTTTCGGATGTACAACAGCGATTCGACAATTCTATACATTACTCCATGCTCGCCATCTATCACCATACAATGTTATTACAATAGGATTGACTTTCTATTAACCCCATACCTTGGGGCAAAGCACTCAACTTCCCTGTATGTGGCAGAGATACATGGTTAAAGAAATACTCTCACTTGGAGATGAATAATGTACATTAACTTATAGGATTTGACCAGCTGGCATCCCAAAAAGGAAGTCGAGCCAAGGGTTGGATCTCTGAGCTTCGGGATAAGAGAGGCACCTGAACACTGGTCACAAATTAAGCCTCGGGGCCCTGCCCCAGAGGTCCTGGTGCAGATCTGAGGAAGACCCTGGAAGTCTGCACTTGAAGAAGCTTCCAGGTGATTCTGGCGAAGCTGGCTGCTGACCTCACTTAAAGGCTTGCATGAGACTTAAAGTAGATTAAATTCACAAAAGTGCTCAGAGTGGTACTTCATACACCACAAAACACCAAATAAAACTTACCACCACTCTCCTCCATTCTGGGCTAGGTTTGGCGGAGATAGCTGTGAACCAGATAAACATGTTGCCTGCCCTCCAGATGTTGAGGATAAAGTGATGTGAAGAGCTGTGGGGTCAGGGGTTTTGCCAAAACCTAGTTTATAACTGGAGAAGCTTTTCTGAGCCGCAGCCAGGAGCTCCCCCAGGTTTTCCTGAGATGACTATCTAGATGACTCTAGAATTTGTACAAAGCAAGATTCTAAGCGTCAATCTTGTCGGAAGGTGGGTAGGAGAGGTGTCTTAATTCTTGTTTGCATGGCTCTGTTTAGAAGATTGAAAACGAGTTGTCAGTTTCTCATCAAACACTGGCAATGGAGGGAGAGTCTGGTTCCCACAGCTCGAGAGGAGGAGACCAGGCAGGAAGATGCTAATCTACCAGGCGTGGCACTGGGGCCTTTCACAGAAATCACATCACGTGATCCTCACAGCAACCTTGTCAAACCTGCTGTATNCCACTCTTTGGAAGATTTTGTTTATTTATTCATTTGAGAGAGAGTGAGAGAGAGCACAAGTTGGGGGGATTGGGCAGAGGGAGAGGGAGAAACAGACACCCCGCTGAGCAGGGAGCCCAACACGGGGCTCCATCCCAGGACCCCAGGATCATGACCTAAGCCGAAGGCAGAGGCTTAACCGACTGAGCCACCCAGGCGCCCCCCACTGCATCTTTATATGTGAGAAAGCCAAGTCTCAGAGAGGGTACACCAAACCTAAGTTTCCACAGATAAAGAAATGGCAGCTGAGTCCAAGTCCTAAGCTGCTGTTCTTCCCAGCACAAAATACTAACTATTAAGTACATCTCATGAGCTGCCGTGGATGCTCTAAGCTCTAAGTCTTCTGGCCCTCGGCTACTCTTGTTACTGCTACGCCAGATGGCCTGTTGCCTGAGGCTGACACCCCACATCGATGGCTCCCTACAGCACCCCTAGACCTGGAGGGAGAGCCACGCCACAGGACGTGGAGTAGAATTCCTCAGCAGTCATCCCAAGGGAACACCTTTCCAGGTCTTACCCCTACATCAAGTATGCCCCGCAATGTTTTTAAATTAAAAGTGAAGGGAAAAGAAACCTTTCCAAGCCTTTTATAAATTAAAATTGAAGTTAACAGTCCAGCTGAGGCCTGATGGGTGGGCTTTGCTTTTGTCTCCTCTCAATTCTTTCCCCTCAGAGAGATGAGAGCAGATTGTTCTGGAGAAGGGTGCTTTCCCACGTGATCCTTCTATGAGGGTGCTGGCAGGTCGGTTCGGAGGACCCCAGGGCACTGCCAGGCACTAGCTCCTCCATTCCGCTTGGCAAGTGTTCTAGAGAAGTTCTCTGTGTTTCCCCAGGAGGCTCGGGAAGGCTACCCCTCCCTTCAGCAGGCTAACGGGACTGCGTAAGGCAGGGAAATGCTGCCACCTGTTGATCATTGAGAAGCCTCGTTTGAGCACAAACCAATTTCCGTGCACACGCACTTTGTAAAAATTAATCTAGCCTTTTTTACTAGTGCTGAACACTTAGAAAATTCAATATCTTACATTCTTGCTCCATGTGTCCATTTTTACACAAATAACTAGCGAACAGACTTAAAAATCGCCTTTTTAATGCCAGTTTCCTATTGGAAAATCACCTCTAAATAAGCAGGTGCCCACTTCATATACATTTATAGAAGATATATAGGGTCAGAGGCGTAAAGGAGTCTCGAGCTTCAAGTTCAAGAGTTCCGGCTCTGTTTTTGCGTGACCACTGCTGGCTGTGGGGTAAGTGGGCAAAGTGGGGACTTTGCAGGTTCTCTGTACCTAGTAACACCTAATGCAGTAAGACGTTACAAGTGAACTTTAGGAAAGTGATACTGCAGGAGTTCTATTTTAAGAAAGTTAGTAGACAGGCTCTCTTTGAGGCCTCTGCAGGGTATTGTTACGACGCTGCGGCAGTTCACTGGGCCGGTAGAAAAGAGGTGCCTCAAATCAAGAGGGTGACTGGGGGATGGCTACACATTCATTTTCCCATCTATTGGAGTGGTTCCCTCCCATCCTTTCAGACAGAAGGTGAGATGGCCTCGAACCATCCTTGGTTGCTGCTGCCTCTAGGAGGCCAGATCTGCCCCTGAGGCGGAAACGCCCCAAAATGGCCGCCTGACTGAGATGAGGAGCTCCCAAGGACAACTTGGCCCTCCCCTGCCAAGTCACTCCCGCAGAGATAAAGACCTGCTGCAGGGCCCTGGAGCCAATCAGTAGTGAGACCCCACCAAAGACCTAAACAAAGACCTGTTGCATGGCCCCGAACCAATCAGCGGTGTGACCTTGTGAAAAATTCCTAGTTTGCCTATAAATGCCCTCCCTAATCACAACTAGGTGCTCAGCCTTTGTGAAACTTGGGCCCACAGGCGTAATAAACTGTTCTCCCAACTCTCCAGGGTGCTGCTTGAGTTTCTCGGTCGCCTCTGAACTTCCACAGCACCCCCACACCACACACACACCCTGGGGTGGTGGGGGGAGGAACTGGGGCTTCCCCACGTGAAGAACCCCTAGGGCCAGAGAGCCCAGCAAAGCGCTGACTGGCAGCAAGCAGGAGCCTGCCCTAGACGCCCCGCAGCTCTGAAGGTTTGCAGCACCTGGAAAAACAGGGCCTTGTGAGTTGCACGGTCAGCCACAGGATGGAAGAACAAAGGGGGTTCAGAGCCTGTACAGCCCTGATTTGTTACATCTTAAAATAAAAATGTGACTACACGCTTGCTAAAAGAAGAAAATCAGTTGCAAATTACAGCAATCAAAAAAGAACCTTGCATCATAAAATTTTTTTTAAAGATTTTATTTATTTATTTGACACAGAGAGAGAGATCACAAGTAGGCAGAGAGGCAGACAGAGAGAGGGAGGAGGAAGCAGGCTCCATGCTGAGCAGGGGGCTCAATCCCAGGACCCTGAGATCAGGACCTGAGCCGAAGGCAGAGGCTTTAACCCTCTGAGCCACCCAGGCACCCCGCATCGTAAAATTTTTGAAATACGGTTACACTTGTTAAGCACATGGGCTATGTCTAAAACGTGTTTACTTATTTCACTCGCTCGTTCTCAGATGTCCGGCCTCAGAATCGGGCTTAGTTATTCCATGCCTCGGACCTGAGTGGTTTGAAGACCTTGTCAGCCACGCCTGCCAAAAGCAAACCTCTTCTTTCAGTGAAGGCCCCCTGGGTGATGACTTGAGAATCTGAGGCATATTCTCCCCAAAGGAGAGGCTCTTTTAATAGTTTCTGATGTGGGAAACAAAGGCAGAAGAAAAATTATTAAATTTCCTTACTACCTACAGCCCATTAACAAGTCCTTGAAACAGCGTGACATTCCCCTAGGCACTCAGCTGCTTTGATGTTAATACTTTGCTAAGCGCAAAAGGCAATCTTATCCTGAACCCCCCCCCACCTCCCCACCCTGATCCTGTAAGTCTCCTTTAACATGTAAAGACTCCTTTGGAAACTTCCTTTATGTCTACTCCCCAAGATACATGTTGACAATCATTTCCCAAGCATATGACCCACTGACATACATCTGAAGGGTCTCATGACTAAGGTTTTATTAGACAGTAATAAATGACCTTTTCCCAACAATAGCTAGCCCCCTTCAGGTCCTGGAAACCTTGCTTCCAAATTCCCTAGAGACTTGCACTATCCCTAACCCCCTCCCACTGAAAGTATATAATGGACCACTCCTCATGACCCCAGGGCGGCTCTTTCTCCCCACAGATCCTGTCCCTGTGCTTTAATAAAACCACCTTTTTGTACTGAAGACGTCTCAAAAATTCTTTCTTGGCTGCGGGCTTCAAACCCTAACGTCTTTGCTACATCAGTTTCTGCCTCCTTCTCCATGTCCCCATGAAGCTCGCCTGCAACCCTTCAGGAGTCCTACGCTGGTTGCTGTGGAACACCCCCGCCGCCACCACCACCGACACTGGCAAGAAGCCCCCACGTGTAGTGTTTGCCAATGTCCTCGCTGTAAATCCTCCTGCCCGGGCCCTTGTTGAAGACACAGGCCCAACCAGCAAGGGGCAGCCCCAGCACAGTTCTGCAAAGTGACCTCCCCCTCGAAACTGATGAATTCCAGAAAATACATACACAGGTTGCCTGCATGCTTTTATATGGAGCATTAAAAGTTATTCATGATATAAAACTTACTATTTTAATATTCTTTACAGGTTAACACCAAGTTGTCTTTTTCATACTCAGAGCCCTGAGAAAGCCTTGGGAGGGTCTCTCTCTGTGGGCTGCAGGAAACAATAGGAAGGGGAGGCACAGCTTATTTCTGGAAGATCAGGAGGGTAAGAGAAAAGCCTGGAAAGAAGGACCAGAGAAGCAAGGAAGTATGATCTGGGCAGATGAGGCTGAAAAGGGAGCCGGAGGGCGAGGTGGGGGCCGGGGGGATTTGAGGGGACACGCAGTCCATCTCCAACTGAAATCGCCCACCAGGGCGAGCGCCCTTGGAAAAGCAGGCTGAGCCCCCGGCGCGCGAATGAGCCCCGGGCGCAGAGAGCAGTGTCCGCGTAGACCGGTGAGCCCTCCAGCACCGATGCGACCTCCTGCGGTTGGAAAGAGCTACCACTCCAGGGAAAGAAGGTGCGGAGGGTCCCAGGGAGTCTGAAAAGATGACCATCGACTCCATCCAGACCCGACCCAGGGGCAGCCGCAGCCAGTGGTTCACGTTGCTCTGGTCTTCCGCTCGCCCTTGAGGCTTAGCGGGAGATAGCGCCCCTCGCAGAAAAAGATGTGAGGAAGTGAAAGTATGTTTTCACCGCCCTGTTTGGTTTCCTTCTTCCACCCTAATCCTCACTTCCTGTCCCCATTCGCCCAGCTGCCGATCGCCTTCCAGCTAATCCGCCCGTCCTAGAGGACCGGCCCATCTGCTTCAACTAAGAATTCCCTTCAAAAAGCAATTTGCATTTTATTAATGGGCCCAGAGAGACAGAGAAGCCTTCAAGAAATCAGCAGTCAGTGCAGGCGGGTGGGGGCAGGGGTTGTGTGGCCTCCCTGGGAGGGAGGGAGGGAGGGAGGGAGTCTGGAGAAAGCCAGGCTCAGGTGATGGAAAACAGAAGCCCAGCACACTGGTGTCTACCACACAGCGGGTGAGCACCTTCTTCCAGGACAAAACAAGAGATAATGAGTTTACGTTTCAGCACAAAATATATACTGATACAGAAAGGAACTGCAGATGACAATAATTATTTGAAATGATTCACCACCCTGGAATGCGCTATCCTATCGTTGTCTGACTTAGTGATTTTCCTTTCTTTCCCTCTTAGATGCAACGTATTTTATAGATTTATTTTTTTAATTAAACAGATTAACATAGAATTTTGCCTTTAGAATTATCCTTTAAACTTCATTATATGAGATACCCTGAACCATTGTGGGAACAATTTGGAAATGACAGTAGTTTTTTTCTTCTTTTTTAATGTTTGCACAAAGCAAATTCATCAAAATTGACTTGGTTAAACAGAAACTTGAGCAGCAATGTGTTTATTGAAATAACCTCTATCTAGCTGTTAGTATGAATTCCACATACTTTCTCTTTGCTTATTTGTTCCTTCATTTTTAAGAGTTTATTCCTGGGGTGCCTGGGTGGCTCAGTGGGTTAAAGCCTCTGCCTTCGGCTCAGGTCATGATCTCAGGGTCCTGGGATGAGCCCAGCATCAGGCTCCCTGCTCAGCGGGGTGCCTGCTTCCTCCTCTCTGCCTACTTGTGATCTCTCTCTCTCTCTGTCAAATAAATAAATAAGATCTTTTAAAAAAATAAAAATAAAAATTTATTCCTTTATCTTCATATCCCATACCCATTCTTCTTTAGTCACGTTCACGTGGGCGAACAATGCAGTGTTTTTTATGTATATATTTTTGGAAATCTGTGTTCCTATAAAATGTATGTTGTTTTATTTATATGGGTGAGACTGCGTTCTGAAGCTCACTGTCTTTGTGACTTTTTTCACTGGGCATTGTGTTTTTGCTGTTCATCTAAGCTACTATCTCAGTAACCAGGTGGGTACCAGGACTGCAAAGTAGCCAGGCAGCGCCCCTCATCTCATTCAACACTGTCCTCCTTACCAGGGACTCAGAGATCATTTTCAACTCTCTGCCCCCACAAACAATTCTATAATGAAAAATCTCTTTAAGGATCGGAGGAGAGTTTCTCCTGCCCAACACTCAGAAGAGAATTGATGGGTGGTCACAAGATGCATATAACACAGTTTTCTAAGTAGGACCAGAAACATTTCTGCTCTTTCCAGAAGGATTTGAATGAATCATTTCTTCCCTTGAGTGGCACCTAAGGGTTTCTACATCCTTAAAATATCTGGCGTTATTTAACTCTGTATTTTTGCCAGGCTAATGAGTAGAAATTAACATCTCATTGTTGCTTTAATTTCCATCGTCTGATTGCTAATTATTTGAAGCATCTCTTCATCTGCGTTGCACAGTGTTGTACAATTAGCTCCTGGGGTAGGTATAAATGGCGGACCCTATCCTTTGCTCCTTTTTTCTATTAGGGCTTCTGTCATTTTATTTTTTATTTGGAGAAAGTTCTTCTGTGCTCAGGTCACAACTCCTTTGTTTGCTTGTTGTTTGTTTGTTTTGCAATGTGATTTGTGCTTTCAGAGTTTTGTTGAAAAATTCTTTCTCTGGGTCTCTGGGTCACCACAGTAACTCTTATATTCTCTTGGATTAACTCTGTAGTTTTATCTTTCTATTTTGGGTTTTAGTTCCTCTCCAGTTCCCTGGTGATGTGGTGTCCAGTAGGATCCAGTTGTATTTTTCTCTCTATAGTGAATCAAATTTCCCATTTGTACTAAATAATCTCTCCCTCCCCCACTGATCTGTGGTGTCACCTCTATACTATTAGTTTACATGCACACTTGGATTTGTCTCTGAGCTCTTCTGTTGATCCATCTGTCTGTTCTTACACCAAAAATACACTTAAAACAAGTAAAAATGGCTTGGTAGTGTGTCAGAATCTACTAGGATTAGCCCCCTCCCTGTCTTTGCTCTTCTTTTTCAAGGCAGATTAATCATGAATCTTTATTCTTTCATGTAAGTATTAAATTGACCAAGTTCCTTAAAAAAAAATCCAACTGGAATATAGATTGAAATCACATTTGATTTACAGCTTGCTTTGAGGAATAATTGATATCTTGATGACATCTTATCACGCCGTCCAAGAGTATGGACTCTCTCTTCTTTCATTGACATAGTCTAGGGTGTTCATAGCAGTTTAAGAGTTTTCTCCTCAGAGTTATTATATAGTCTTGGTCAAGTGAATTTCTGGATAATTTATAGTTTTTTTGTTTTTATTATAAATAGTATCTTAATTCTGATTATATAATGTAAAAGATACTATTAATATTTCCAGGTTGATCTTAGCCAGCACATCGCTAAATGTCTTACTGTTAATAACTTATAATTCCTGTTGATTTTTCTAGAAAGACTACTTTCTGAAAATAAATGACTACTGAAAACATTGAAAGTTTCAACTCTTCCCTTTCGATCTTTACACATATTTTTTCCTTCCTTTTGAATATTATTCAGGACCTCTAATCATCTGTAAGATAGTATTAAGGGGTATCTGTAATAGCAGAAGTAGTGTTTATTAGTATGGAAGGGGCATTATTGTTCTGATCCATGTCTTAAACAAGCCACAGCTAAACTTTTCCTATTAGGTGTAAGTATGTATCTGCTGGAAGGTGTTGGTACATAAGCTTTATCGACCTAAGAGATTCCTTTCTATTCCTAACTTGATAAGAGTTTTTATCATAAATAGGTATTAATCCTTTCCAAAAGCTTTTTCTGCAAAGATTGAGATAATTATATAATTCTTCTTTATATGTGGAGAATGTGGGGAATTACGCTTGATTAATTTTCTGATGTTGAGCCATCCTTTCATTTCTGGAACAATCCTCCCTTGATTTTGATGTATTATTTTTTTTTAAGATTTTATTGATTTATTTGTCAGAGAGAGAGAATGAGCGTGCACAAGCAGGGGGAGTGGCAGAGGCAGAAGGAGAGGCAGGCTCCCCGCTGAGCAGGGAGTCTGATGTGGGATTCCATCCCAGGACCCTGAGATCATGACCTGAGCCAAAGGCAGACGCTTAACCAACTGAGCCACCCAGGCGTCCAATGATGTATTACTTTTTTAAATAAACTCAATGTATTCAGCCAGTATTTTACTTTCTGCTTATATATCTACATTCATAAGTGAAATGGGTCTAGAATTTTCTTTGTCTTCTGTCTTTGGAATCAAGGTGATACTAAATTCATAAAATGACCTGGGCAGCTTTCTTTCTTCCTCTTTAATGATACAACCTATATAACCGCACAAGATAAGAGTATCTGTGCCTTGAAAGTTTGGTGAAATTCACCTGTGAGTCTGTCTGAGCCTGGGAAAAAGGGGGAGGTAGGTCTTTGACCTCCTTTTCAATATGTTTCATGCTTATTGCTCTAGTTCAAGCTCTCTCTTTCAGACCAAATTTAACATTTCATATTTTTTCCTATGAATTCATTTCTTCCATCCCGACTTTCAAATTTAGTGGCAGATAACTGTGCACGTGTCCTTCCAGTCCCCTTTCATCTTTCTGTTGTAGTTCTTTCCCTCTTCTTATTCTGTATTTTTAAATTACATCTACTCTGTTTTCCTTAATCAGTCTTGCCACGGATCTGTCTTGTTAATTCCTGAATTATCTTGTCAATTGCTCTTTGTGTTTCAGTACTTTATTGATTTCTGCCCTTATAAATATTTCCTTCTTTCTTGTTCTCTCTGTTGCTCTTTTCCAAATTCTCTTATTGATTGCTTACTTCATTTACTATTCACATTCCTGTTTCCTGATAAATGTATTGAAAGCTATAAATTTTCCTGAGACCTTCAGCCAGTGCCCACAGTGTATGGCGCTCCCTGTAGCTCCGCTAGTCCTTAAATTGCTTTATGATTTTCTCTGTAATTCAAAGGTTGCTCAGTAGCACATTATTTTGTTTCCTAACAAAAGGACTTGTTTGGTTCTGTGTTTCTTATTCATTTCTGAATGTATTCATTTTTAATTTGTTGCCTAGAACATGATCTGTTTTTTGTTTTTTTTTGTTTTGTTTTGTTTTTTTTAAAGATTTTTTATTTATTTATTTGACACAGAGAGAGAGATCACAAGTAGGCAGAGAGGCAGGCAGAGAGACAAGGAGAGGAGGAAGCAGGCTCCCTGCTGAGCAGAGAGCCCGATGCGGGCCTCGATCCCAGGACGCTGAGATCATGACCTGAGCCTAAAGCAGAGGCTTTAACCCACTGAGCCACCCAGGTGCCCCATGATCTGTTTTTATAAATGTTCCTGTGTGGTTGAAAGAAACTTTTGTTTTAATTAATCTTCATTTTATTTTATCGTTAGGTCATTGATAGCTCTGCTTTTTTTTTTAAGTAGGATTATCTATTTCTCTCTGCCATTCTTTCTGTTGGTTGGAATATTTCTGAAGCTTTCTTAACAGTATATATATATATATATATATATATATATATATATATATATATATATATGTTTACAGCAGGTATATCTTTTCTTCCTTTATTTTTTTATGCACATATAATGTCAATCATCTGTGTCTTGTCATATTTTTTGCCTTCAATTCTTATTTTGTAAGATATTAATATTGCTGTCCCAAGTTTCTTTTTGTTCATGATTTCCTGGTATATATTTTTATCTACTTTTATTGTCAATTTTCTATATTTTTGTCATACGTGTGTTTTTTACAGACAATACATTGTATCATATTTTATTTGTTTTCAAATACACTTGGAGAGCCTCTACCTTTGGTGAGTTTAACCTTTTTGCTGCTACATTAGGATTTAGTTTCACTATCTTATTTATTTTTATTATTTTTTTTAAAGATTTTATTATTTATTTGACAGAGAGAGAGACAGTGAGAGAGGGAACACAGGCAGGGGGAGTGGGAGAAGGAGAAGCAGACTTTCCGCTGAGTAGGGAGCCTGATGCAGGGCTCCATCCCAAGACCCCGGGATCATGACCTGAGCCGAAGGCAGATGCTTAACGACTGAGCCACCCAGGCGCCCTTATTTTTATTATTTTTTTATAGTCACCCAGCTGTACATCATATGCCCAGAATTTACTTTTCTTACAACCAAGGTTTTTACTATTTGGCCACTTCTACCCATTTCACCACCAACCCCACGCCCCTCCTCTGGCAACCACCAGTCTGTTCTCTCTATCTATGAGTTCGGTTTTTGCTTTGTTTTGTTTTAAGATCCCACATATAACTGAGATCATACTATATTTATCTTTTTCCACCTGACTTACTTCACTAAGCGTTGCGCCCTGAAGGTCAATCCATGTTGTCTCCACTGTGTGTTTTCTTTTTTTTTTTAAAGATTATTTATTTATTTATTTATTTGACAGAGAGAGAGAGATCACAAGTAGGCAGAGAGGCAGAGAGAGAGAGGAAGAAGCAGGCTCCCCGCCGAACAGGGAGCCCGATGCGAGGTTCCATCCCAGGACCCTGAGATCATGACCTTAGCCGAAGGCAGAGGCTTAACCCACTGAGCCACCCAGGGGCCCCACTGTATGTTTTCCATTTGTTCTACTTGTTTTCTCTTTCTTTCTTTGCTCTGTTCCTACATTCCGCTGGCTTTATCAAGCTTTCTTCTGTAAGAATGACATGATACACTCCAGTTTCATCCTTACAGTGGTTGACCTTATGCCCCATACTCCTTTTTACCTCTCTTCTTCTAAATGCATTGCTCTCTCTTATCTCCCGGCTTCCTTTCCTAGATCTCACATCCCCTTGAGCTCCCTCCCACTCTGCGCCCTACGTAATGTGGATAGAATTTTATTTCTGGGTTATTATGTGAGAAGGTTATTTCCGTTCTGACACCAAATACAGAGTTTTTTCCAACACTACTTCTACCAACTTCGTGTCTTACGATTCTGTAACTAACTACCCAGAGTTAGATTCCACAGGTTCAAGTGCCTTGCCCTCCAGGACAGCCCTCCCTTCAGATGCCAGTCACAAGTATCAGGTTTCTGGTCACCCACAACTTGGCTGTAGAGTCAAGGCTCTTCACAAACACCCCCAGGTTCAACAAAGAAGGCACGGAGGTCGACGTCCTGAGCACAGCAGCCTCTGTCCATGTGGAGTTGGGGTGACCCCCCCCCAGCATGTGAATGTGTTCGCCAACTTGGAAGTTCCCCAAACCCTATCATTTATGGATTTTTACAGAAGTTTCATTTCATAGACATGATTGATGAAAGCATTGGCCATTGGTGATTAACTCCATCTCTTCCCTCTCAGAGGTTGGAAAATAAGGTTGAAAGTTCCAAGTTTCTAAGCGAGGCTTGCTTTTTCTGGCCATGAGCCCCTATCCTGAAGCTATCTAGGGGCCTGCCAGGAGTTGTCTCAATAGCACAAAAGATGCTCTTACCACCTTAGTATGAGAGTCGCAGGAGCTCTGTGCCAGGAATCCGGGTCATAGACCAAATATCTTTCTTATACTACATTATGTAAATACATTTCAATCCATCCTAGCTTTAAGATAATAGAAAACTTTACCAAGATACATGAACACTCTTCTTTCCCACAACTCTTGCTCCATGGTCAGGATTTATTTCTCCTATTATTTAAATACTTCTTCCAAAAGTATTATCAATATTTGTCTTTTTTGTGGCAAAACCTCTGAAGCTTTACATGCCTGAGAACATTTTTTGTGTGGCCTTCTGTTTGAATAATAGATTGGCTGAATAAAATATTTTAGTCTCAGAAAATTTATCTTTACTATTTCTTCAAATACTGCCTTTTCTCATTTTTATTTTCTCCATTTCTAGGACTCTAATTATGTGGTCGTAGACATTTCTCTATCTTCCCTTTCTTCTAGCTTTATTTTTTAATACCTATTTCCTTTCTCGTTTTACCATTTTCTGTTGCATTCTGGGAGAACTTCTCAATCTGATCTTCCAACCCACTGATAGTTTTTGAGCTGTGTCAGTCCTACTAGTTATCCCATGTTTGCTGTTCTTAATTTTATTGTTTACCTTTTTCATACCTGATATTTTCTACTTGGTTCTTTTTGGTGATTGTTTTTGTATTCTTGCTAATGTCTTTCTTTATTTCTTTAAGTGTGTTTATAGTGCTTGTTTTAAATTCTTGGCCCACCTGTTTATTTATTTTATTTTATTTTATTTTATTATTTTATTTTTTATTTATTCATTTGACACAGAGAGAGAGATTACAAGTAGGCAGAGAGGCAGACAGAGAGAGAGGAGGAAGCAGGCTCCCCGCTGAGCAGAGAGCCCGATGCGGGGTTTGATCCCAGGACCCTGAGATCATGACCTGAGCCGAAGGCAGCGGCTTTAACCCACTGAGCCACCCAGGCGCCCTTTTATTTTATTTTTTATTTTTTAAAGATTTTATTTATTTGACAGATAGAAATCACAAGTAGGCAGAGAGGCGGGCAGGGAGAGAGGAGGAAGTAGACTCCCTGCTTAGCAGGGAGCCCGATACGGGCCTCAATCCCAGGACCCTGAGATCATGACCTGAGCCGAAGGCAGAGGCTTTAACCCACTGAGCCACCCAGGCGCCCTTGGCCCATCTGTTTAAATACTTCTGCCCAGTGGCATACATTGTGCAGTTTATTTATTTATTTACTTAGCCATTGAATTTTCCAGTGGCTTCCGATCACGAGCTTCTCTTCCTCTCCTCTCCCCTACTTATGTCACCTGTTAATATTTCCTCTACTCTATTTTGTAATATGTATTCTCAGTACATAGGGCCGAAGACACTAGACTGTGTCCGTTCCAGTGAGTTTAAGGGGAAGAGAGGGGTGGATTAGGGAGTCCCCAGTCTCCCCCGTGGAGAGTCCCCAGCAGCATGGAATTGCCACTGATTCCTCGGGGCTGTTGGCCTTCCATCAGGCAACAACTTTGGTTAAGCGTTCATCTTTGAATCTTTAGGATAAGGCAGGATTGAGAGGAGGTAGTTCCCTAGCACGTAATTACCCATCTCTGGGGGCGTAGAGAGGAAGGAGGAAAGGGATGACTCTCAGAGGTTAGCTCTTGGGTCCACATCCACTTTTTTTTTTTTTTTTTAAGGATTTTATTTATTTATTTGACAGGGAGAAAGAGAGAGCACAAGGAGGGGAAGCAGAAGAGGGAGAGGGAGAAGCAGGCTCCCCGCTAAGCAGGGATCCCGACGTGGGGCTCGATCCCAGGACTCTGGGATCATAAGCCAAAGGCAGACACTTACCTGACTGAGCCACCCAGGCACCCCTGGTCCACATCCGTTTTCATCCCTTCTTCCCCCTGGTTGGGCTTTTGTGCTGCCATGAATTTGCCCTGCTGACACCTGTACAGGTAGTCCCAGCTGCAGCCGCAGGAGTCCGTGTTGAAGAGTCAGGCTACAAGTGCCATGAAGCTGCTCTAGGGAGATGCAAGGGCAACCCTTAAAAAGCTGTTCTCCAGGGCGCCTGGGTGGCTCACTGGGTTAAAGCCTCTGCCTTCGGCTTAGGTCGCGATCTCAGGGTCCTGGGATCAAGCCCCACATCGGGCTCCCTGCTCGGCAGGGAGCCTGCTTCCTCCTCTCTCTCTGCCTGCCTCTCTGTCTACTTGTGATCTCTCTGTGTCTGTCAAATAAATAAATAAAATCTTTAAAAAAAAAAAAAGTTATTCTCCAGTCGGTCTCCTCCCTGTGCTGCCTCTGGTTTCCTCCACGTAAGAGTTCAAGACACCCTTCCCAAGGGTCTTGTTGGGAGTTTGTTTGTTTGTTTGTTTCTTTTGTTGTTTTTGGGTTCGATTTTTTGTCATTGTTGTTTTCTTTTTGTTGTTGTTGTTGTTGTTGTTTTCCCAAATGCACATTTTCTTCTTGCTTCTGTGTTTCTTCAGTATTGACCGCCAAGTGGCCTGATCTAGGCTTCCATCTTGGTAGCAATGTAACATAGTAAATATTTAGTAAATGTTTGTGGTTAATTAGCAAAGCTACCAGAGGAGCATGTCTTTCTGTCCAGGTTTTTTGTTTTTGTTTTAGACAGGAAAAGGTTTTCAACTGGGTTTAAGATTTAGATATACCCTGGGGGACAGGAGGAGAGATAAATGGATTTCTCATTGTGTGCCCACTAGGTGCTGGGCACTTGCTAGATGCTAAATATGTGATGTGGGTATGAAATTTACTCCACAAAGTTTGTTTCATTTCTTTATTTCTCTAAATCAGATAACCAGTCTGGTCCTCCACCCACCTGGCTAGTGGGGGAAAAAAATCTATCTCAGGGGCGCCTGGGTGGCTCAGTGGGTTAAGCCTCTGCCTTCGGCTCAGGTCATGATCTCAGGGTCCTCAGATGGAGCCCTGCATTGGGCTCTCTGCTCAGCGGGGAGCCTGCTTCCCCCCCTCTCTCTGCTTGCCTCTCTGCCTACTTGTGATCTCTCTCTCTCTCTCCGTCAAATAAATAAATAAATAAATAAATAAATAAATAAATAAATAAATAAAATCTTTTTTAAAAAAAGCTATCTCAGGGATTGAGGGAGCTTTCCCTCCCTAGAATCATGCAGAAGTCCCGGGAGAATGAGAACTTAGGCAGCTTAGAATGTTTTGGAAAGGGTATCTACTTTTCAATTCCTGCTGGCTTCTCTTGGAGAATACTGGGCAGTCTTTGGACAGGGGCAGTCTTTGGACAGAGGCCGTCTGCTTCTTCTCTGCCAGGCATCAGCCCAGAAGATTTCCTCCCAGATTTCCAAAGCAACAGCTGGAAATATACAATCTCCTTCCTCTGAAATGCACACCCCATCTGCTGGGGCTAAATAGAAGCAGAGGAGACCAACCCTCACAAATCAGAATCTACCTACACTGATCTTTTCTCAGTTGTAGGGAATTTCTCTTTCCTTCCCCTTAAAATCAAGAGCATTCCCATTTCTTTTCTTTTTTTTTTTTTAAAGATTTTATTTATTTATTTCACAGAGGGAGAGAGATCACAAGGAGGCAGAGAGGCAGGCAGAGAGAGAGAGGGGGAAGCAGGCTCCCCGCTGAGCAGGGAGCCCGATGCGGGCCTCGATCCCAGGACCCTGAGATCATGACCTGAGCCGAAAGCAGAGGCATTAACCCACTGAGCCACCCAGGCGCCCACATTCCCATTTCTTTATCTCCAAACACGACTCCAGCTTCTGTGGGCTGGGACCATCCAGCCTGCTCCCCGTAAATGAATTTGAAACATGAAAGCTTTTTCTCTCTCCTGCAGGGTGTTGAGTTTAAGGATGACAGTTCACAACTTTAATAACACAATGCCACTTTTTCCAAGGACAAGACTGGGAAATGATGAACTACGTAAGGTTTGTTTATTTGTTTATTTTTAATTCTTACCTTATTATATAGATGTCATGTCATTTCATTTCCTCCAACACCTTGTAGTAGCTACTGCATTTCACTGCCCAGGTCCTCTCCAGCTGCTGGAGTTGGTGGAGGAGTGTTTGAGTCACTTTCCTTACCCAAGGTCACAGCCTCAAGCCAGGGATGATGGGCATTCAGTGCCTGGTTGATGAGGGATAACGGGTGAGGCACAAAGGCCTGGCCCCTCTTGACTCAAGGTGGCACAGCTCTGAAAGGCTACCATTGGAGCTCCCTGTGAAGCCGGCAGAGCCCTTATGACTGGCTGTCCCAACCTCTCCTGCTACCCAGCCCTGCTTGCTTCCCTTCCCCTACATGTGTTGGCCCCCAAGGCCCTTCTTCCTACACGTAGATCTCTGCCTCCAAGTCTGTCTCTCAAGACTAGAACGAAGAGATAGATATCACGTCTTCACACTTTACAGATGTGGAAACCGAGGCTCTGGGAACTTAAGCACTTGGTCGAAGGGGAAATCTAATACTTGACTGTAAAATCTGTCTGACTCTCAGACCTTTGGATACGGTTTTGGTCTGAGGGATTCCTGCCCTCACTAGGGCAGGGGTGCGAAGTAAATGGCATTCATTCAACAGTTGGCTCCCAGATCCTCCCTACCTGGACCATACCCCCAAACTATAATTACATCACACACACACACACACACACACACACACACACACACACACACACACACACTTCTTTGCACTACCAACTCTTTCATGTCAAAAATTCCCAAAGAGGAGGGAGACCTGCAGGCTCTGAAGGTTTGCCTCAAATGCCTTTGCAACTTCACCAACATAATGCCTGGCCCCGGGGCTGGGAAAGGGGCCCTGGCTGCCTGGCGTTCCCCTCAGGGCTGAGGTGGTGCTCCCCCTGCAGAGTCCTGAGCAGGGAGAGCACCCCCCAGGCTCGGGGAATGGCGGCTGCCCCTATGAGGGCTTCTCCACATCTTCCCCTCTCATCCACCTCCCCCACTGCTGCAGAGACCAGAGCTAGGAAGTGCTGGTTTCCCGGTTCCCAGACAGAATCAGGAGTTGCTGTATTCTTCAAGAACAAATGCCATCTGCTGTCGGAGCCTGGCTAGTGACTCTCCAGGGCCTCACTCTCGCTCACTCACTCACTCTGCCTCCCTCAAATGCCCACATTAGTGGGCTGCGGGCTGAAATCTTTTCTAAGGGTAAACACATCTGCTCTCTGCCTAGGACATCTTAAAGAGAGGGTCCTGTTGTGTTGGAGCAGAAACACCCTGAGCCCTTCTGATGTCAGAAAGATACCCTGAGCTAGGAGGTCAACCTGTCCCCTCCAGGAGGGCCGGCTGCACCCCCACAGCAAAACCCGGCCTCCAAAGCACCTCCTGGTGGATGTCTAACCACTACATCATCGTGAGCACAATCCCTGCTACTCGTTTCACACAGGGGATCCGAAATTCCTGAGGGACTGTGTGTGGCTTGGCTCTGGCCTGCCCTCTGCTTTCCTGGCGCTGGTAGAGCCCATGAGAGAAGACAGGAGCCCGGGGAGGGGGTGTGTGGGGGGATGGGGGGGTGGAGAGCACAGCCAGAGGTGCTCTGGGGCTCTTAGAGACACTGGACAGAGGTTCAGGGTCAGGCCCCACACACCAGCCAAGGGCCCACAGCTTCGAGTAGCAGCCTTTTCTGTTGAGCATTAAGGGGACAGCTCCAGGGGTCCTGCTTTTTTTTTTTTTTAATACAAGAAAGAAAGTCGAGTAAATCACCTGAAATAGTTAGAATTACCAACATCAGAGGCCCAGCAGCTTGGGCGGGAGGGAGGGGGGGCCCGGCCTCAACAGGTGTTTTTCCGCTCATCCTCTTGGGGCAGCAGCTGTGGTTCCTGCACCCCCTGTCTGTGTACTTCCCCTGCTTGGTGCTCCTCCCACTTCCTGGACACCCATATGGCCCTCATGTGTTCCGCAGGATCTTTCTGGAGTCACCACCCAGAGCCAAGCCTTGCATCGGAGCTGGGAACAGGATGGCAAGGGGAAGACTAAATTTCGAACCCATCACAGAACTTACCAAGTCTAGGGAGGAAAAGCAACACTAAACACAAACTTAGACAAGCAGAAGTAGATCTACCATTGTACCAAGTGACAAGGAAAGGACGTGTGTGGTACTGGGAGAGTAGGACGTGAGCTAGTCAGGCTTCCCTAGGGAGTGGTGGCTGAGCTGACCAAAGCAGGGGGTGACCATTCTAAGCAGGGGGGTCAGCAGTGGCAAGAGGGAGCACAAGCCTGTAAGGACAGAAAGATGCCTAGGAGTAGTAGGAGGGGTGGGCTATGAGCCTGGAAAGGGCCCAGATCAGCCAGAAAATGCAAAGTCCTTAACATCTGTGAACTGGTCCCATGAAATAATCAGATTTGCATTTAAAAAAAAAATCAGGATTCTAAAGAGGGCATGTGTTGTGATAAGCACCGGGTGTAGGCACAACTAATGAATCACTGAACAACTACATCAAAAACTAATGATGTACTATATGTTGGCTAATTGAACATAATAATAAAAAAGTCAGGATTTGCTGCAGCAGAGAACAAAATAGGAAACGATGGTGTCGACCAGTTAGGAGTTACCACTTGGACCAGTGTGATAATACAGATGGACAGGAGGGAACAGGTTTTAGAGATCTGGTGAAGAAGGGTCAGCGAGACTTGGCAGTAAGTTTCATGTGGGGGAGAGGGAGAGGGAATGTCAAGGAGAACACAGGGGTTTTGGTTTCATAACTGGTTGTATAGTAAGAAGAGGATCATATCTGATAGTGAGAGACAATGAATGCACTTCAGACTTGAGTTTGAGGTGCTTAGAGATACCCAAGTTGTAGGGTCAAAGAGGCGGCTGGATACAGGGAGCAGGGGCTCTGGACGAGGCATCTAATCTGTGATGGGGGTGGTGTTCAAAGCCGCAGGGGCGGACACGTTCTCCCAGGGAGCAATTACAGGAGAGGAGGAGAGAGGGCTGTGGATGATGGAGGGACTCTAACAGTATGAACCTGCAGGGCTCAGGAGGAGCTTCTAGAGAAGCCGGGGCCAAAGCTGAGAACATCAGGTCCTGGAATCCCATCGAAAAGAACATGTCTCCTGAAGAAGAGGACTCTGTTTCTGGCCCCAGTGGAGTAACAGGGACCGGACTTACCCTCCTGCTTGTGTCACCTAAAGCGACAAGGTATACGCAACACTGGTTTTCAGGCGCTGAGAAACAGAAAGCGCAAGAACGCCACACAGTCCACTGCCGGGAGTGTTTCCAGGCTGCCGGGCAGGGGGCCGAGTGCTAGGCAGAGCCCGATGGCTGCCTGTTCCCGGAGACAGAAGGGAGAGTTTGCGGAGACCGCCTGAGTCGTTCCTTTCTCTTCTTCCAGAGATCCTGAAGGGGTTTTGAAATCTGGGTCTCGTGGGGTGTGTGTGTGTGTGTGTGTGTGTGTGTGTGTGTGTGTGTGTGTGTGTGTGTTGGCGGGGGAGGGGGGAGGTAGACTGTTTAGAACCAGCTGCAAGGAGCCCCATGACCAGATAAAAAGAGAGCGTGCAGCCTGGCTAGGAGAGTGGCGGAGAGGCCCCGTTCTTCTCAAAAAGTCCAGGTGCAGGCGGAGAGCGGTGAACCTTTGCGGGGGTAAGGGGCAGACACAGCCCGTGGGGATTCCGGGGCGCTACCCAACACCAGTGCCTCTCCTCCACGCTGGCGTTGCTCTTCCTCAGGCTTGTCTTTGGAAGACCTCTCTGGAAATTCAACATCACACCTGTGTTTGCTAACTTCCCGGTAAGAAACAGCCCAGAAGCCACCCCCCTGCCCCCCGGAAGAGACCCAGCTACCATGTTTTTCCTCTGAATCACTTTGCATGTTCTAGCTCATGTTCTAGTTCATGCATGTTCTTTGCATGTTCTAGTTCCTGCAGTCCCCAGGTTGATGTTCCCTGTGGGTGGCCCAGCCTGGCATACTCCTGAGGCAGGGACAGGGAGAGGTTTCCTGTCGGTTTTTAGGACCAATATCTTCAGACAGAGGAAATGGTCCCCCAGTCAGTCTGCCAGATGGCATGCTCCATGGGCTTCAAGAGCCAAGGCGGCCGCCGCCCCACCGCAGCAGTGCAGCCCAGAGGGAACACAAAACCAAGACTCTCTAGCTAGAAAGCCCGCTCAGAGAGCGGGCCAGGGGCCTCTCCCCTCCCAGCAGCCCTTGCAGCCAGGCCAGGCCGCCTGGGAAGGACGAGAAGATGGGCCTAGGAGCCAGAGTCCTGCAGAGCCCTGTCACCACGACTGTACCATGACCATGAACTAACTCCAGCTCTGGTTTGTGGTCTGCGCGCATGCTTTCCTTGAGTCCCGGGTGAAGCGAGATCGACACGCTGTTCATGCCCCACTACATTAGTTTTCCAAATTTCTACTTAGAACACTGGTATCTGTCAGATAAGAGAGGAGCTCCATTAGGCTCCAGGCGTCACAGTTTCTAGTAATTACTGCCAGGCACAATGGATAAAAACTCAACAATGGGTGTGATTTGAATCATTAACTTTTCAGAACTGCTCACAAATGAATCATTTCATCTACAATCAACTTCTATTTTATTTTATTTTTCTCCTAGAGATAGAAAATACATAATTACTGAGAGAAGAATTGGGAAAACTTTCCACGTGCAATAATCTGTGTTCAGAAATATGGAAACAAACATTTCTCCAGAATGTACAAAATGATCCCATACAAAAATCTGTTATCGCTGTAGAAAACCTTTTAGAATGGATTTAGTGCAAGAAATCATTGAAAAACGTCTGTGATGTAGAGCACATCGAATGTGAAATATGCATGTATGGGTGCGTGGGTATACGTGTGCGCGCCTTATAAGAGATCCCCTGTGCTCCTCCCTGTGTGTGGCCCACGCATAAGTGGGCATGAAATGCTTAATAACAAACCCCCAAGCTGCTCTACCCAAGGAGCATGTCTGATAGAGTGACACGGAAAAAGGAGCATAGAGTCAGTGACTGCTACACAGCGGGGGGCGGGGGGGGGACTTGGTAACTATAGCAACTTGCTTTCGAAGTTAGCCTTTCCCAGCCAAAAATCAGGTGGGCCCTGTCAGCCCTCCCACCGTCACACCAAAGGGAGGGAGAAGCCATTCAGTAAAGGCAGCAGGCCAGCCACACAAAGGGCACACCAAGGAAAGTGAACCCCTTTTAATCGCCAGCCCCACAGGGCTCTTGAAGCTGCAGACTAGGAACAAGAATGAGGATCGTAGGGACGCCTGGGTGACTCAGTCATTAAGCATCTGCCTTTGGCTCTGGTCATGATCCCAGAATCCGGGATCGAGGTCGCATTGGGCTCCCTGCTCAGCGGGAAGCCTGCTTCTCCCTCTCCCATTCCCCCTGCTTTTGTTCCCTCTCTTGCTGTGTCCTTCTCTGTCAAATAAATAATTAAAATATTAAAAAAAAAACAACAACAAAGAATGAGGAGCACGGATGAGGAAGGCTCAACAGAAAGAGTGTGTTTTGAACTCATGCAAACAGAATGCGAAGTTTTCCTAATGAATACATGAGCCAAGTGGTCCATTCTCACGTAGACTAGGTGGGGACCCAGAAAAAGATGGGCATATAATCAAGAAGAGAGAAATGAGGGAACCCAGAGGGGGTCAGGGAGCAAAATCTTTCCTCCTGGATAAGGCTCCGCCCATTCAAGTAGAAGGAGGGGCTGGAGTTAACCCCAGGATCCCACCCTTCATTAAACAGATTTTGTAGTTGTGGCAAAAAATGTATGTTTGACTGTTAGTAAACTGCACAGAGTTGATCCCATGGGGTGAGCTCATTTCCTCTCATCACATCCGTGATAGTTGTCATGAAAAGATCTGTAGTGAAAGGAGCTCCCCAGGTGAGTTGGGGGGAGGGGCAGAAGCAGAGGGTGAGAGACTCCTCAAGCAGACACACCCCGATGAGTGTTGAGCCCCACACGGGATTCGATCCCATGACCCAGAGATAACAACCTGAGCTGGAACCAAGAGTTGGAAGCTTAACTGACTGCACCACCCAGGCACCCCCCAAATAGTAGCCTTCTCAACACTGATCAATAACTTGATTTTTCCCCCTTTCTCCTATATCTTCAAAATGAAGCATAGAGGCCCTTCTTCTTTTAGGTTTTCTTTTCTTTTCTTTTCTTTTCTTTTTTTTTTTAGCAGGGAATGAGAAGGATAATGACAAGGCTCACGCAGAGGATCCAGAACCTTAAACGTTGCCATAGTCCGATTTCTGAGTTCCTTGCCCCATAGTACCTGGAGCTTGCGGCTCTCTTCTTTTCTCTTCTAGGCCTGAGGGTGCAGCGCTCCAAATCTTATCATCCCTCCGCAGCCTCCTAAGTCTCTGACACCACTCAGTGCTTTGTTCTGTTCTTCTTTGTGAAAGTGCCTCTCACTAGGGAGCGGTCCTGCGCTGATAGTTACGTGGAAACAATGCTTACTAACAGCAGGGAGCTCAGGGGTACCCTGCCCTCATTCGGGGAATCGTACGTCTCAGGGCAATTTGCAATACACGGTCACCCCGGGCAAGCTGTCACTTAGTAACTTCGGCAAGTGACAAGAGTCTGAGCTATGATATTAAGAGTCAGATTGCAAGGGGAGGGATAAGTAGAAGAAAGAATGCAAAGAGAAATTCGACACGACTTGATAACTGACTAGTTCATAGATGGAGAAAGGAGTGAACCGCTGTCTAAGTCTCAGGATCCAAGACTTGAAGCTCAAGCAACCAGAAGAATGGTGGGGTCAGAGTTAAACAAGACATCCTTTGTAAAGGGCTTTCAAAGCTTCACTTTTTTTTTTTCTAGGTTGAATACTGTACTTATCAAATTTCCGAGGCGGACAAGGCATGGGAGAATCTGTGAGGTAGTGTTTTCTCTGGATTTTCTGCCATGTTTTCTCCCAGATTTCATGGGCTGCTCTGCCCCTTGGCTGCCCGCCCTCTAACTCCTGCTGAAGTGATGAGTAGTATCAGGTGTGGGCTGATAAAGGCAAAAGCTGTCCCCTCTCCCCGGGGAAGCTACATTTTAAAAGGAGTCTCAGGAAGAAATAAAGCATTAAGACAAGAATGCACCTGCAAGAGTGGAATTAATGAGTCCTAGGGTTCATTTTTTTCAGATGAGCTGGTAGTGCTAAAATCACATGACTGGTTAATCACAAGGTTAATTCTGTTCTATTGGTACCACTTAGTTTCAAAGCTTTTCTTGCCTGACAGACTACTGCTTATCACTGGAGCTTTAGTCCTGTTCTTGTGGGAGGTATGAAATTACTTTCTAACCATCCATTTATTTATTTTAAAAGATAACAGTAGAGTGTGGGTAAGTTTCTTCCATATTTCCTGACGGTCTATTCTGGTGAGGTTTTTCGTGGTCCGTAAGAAGTCCTCTCGTACTGTGAAAATGTCATGCTTAATGTCTCATTAAAGAAGAACGAAAACTCCATCACCACATCTAGAGGTTTAGTAGAAACACATGGCTCTTCTAAAAGAGACAGTTCCCTACATGCCCAGTCCAGGGAAATGCATCAGAATGAGCTGATCTGTTATCGTGAGCAAGTGCACTTGGACCAGAGCCAGGAACTCAATAATGCATGCATCCAGCAGTCACCAATTCCAATTCAGCTGGTCTACCAGAGGTCCAGCTCTAGAAGACACTTAACCGCCTCACCACCTCCAGGCATCCGACACTGAAAATGTTTACACTGCCGAAGTAGAAGGGTAGAGCGGTACAAAGCATGGGCCCTGCAGCCAGGCTATTTGGGTTCAAAGACTAGCTCTGCCAATCACTACTTGGGTGACCTCAAGACATTTATTTAACTTGCTGTGCCTTGGATTCTAGAAAATGGGCACCATATTCATACCTACCCTACAGGGTGGTTGAGAACATGAAATGACATAATGTATGGAAAGCTGTTAGTGTTAGCTTTTAATGATTTTACTGACTGAAACATTTCTTATTATTTCAGAATTTGCAGGCATTCAATTTTGCAATGGATTTTAGTTAAAATGAGACAAAAGAAAATAAAGCAGTACCTAGCCTCTTTCTTTAACCATTTCCAGTTTCCCTTGGATGGCTCATGGTCTAGTAATGATGTTCACATGTGACAGGCCACACACTCAATGGCAGGGATGTCTGGGGACTCTTTAGAGTCATCCTTCAATTCTCATTGCCCATCAGGGCCACAGAAGCCCTCTCCATATCCCTTCACTGTCACACTGTCCTCCCTGGCAGAGTATCCAGTTTTGACTGAACTCAGCCAACAACTTCACACTTCCGCTTCAAGCAAGCACCCAGACCATGGAGACAAGACCGTTCAAAGACACCACATAGAGATAAATTCCACATCCATGTCTTAAAAAAAGTAATGTATATGCCAAAGTGAGATTTAAAAAAAAAAACATGCTTATATTAGTTTCCTCAGCTAAAGGAGATACGGGGTCCATAATGTACACATATGCAAATACACACGTGGGCGTAGATACCTGTGTGTATCTTCCCTCCTACCTGGTGGTTCTACCCCAGCATCAGTGTGCTTTTCTGCAGATTTTTTTTCCTGTGATATCTCAGGATTTGGAGAAAATTGATACCATTGAGGACTAAGGAACGTCTGAAGACACACTGAATGAGCGGGTCTTTTTCATCATGATGTTTTATTATTATTGTGCTGTGGAGCTATACAAATGTTTATTGAATATTTATGCTTGGTGTTTTCCCTGTGTGTGAAATGCCTCTCACCTACGTGTTAATTAATGTTTGTGGATCTGTTGAAAAGTTATGATAATCTTAAGCGTTTAAATTGGTGGTTGAAAATTATTTAGAAGTATTGTCATTTAGATACTATGTCCTCTGTGTTCTGGCATCTAACCAGGGTAGCTTTTTCTAAAATACCATAGCAGAAAAAAAATTCTACTCCATATATTTTTAACAGTTCCTATTTTTGGGGAGTTCAGCAGGATTCCATGAAAGAAACATACTGAGTTTAGTATTTTACCTTTTAGGTTAGCTAATGAATATCAAATTAAAGCCACATATAATTCAAGACAGTTTGTACTGCTATTGATAAAAATTTACTTTGGTAGCATTCTTTTTAGATATGAAAATGGAACATATTTGAAAGAACTCCAGAGATTACACATTTTCTTTGAGAAGGCAAATCATTTCCTGCTGAAAATATAAGGCTGAATCAAATACTGATGTTAGAGGTCTGATAAATCTTATTGAAGAATTACAGAAGTACACAAATATACCTAAAAGGTAGCTCATTCCAGGAGAATATATTAAATAAATTTATATGTATAATGTATATTTTCTTCCTTCAATCTAGTTTCCCAGAAACTAAATGAAATACTTTCAGTTTAAACCAGCCCAGAGGGGGCTCTGTTTCATATCCTGTATTACCTGATCTCTTATTCTTTTATCCTATTTCTAGAAAGACTAGATCTCATCCTAGATAATGGGATACCTGGCACAATTTAATTGGCCAAAGATCTCAAAAGGCTACATCTAGAATAAGATGAGTTTCGGCAAAGAAAAATAAGGTTCTTCAGGGTTGTATAACGTGCAAGGATAGGGTTGGATGAACTCAGCTGACACAGCTGGATTCAGCGGGATGTTCCGTCCTCTACAGCTGTGTTTGCTGGTCATCACTCTCTCGCAGTATTAAAATCGCAAGAGAACCCAAGACACCTCTAGTCTTGGGTGTGACTTGAGAGGCATCCAGGAAACCTAGGCCCAACACTTTCCTGAAATGCCAAAATCACCTGTTAAATTATCATCCTTTTGGTTTAAGCTTTTCCAGTCCTCAATATCTCCTGTTAAAGACACTATAGGTACTAAACTATTAGCAACAAACCTTATGGGTGATTAGCTTACTGACTTGTTGATAGTGTACAACAAGCCCACTGGAGATACAGAAAAGGACTAGTGCATTTTTTTGGTGAGATGGGGTGAAGCATCATGGGGCCGTGTGCCCAGTGGTGTTAGGGAGCCGCAGAGTCGCAGCACAGTGGACAGGGGCAGCGCTGAGGTAGTTGGGGAGGGGTATGTGGGGTGGGATGAGATGGAGTCCTTATGACTGAGGTGGGAAATTTATTCCAGGAGAGAATGGAAAGTATAAAAAGTGAACACTTGTCTCTGCATATATGTACATGTATACATACGTGTCTGTGTGTCTGTGTATATCTTTCCTTCCCTCCTACCTGAGGCTGGCCCTGGCTGGTAGCCTAGCATCAGTATGGTCTTCTGCAGATTTTTTAAAGCTCCAAAGTGTGTTTTCTAAAAATAAATCTTATTTTTGAAATACAATTTTGATGTGGAAAATGCATATTGTCTGTAGAAAAAGTGGCAATCTTATGACCTAGAGATATATCTGACATATAGTTCATTCAAGAGTTCGATGTTTTATTATTTGTGCATAATTGGGATGATGTCAGTAGATTTTTAAGAATCTGGATATATGTTTCTTTGTTTTTAAGGATTTACTTATTTATTTGACAGAGAGCATGGGGGCAGGTGACAGGGGCAGGGAGAGAGGGAGAGAGAGTCTCAAGCAGACTCTGCATTGAGCATGGAGTCAGTCTTGAGGCTCATCTCACGACCCCGAGATCATGACCTGAGCCAAAACCAAGGGTCAGACGCTTAACCAACTGCACTACCCAAGCGCTCCTATTTCTTCAGTGAAAAAAAAACCCACAAAAAAACCCCCAGAAAAACCAAAAACACTGTTAAGTGTTCCCTTCCTAAGGAAGGAAATTATGATTACAATTATTATCTTATTTTTTTTTAAACAATCTCATTTTTTCCCTAGGGATTAAAACCTAAGTTCCATAGCATACCCTCTCCTTCCTCCAAACTCTTGCATTTTCGTCATGGTTTAATCATTTGCTTTGGCTTACTTTTAGCTGCTGTTCGGAAGCCAAACCCCCACCCCCACCCCCACCATGAGACAACGTTAATCTCACTTAAACAGTCAGCTCCCTTGTGCTCATGATTTTACTTCACTTTCTTCTGTCATAGTCGAATCCCTATCCCTTCCCCTTTCGCTGTAACATAGCATGATCGTTGTTGGTTGTAATCTTTACTGTAGTACGAAGCAAATCTTAAGTAACTCAAATGGTTGACAGATTCAACTGTCTTGTTCAGACCATGCAAAGAGTGCGTTCCCTAGCTTTCAGCCCTGGGGATGGAAAGGGGGCAAGATGGACACTGTTTGCTTGCCTGAAGGCTTATTAAACCCATGTTAAATTGAGTTCTTTCAGACAGGCTATCCTCGTTTTTTGGAGTAGCATGATACTTCCCTGTCTGGATCCAAGTATACCCTTCTGACATCAAATTTGCTTTCCACGCTTTGGGCTCTGCTAAGAAATCACCAATATGCCTTCTCTCCTGGCCCTGGGCCCCCAGCTCTTCACCCAGTTGGCTAATCAGAGCCAACCATCTCCACTAGCGGATTCCAACCTTCAAGTTTATTCTTCTCTGTCCTTGCCATTCGAATTCCTGACGCAGTGAGCTCAGCCTCTCTCTCTATTCAGGATTACCTCACTCTGATTCCCAGGAGTGTATGTCTACACCCACATCTTCTCTGAAAAGCTTGCTATCACTGTATACCTTGTCTCTGTTGTCCCTGGAATATCTAAGTCATATCGGGGAACATCATCCTTCATGAATCACATTGTTCATGTGCACATTAGCATGTTAGAAAGGTTTCTGGGAAAACAGAAATTTCATATGCTTCAGCGTATATATTTTATAAATTTTATGTATTGCAAAACATGTAAAAAGAAAATGCCTTCCAACTTTTGCTACAACAAGCTAGCTCAGATATTTTATTAAAGTGAGCTAAAATTTTCATAGACTCATTTATTATTTGCCTTCCCAAAATGTAAAATTCTGGTAAAAATGTGCTGGTTTTATTTTCTTAGGAAGATAGCTTCCGTGTCATTTTAAGTTAATGTGACACTCTCCAAGTACAAGTCACAGTAGGAAACTTCAATCCTAATTAAAACCAGCTCCTTTCTTTCTTAAAACTAGCTGTATTATTAATGTGGATCTGGCACTAAGTTTTTAAACTGATAAAAGCAAACTTGCTGATTTCTGCTCATTTCTATTCAGGTTTCAGTGTCATAAATTGCCACTGGCCAATACTAAAATCATGTTTTAATGAAATATAACCACCATTAGTATTTCTGAATTTATGAATTTTCATTAAAATATTCAGAGACTATCTTCTGCCATATTTACCTGGCAGCAGACTGGCGCCAAGACCATGCCCACAGAATTCCAGGTAATTAAAAAATTAATCTATTATCAACTGGTTTGCTTATCCCTTCCCTTTAAGCTACTTTTCTTTATTCTATGTGCTAGACTGGTACCATGTGTCGTCGCTGCGTCACAACGAATATCTGTGTGGCGCTGGCATTTGCAAAGGGTTTTCAACCTGCAATAATCTGTCAGCATTCCTTTGTTGTGGTTTTCTAATACAAATCATTTGTCACTAACATTTATGAAATCTGAGAAAATTAAGTAAATATTTTAAAATCATACATTCCAAATAACAGTAGACACCATGAACTTTAAATTAGATCTCATCCCAAGGGAGGAACGAAATTAAAAAAAATTAATGATACCTCTAGAAATCAGCTTTGAAGATAATAACAAATTATATATGTGGAATTATGAAAATGAAATATCATAATATTCCTGTGAGGTGAAAATAACTTTATTGGAGAAATACTAGGTGCCCAAACTCTCAACCACAAAGTTCCTTATTAAATTCTCAAGATAATAACCATATTCTGAGTACCTAGCAACTTCAGGCTATGATTCACAATAGGGTAGAATTAAGTGTGAGCTGATATACAAGAGGTATCTGGATGTTCTTTGTATTATTTCTTATTCTTGTGAGTTTTCTGTAAGTTTGAAATTATTTCCAAATAAAACATATTTTAAAAGTTAATTGGCCAGTTTGTGGAATTAAGGGAGAGAGAGGGCAGGAAGCAGGAAGGTGAAGAAAAGGGGCAGATGTTAAGTTTCCAGCCAAGCACACAGGAGTCGGCCGAGGTCTGGACTTGGAAGTTCCAGTTCTGATACTGGCTGTCATTTTTCATTAATTACAGGAAGAAAGACTTTATATAGCCAATTTTCTGACCAAAAAAAAAAAAAGTGTTCCTTTTTGGCTTTGGTTCAGAGTCCCAAACCCCAGTTCTAAAAGGTCTTCCTCTAAGATATGCCCCATTTTCGGACTGTTCTTGCAAGGATGTAGACAGGTTGGTCACAAGAAGAGAAAATTCAATCATTTTTGATGGTTCCAGTTGCAGGCGAGTTCCAGACAATCTCATTGGCTGCATGGTTACAATGTAGTCTGTCAAGAACTGTAAAGGGTCTGAGATTTCATCCTATTTGCAGGCTGTTTTCCTGGATGCTGACAGAGGACATGAGACAGCTGAGTAAGAAGTGAAATACTTTATTATTCACAGCAAAAGTAGTGGCCAGAATGTCGGATGTTCTCAGTGGTTCCCCAAACTCCTGGTCCTACTGGGGGGATGTGAATGGGCCTAGACGCAGATGGACCTGCATACCCAGTGGGTTATATTCCAGGAGAACAATACTGAGCTTGGGGTACCCATGTTTTAGAGCAAGAAGCAAGCAAGTTTGCTCTTCGTTGGGAGGAGAGATATTACCTCATCCCTCAAGGCTGCTCACTGCAAAACAACCCTGAGAAATGGCCCAGGTAAAGAGTGGTCTGAGCCTTGCTGGAGTACAAGAGTATAGAGGACTGTCTCTCAGCAGAGTCCCTTCTCAATAATAGATAGCTGGTGAGTAATACAGTGCAGGTTATCAGTCATAACCCAAACATTTTCAGAATGGAGCTAATGGAGTGAATTGTGTAGGAAAATAATTGGTAGAAGTGGATGGGCAGGCAAGTCCATCTCATCCAAGTTTTAATTTATCTTTGATGAAGAAATAGAAAGTGTAGAAGAAGAGAGCAGGACCCTACTAATTAGAGGCCGGAACCTCCCAACGAGGATAGGAAAGTTCTCTTTCACTTACACTGTTTCTTTCCCTTAGCAGCTGCTTCTTCCTGCCTGAGCCTCTCCTTTTGTCTCTATGGGATGGCACTTTGGTGGCTGGCCCTTCTTTGCACTGCTTTCCTCTGAGATGTTTTTCAGTCCTTGGTATTAGCTGCAGTCATTTGGATCTTGTCCTTCGTTTGTATCTTAGACTTTACTGAAGGTTCTAGTTTCACACTGAAACGAGTAGAATTTAATTTCTCAAATATCCAAAACCTTCTCTCGCAGTCCCAAGATCTCAAAGGTACAAAGATACTCAATATTTTTATCTTTTTAATCAAGAATTAAAAAATCATATATGGCTTCCATACATTTCACAAGACATTTATTGGTGTCCTAGTGGACATTTTCTTTGTCCTAGTACTGTGGTTAATGCTAAAGATACCACATATATCAAGACAGGTGCCTATTCCCAAAGATTTTATAATTTCTGCCTTATAAACAAAGATTGTAAGGTATATGTAAACAGGATGTTGAATGGGACTTTTCTGGTGTGTCATCCCAGAACTGGTAAGACTGAAAGTGAGGTCAATAGTAATCAAGTGCACTACCTACATGAACCAACCACATTTGGGACCAGACTCCTCCCTTTAGGGAATACAGAATTACCACCATCCACCTCTACTCCTGTGGCATGTATTAGGTAGAGCATTTACAAGGACAAAGAAGGAATGGTCAGCAGTAACCTTAAGAAGAGTGTGGTAATTCATGCTTAGCTGAGTGGGGAGTAGGGAAGGCAGTTGGTTCAAGAGAGACTAATAGATTGGAGATGCCTAACAATGAGTTCTCTATTTGGTTGCTGACTGAGCTGCGAAATTTGTAGGCCATCCCAGATTGTCAACTAAGTATGGAAAGGGAGTTCTTGGGAGTGGCTTCACATGTGTTCCCTGGACAGTGGGGTCATAGTCTATCTATACAATCTATGCACAGATAGCAATCTATGCAATTTCAATAAAAAGTCTCAAAAAAAGTATTCATGGTATTTGCTAAGTTGGTCCTAAAGCCCATTAGAAAGATTAGAGGGCCAGAATAGCCAATATTCTTCTTAGGAAAAGTCAAAAGAAATTTGGTCTACCAGAACTCAAGACTTGAAGTCTATAGTAATCAAGAAAATGTATTATAGAGAAAGACTAATATACCACTATTCTCATTCATACATTCTCATTCATACATACAATGTGATATGTGAGAGTGCCAGTGGAGACAGGAAGGCCTGTGTAATTGTTTTTTATTCATAAAGAATAATGATTCTTTATCTCATACCCCAAATAAAAATAAATTCCAGATAGTTAAAGACCTACTGTGAAAAAGTTAACTTCTGAAGTTTTCAGAAGAAATTATATAACAATATATTTACAACCTCAGGGTACAAAAAGCTGTCTTTAATCAGCAATGAAAAATACAACCGTAAAGAAAATTAGTAACAAGTTTGCACATTAAAACCGAAAACTTCTGTATGCTAAAACTCTTCATACTCAAAGTTAAAGGCAAGGTACAGATTGGGAGAAGATATTTACAGTTTATATTATTGTATAATATAAATCAATAAGAGAAAGACAAATATTCTATTAGAAAAATGGGCAAGGGATACCAACAGATACAGATGAAGAAACCTAAATGGCCAATAAAGATATGAAAGAAAATAACTAAAGAGAATGTTGTGCCCCCCACCCCCCACATTCACCAGAACTGCAAAGATCGTCAGTACCTATCCTTGCTGGAATATGAGACATGGAATTTTAAAAATGATTACTATGTTAAAGACTCTAACAGAAAAAGTAGACAACACATATAAGCAGAAGGGGAATTTCAGCAGAGAGATGGAAATGATAAGAAAGATGACATGGAAATGCTAGACATAAAAGGCCCAGTAAGGAGCTGTAATGTGTTTGACATTAGTAACCTGACAAAGCCAAAGAAGAAATCAGCAAACCTCACAGATAAGGCAATAGAAATTACTCAATCTGAAATACAAAAGAAAAAAAAGGTGTGTGGAAGGGTGGGTAAGAAAACAGAACAGAGAGGCCAGGGGCTGTGGGACAATATCAAGTAATCAAGCATATGTAATTAAAATCCCAGAGGAAGATGAGAAAGAAAACATGGCAGAGAAGAAATTGGCTGAGAGGTTTCTAAAAGTCCCATAGATGAACCTGATGATCAGCCAAGCTTAAAAACCACTGGGTAAAGGGTAGGCAATTCTGGGTGGACGAGCTGGAGCACTGCTGCACCCAGCTTTCCGGAGAGACGGACACTATCGGAGAGTATATTGCTCAAGGAGTGGCACCGCGAGAAGGAGGAGTACAGTAGCCATCTGGCTCAGGACAAGAAGGAAATGAAGGTGAAGCTGCTGGAGCTTCAGGACCTGGTGCTCCGCCTCGTGGGGGAGCGCAACGAGTGGCAGGGCAAGTACCTGGCCACTGCCCAGAACCCTGCGGGGGAGCCCGCTATAGCCCCCAGCCCAAGAGCTTGGTTCGCAAGGTGAGCGTGGCCGACAACAGGAGTGTGGCACCTCCGCAGGGAGAGGCCCTGCCGGGCCAGAGTGCCCCCGAGAACCCCACTGCACAGCAGATCGTACAGGTGCTGTGGGAGATGCAGAACCCCCAGGAACGCCCAGGCTTGGGCAACAGCCCCTGCATCCCCTTCTTCTACTGGGCTGATGACAGTGACAAGGTGAAGATCATGGTGATCTAAGACCTGTCACCAACAAGCAACATCTGAAGCAATGGGGCCGGGAACTCTGCCCCCACCCTGTCCCGCCACCCTTTCTTCCCTACACTAGCAAGATAGGACCCCTAAAGGGGTATGATAAGCCCCCTAACGGGGGGAAACAAATAGGTGCGAATCCCCTTGCCACCTTGGCAAGAGCTATATCTTTATATCTGGACTATTCGTGGTTCCAGAAAAACAAAGAGCCAGAGGCTCAATAAACTATATAGTTTATTTGGGAGGCTCCCTCTCTTGGGGAGCAGGGGTTCCCTGGTGACCTCCTCACCCCCACCAAGCAGTCCTTCATTCAGAGGGGCTCATGCAACCTCTATTCAAGGCACTTTGGGGCACAAGTGCCCCCCACCCCCCACCCGCCGGCATCCAGCTAGACCACTGGGCAGCACTCTCCCAGGCCTGTCTGAGGCCAGGCAAAGGCACACGCTGGTGGCGGGGTGGGCTCCCTCCTCAGTGTATATACTGCACTTGTGTAACATTTTGTACATTCTGGGGATCGGACAGCCCCCTGTATCATAGCAAAGGTTGGAGCTGGCAAACGAGGAGGAAGTCATAGTAAGTATCCGGGAAAAGGGGAAACTTACTTATTGATAGTGTGATAAGACAGAGAAAGACAATAAGGAGGCGGGGACGGGGTTCTGCCCTGGTGATTCGACTCCTGTTTGCTTTTTATTTAGAAATAAATGGATTTGGCCATAAAAGAAAAAAAAAGGGAACGCAATTCCTCCTTACTCCATGAACTAATAGTGCAAGTGAACTGGAAGTGTAGACAGAAGCTTTATGAGAGGTATCCGTGTTTCCACTGCATTAATGAGGCATCAATCACTCTGACATGTCAACATAATAGAACAGCAGAGGATTTTGTTTAGAGCCAGAAGATTCTCTATGATAAGTGTGTTTCCATCTCTAATTTCTAATAATTTTTTTCTAGAAAAAAACAAACCATCTTACCCTTCCTAAAAGAGGTACAGCTGTATGAGCTTCACTCCTTTATGAGATGATGACTGTAAGCTACTTTAGATCTGGGTCTTTCTTTTCTTTACAAGCACATATAATCATACGCACCTGACACATTGAAACAATTCATAAATATTTGTTGAATGATCGAAAGAAATGAGCAAAAAAGAAAAATGACAGCTGAAGCTTTTCTCAAAAGAGAAAAATTCAAGTACAAGGCTGGACACACTACCCTTTTAGCTTCATGTACTACAAACTACCTTAGATCTGCTTTTTAGCACCTCACAATAACTAATACTGATAATAATGACTCTAACTCATTCTTTCATTATTTTAACATTCACTAAAGGCCTCCAGAGCCTCCGATGAGGCTAGGGCTTAGACTGAGGGCTAAAGAAACAAAAATGAACAAGTTGGAGTTCTTAAGATGCTCACAGTCTAATATGAGAAAATACTAATATAAACAAATAATTACAATACATGTATAAAGTGTCATGTTAGTATCATTTTTTAAAATGGAAATGATGTCCATGATATCCTTTCTTAAAACGTAGAGAATTCATGGTAACTTTTAGCAATAATAGTAACTAAAGACATGGGTTTTAGAGTAAGACAAACCCAGATTCAAATTCAGGCTCTACTCCTTATAAACTGTGAGACATGGGTCACAACTTCTCTGAAACTCAGCTCCTTCTTCTGCAAAATGGTGATGATACTAGATCCTACCTTATTCTGTTGTTAGGAGGATTAAATGAGATAAAGAGTGTAAACTACATTAACACAATGAAAAAGGCAGCCTACTGAATGGGAAAAGGTATGTACAAACAATATATCCAATCAGAGGTTAATATCCAAAATATATAATTTATACAACTTAATACCAAAAACCTTCACAAATAATCCGATTAAAATGGGCAGAGGACCCAATAGACATTTTCCCAAAGTCATACAGATGACCAACAGTCACATGAAAAGATGCTCAACATCACAAATCATCAGGGAAATGAAAATCACAATCACAATGAGATATCACCTCATACCTGTCAGAAATAAAATTAAAAATCCACAAGAAACCAGTGTTGGTGAGGATGTGGAGAAAAGGAACCTTCATACACTGTTAGGAATGTAAATTGGTGCAGACACTGTGGAAAACAGTATGGAGGCTCCTCAAAGAATTAAAAATAGAAATGCCATATCATCTAGTAACTCCATTACTGGGTATTTACCCAAAGAAAATGAAAACACTAATTCAAAAAGATATATGCACCACTGTGTTTACTGTAGCACTATTTACGATAGATAAGATATGAAAGCAATCCAAGGGTCCACTGATAGATGAATGGATAGAAATGTGCTACACACACACACACACACACACACACACACACACACACAGGACTATTACTCAGCCATAAAAAAGAATGAGATTTTACCACTTTCAACACAATGGATAGGGCTAGAGAGTAATATGCTAAATGAAATAAGTCAGACAAAGAAAGGTAAATACCATATGATTTCATTTATATATAGAATCTAAAAAGCAAAACAAATGAACAAGCAAACAAAAAAACAGAAACAGACTCATAAATACAGAGAACTGGTGGTTGCCAGATGGGAGGGTGTGGGGGAATGAGTGAAGAAGGTGAAGGCGATTATGAGGCACAAACTTCCAGTTATAAAATAAATAAGTTACAGAGATGAAAAGTACAGTACCAGCAATGTAGCGAATATAATAATAGTGTTGTATGGTGACAGATGGTAACTAAACTTATCATGGTGAGCACTGAGTAATGTAATATACAGAACTGTCAAATCATTATGTTATACACCTGAAACTAATAAAACCTTGAACAACTACACTTCAGTAATAAAAATAAATACATACATAAATAAATAAATGAATAAATAAATAAAGGTACATTTCAACAGAGGGGAAAAAAAAAAGGTCAACTACTTAGGACAGTGCCTAAACAGATGGTTGGTGGGGGTAGGGAGTGGTAATGGTAGTTAATAGTAATATACTTCCTTTATAATTTATAATATGTAAAATTTTAACCCTTAATTATCTGGAAGGGAGATTTATCCAGAATGATTTATATTTCATGAATTCTAGATAGCTAATATTTTAACAAACATATATTATACCAACAACCAGAAGTAGAAAGATGTATCGTTCAGGAGAGGTATTAGCAGTGATACCTCTTAGGGCACCATTTATAATCCACAAAGACTCTACAGTCACAGGGCGCCTGGGTGGCTCAGTGGGTTAAAGCCTCTGCTTTCGGCTCAGGTCATGATCTCAGGGTCCTGGGATCGAGGCCCGCATCAGGCTCTCTGCTCAGCAGTGAGCCTGCTTCCCCCTCTCTCTCTGCCTGCCTCTCTGCCTCCTTGTGATCTCTCTCCCTCTGTGAAATAAATAAATAATCTTTAAAAAAATTTATATTAAAAAAAAAAGACTCTACAGTCACCAAAAAGTTAAAATAGAATTGGAAGTACAAATAAATGCTTCAAGTATACACCTTCTTCCCTCAAGCAAGACTGCTTCAAAGAAAAGTGCCACTGGGGAATTTTAATTTATGATGAAGTTTTTACAATATGTATAACTTCAAATAGCATCCTATAAGTCCCCAAGTAGTAAATTGGGAGCCATTTGACAGATCTGTCACTTGCTTTTTCTCATTCTTCAGAAAACTCCAGGGATGCACTGTCTCCACTTACATAACCTTCTGTATCTAGGCTTTTGAACACTTCCCTTTGTTAGTTAAAAATAACCTGGATTGTTCACAGTTCTCTTTTTCTGTTCTGATGTGCCTTTAAATACAGCTGCATGCAGTTTCACAGCAAACAGTTTAATTGTGAGCTTAAAAAACTCAGTTAAAATTTGGAAATTGTGCATTTTATGTAACTCATGCTCAAGATGGAAAAATGTTTGGTTATTCATTTTAACTTTTCATAAGTACCAAAAATGGACTTCTCATTAATTTCTTTTTGTTGATAAAAGAACAAAAAAAAGAGATTGGGCTGACCAATCTCTTCTGGTAATGGGGCACTAGGTAATTTGGATCTACCTTTTTGCTGAGGACAATTAGAAAGCTGGACAAAATATTAAAGATATGTGCTTGAAACTACCTGAGAGATAAGAAAATAGTAAAGAATTGGCAGGCCAAGGTCTGGGGAATTTGATGGTTCAGTCACTCTCTCGGATGAACTGAATGATTTCAGAAGTTGCTATTAAGGAAATAAGCAGTACCTCTAGCATCTTTATGGTGCTGGAATATATGGCAACTGGAGTCTGGGACTGGCCACAGAGAGAGGGCAGGTGAACCTCCTCACTTTAGGTTGGGACTTCTGGGACACCCCAGAAGTAAGGTCAAATCAGAAGTAGATGGGCTCTATGAGGATAGCAACTCACTTTGAAATACCTCCATTCCTAAAACTGGATTGAAGTCTTTCTATACTGATTGCTGGGCCTGGAAGTAGCAAAAGTAATTCCTCTCTGGAGGATGATTAAAAAAAAAAGGCTTTGAATTATTTCTATAATCACAAATAACTAGGCAAATAAGGAGGGAAGACAATATAAAGAAAACCAATAGAAATAACAGACATTAGAAATAGGGGATATTTGATTTATCCAGATTCATTCCAGATCCTGGAATTATCAGATACATAACTATCCTTACTATTTTCAAAGAGATGAAAGATAAGATTAAATATTCTGACAGAGAACTGGAAACTTTTTTAAAAAATTAGAAATTCTAGAAACGGTAAATACATAGAAATTAAGACCCCATTGAATAGGTATAAAAGCAGATTAGACACAGGTTACATAAATTATAAAAGAGGTCATAAGAAAATACCCAAACTTAACACAGAGACAAAAAATGGAAAATAGGAACAATCACTCTCTCCCTCTCTCTCTGGCAAATGAATACATAAAATCTTAAAAAAAAACAAAAAACCCCGAAAAATAAAAAAACAAAAAACGTCTTATCACTACAGATCTTAAAGACCTTAAAAGGATAATAAAAACATATTATAAATAACTTCATGCCAGGAAATTCAGTAATTTAGATGAAATGAACATAACTGAAAATCTGAGTAACCCAACATCAATTAAAGAAGTTAAATCTTGGGCGCCTGGGTGGCTCAGTGGGTTAAGGTCTCTGCCTTCAGCTCAGGTCATGATCTCAGGGTCCTGGGATCGAGCCCCACATTGGGCTCTCTGCTGGGCAGGGAGCCTGCTTCCTCCTCTCTCTGCCTACTTGTGATCTCTCTTTCTCTGTCAAATAAATAAATAAAATCTTAAAAAAAGAAGTTAAATGTCTTATAATAAACCACCCTACAAGAAAACTCTAAGCCCAGATGGTTTCATTGGTAAATTTTATCAAACGTTTGAAAAAGAGAATGCTTATCTTACAACAAACTGTTTCAGAAAACAGAGAAGGGAATACTTTTATAAACTTAGCATAACTCTTATGTGAAAATCTGACAAAGACATTTCAAAGAAAGAAAACTATTAGACTTCCTGAACAGTAATTTTTAAAAGTCTCTAATAAAACATTAGCAAATCAAATCTAACATATAAAAAGGATCATGACCAAACAGAGGCTTATTCTAGCAAGGTTGATTTAATGTTTGAAAACCAATGTAATCCATCCCAGTAATAGAAGAAAGAAGAAAAATCGTATCAGTTCAACAGATACAGAAAAAGCATCTTACAAAATCCAACTCAAATTTGAAATGGAAGAGTGTGTTCTAAATCTGGTAGAAGGCATCTACAAAAGCCCTGCAGTTAACATCTTTTTTTTTAAAGATTTTATTTATTTATTTGACAGAGACACAGCGAGAGAGAACACCAGCAGGGGGAGTGGGAGAGGGAGAAGGAGGCTTCCTGCCAAGCAGGGAGCCCGATGTGAGGCTCAATCCCAGGACCCTGGGATCATGACCTGAGCCGAAGGCAGATGCTTAACGACTGGGCCACCCAGGTGCCCCGGCTAACATCATTCCTAATAGTAACATCATACTTAATGAATGCTTTCTCACTGAAGATGGGATCAAAGCATGGATGTCTGCTCTTACCACTCCTATTCAACAACATTGCACTGGAAGCTCTAACCAGAGTAATAAAACAAAAATTAAATAAATAAAGGCATACAGATCAGAAAAGAAGGACATTGTTTTTATTCACAGATATGACTGTTTACATGAAGGTTTCTATGGATTCTATAAAATTAGTAGAACTAATAGGTGAGTTTTAGCAAGTTGGAAGGACACAAAGTCAATACACAAAATTAATTGTATTTCTCTATACTAAGAGGAAACTGGAAAGTGAAATTAAAAAAATTAAATACTGTCAAAAATATGAAATTCTTTAGGAATAAACTTAACAGAAAACACGCAAACCCTCTACACTGAAAACTACAAAATACTGCTAAGAATTCAAGAGGACTTAAATAGAAAGACCACGTTCACTGATGGAACTCATCAAAACTCAATATTGTTGTCAATTCTTCTCCACATTGAGCTATAGATTCAATGCAATCTTGGTCAAAATTGCCAGAAGAATTTTTTTGTACAAATTGACAAGCTTATTCTAAAATCCACATGGGAATATGAAGGACCTAGAATATCTAAAGCAATCTTAAAAAGAAGTAATTGAAGGGTTTTTAGTACCTGACTCCAAGACTTATAAAAGGTACCAGTAATCAAAACTGCGGAGGTGGTGGCAGAGGACAAATAAACCAATGGGGTAATAGCCTTGAAATAAAGCCGTGCTCATATGTTCATTTGAATTTGGCAAAGGCACCAAAGCAATCTGTGGTGGCCACAAAAATGTACTGAGATCTCCTGCTGGAGGAAACACAGTTAACTGAGGCCCCAGCTGCTACCCTTCTGGATGGACTATGATGTTTATGCCAAGGCCGAGCTTACCTTATGCTGCTCCTAGCCAATGATTAAGCACAGCAGAGTTAGTAATAGTGGCCCATCCCTCTAATAGGCAACTTTGCAAAGAAGACTCCCTATCAGCCTAGCCAAAACTTTTAGAACAGCTCTGTAGTTGGAGACATTTTTCAATCTTCCTTTTTCCCTCCTTTCCTCTCACCATGCAAAGGCTCTCCATATGCCTTCTTTGGCTCTCTCCTTTTCCCTCCCCCAATAAATATCCTAATTCTGTCTTTCATATGCATCTCAGAGGACCTAAACTAACACAAGTGGAGACAGGAATGGTCTAAGAACACAAGCAGTAGGATGGAATTTTGGACTGGCTTATTCATCACCTGGCATGCAAAGAGGAATGTTACCCTGAGTGGTCTGCGGGGCATGGATAAGTATCTCTGGCACAGGGGAGCAGCCAGACTGGTACAGATTTCACCTAAGGTGATGTGGGAAAACACCCTGGGGAGGTGACTGCCCTTGCATGCATACTGATTCAGACATTTGAACAAAATGAGGAGAAGAATGCCTAAAAGGACAGCAGGGTTGGCTGGTTATTGCCAAGTTGCTCTGATGTTCTGCAGACAGATAATGAGAATGAACAAGCAGTTCAAGACTATGGGTGAGAGCTTAGTTGGGTTACTTACAAGGCCCTTATTTCTGTCTATGGAAGAGCAGATATAACTGAGCAGCTGACTGCAGATCTGTTCATTTGAGTCACAGAATTTCAGAGACATTTAATTGCTCAGTTGATGGAGGTCTACTATGTGAAGGCCAGGAAAATTTACATGAAGCCATATGAAAGAGTGGCCACTGTGGCAAAAATGAAGACCACATAGTGGGCTCCCACTTACCAAGCAAATCTAGCTATAGCTGCATCTAAATGTCCAATCTGTCAGCAGCCAATCTGATTCTAAAATGTATACAGAAATACAAAGGACTGAGAACAGTAAAGATAATTTTAAAGAAAAACAACAAGGTGAACAGGTGTGCTTTCTTGGATATCAACGCTTTCTATATGGCTGTAAACCATTTAAAAAACTGTGATACTGGTGGAAAGACAGACAGTAGAACAAAATAAGGTCTATAAGTAGACTCATTTGTGCCTATCTGTATTGTCATCATCCTACAGTTATATTATGTAATCATATCAACGTAAATACGTATGAATTTTTAATAAATTTGCCCTGCAGAACAAAGAGGAAAGAACAGTCTTTTCAATAAATGGTGTTAACCTGACTGGCTATCCATAGGAAAAGAAAATGAAATGTAACCCTGACCTCACATGGTATACAAAAATCAATTCCAGATGGATTACAGATCCAACTGTGAATGGTAACACAACAAAGTCTCTGGGCTTTTTAGACAGTATAGAATAATCATTTATAAACTTGGCATAGGGAGGGGTGCCTGGGTGGCTCAGTCATTAAGTGTCAGCCTTTGGCTCAGGTCATGATCCCATGGTCCTGAGATCGAGCCCCGCATCGTGCTCCCTGCTCAGCAGAGAGCCTGCTTCTCCCTCTCCCACTTCTCCTGCTTGTGTTCCTTCTCTTGCTCTCTCTGTGTCAAATAAATAAATAAAATCTTAAAAAAAAAAACTTGGCATAGGGAAATATTTCTTAGGGCACAAAACGCACTAACCATGAAGAAAATGGTTAAAACGGACTACTGGAAAGTTAATAACTTTCAAAGAGCACCAATAAAGTGAGAAGAGAAGCTACAGAGGGGAAAAGATAAAGCTAATAAACATATGGGAAGGTATTCAACCTCGTTAGTAATCCAGGAAAAGAAAACAAACCACAATCAGACACTGTCACAAGCTCACTAGAATAGCTAAAACTAAACAGAATAATACCAGAAGCTGTGATAAGGATGCGGAGGAATGGGAATTTGCAGGCTGCTGGTGGGAGTATGAATTGATACAACTTCTTTAGAAAACCGTTTGGCATTATCTACTAAAGCTGAAGATACTCATGACTTGTGATTTTTGCGATTCCACTTCTAGGTATCTACTTAACAGAAATGCCCACACACGAACAAGAAACATATGCAAAAATGTTCACACCAGTACTACTTGTACAACCCCCAAGCTACAAACTAGAATATCCACCAACAGTAGAATGGATAGTGTGTGACATATTTATAGCATGGACTACTATAAAACAATGAAATGAACAAAGTAGTTTATATATAACATGGTTGAAACTCACAAAATTTTAAGTCAGACACACAAAAAAGTACATACTAAAAGAGAACCACTGATGTGAAGTTTAAAATATAGGCAAAATTAAACTATTATATTTGAAACACAGGTTTAGGTGGTGAAAGGCTTAGATAGAAACAAGGAAGATTACTATAAATTAGGATAGTGGTTATTCTTGGGGTTGGAGATGAAGAAAAGGCTAGTCGATGGGAGGGGGCATATGCTTTCTAGAGTGATAATAATATTCTATTTCTTGACCTGGAATGGTACTCACAATGTGGTAAATTACCAAGCTGAAAATTTTATGCACTTTTCTGTTATGCATGTTTCATAATAAAAATTCAACAACCAAACAAAAGGAATAAGCTGGTCTTTGATATAAAAATGAAAGGCTTAGTGCTTCGTTAATAGGCCCCACTTTTTATTTTTTTTTGATAATGGTAAGCAGTTCACATTGAATTACCCAGATTGTTTTACTGAGACCCTATGCCAGACATTTCTGAGATGGTTGGCTATTTACCAATCCAAGAATCAAATGTAAAAATTTGGCCTCCTTTTATATGCTCTAAAAAACAAAATCAATAGAATCAAGCATAGAATTTATTTTTTCGAGCTGAGGAAAGTATCTTCAAAGGAAAATGGATTCCTGCCAACCAAGTAAATGAGGCAGATGAGGCAGCTAGGACTTGAAAGGGATAGATAAAAAGTCAAATCCCTTGCTACTTCTTTGTTTTGAATTACATGTAATTCTTCGGGGCAGAATTATCTTTGACAGAATCCTGAGAAGAAGACTTCTAGATCTGAAAGATAACAGAATAAAGGGTAGCTAAGCACGTTAAAACGGGAACAGAGCAGGAATTCTGCAGGTGTGACAGGGTAGAATGGAGGAACTGCAGAATAAAAGAAAATGACGATGATACTGAGCATAGGGGAAGGTGGAATATAAAGTCTCAAAACAAGAGAAGACTCACCTGCATGATTTGACAATCTAGAAGAGCCTATGAATGTACTTAATGAGAAGAGGAGATCTAACTAGCATTATGGCAAAATAGTGGAGAACTCCCACATGGGAGCTTAATTAATCCTGGGGTTAAGACAGCAAGGAGATCAATCTTTCCCAGACAGTGTCCTTCCATCTCACAGTAAAATCAAAACCCGATGCTGAAAGAATCCAACAATCTCCTTCTGGCAACTTCCTTCTTATAGCCCGGAGCCACTATAAATTCATGGTCACCAATCTCAACAATGTCTCAACAAAGGTCTGACAATTTCCTATTTTCCTGGAAAGCTCTCCCATTAATCATAATGACTATTTCATTAAAAGTCATTTTAAATGACTTCTTAAAACTGTTGACATTCTTCCCATCTCCCCAGTCACCCTCAGCAGTATTGTCATCTACTTCAACGAGAAAACAGATCCCATTAGAAGGAAACTTGCTCAACTTTTTGTCACCAGACCTTTAAATCTAACAGCTTACACATGTGCCCTCTCCTTCCTGCAAAGAGGTTTCCTTTTACAAATCCAAGATTAATTCTTCCCTCCAACCATGTAGGTGATCTTCCCTATCTTAAAATGTCCCAAACTGCTCCTCCTCTAATGGTCTATCAGTAAGCCAGGACTCTGAAGTTATCCTCAACTCCTTCCTCTCTAATTACAAAGTCCACTGTATCCCATATCCTGAATTTCTCTTTAATCTATCTCATCATCTATCTCCTCTTTCACCACCATCCCTAAATATTACTTGTCCTCTATTACAAAGCCTGACTGATCTCTTGACCTGCAAGCTTACTACTAATTTATTTACCACGTTGCAGTTGCCAATTATCTTTCCAATATGCTATTCTGATAGGTCACTTCTTCAATTTTACTGTCCGCAAAATAAATGCAAACTCCTTAATATGGTTCCTAACCCTCTCATGATTTGCTCCAGCTTAGCTTTCTCATTTATTTCTAGTTTTTCCACTCCATCCATGCATGCTTTGCATTAAACATTTCCAGACATTCACATACCTATTTCCTTTGCCTGATAGACTGTTCACCCTCACCTCAGTATTTACCTGCCTGGGTCTACCTCAAAATTTAAATGTCATTTCCTTTGGGAGGCCTTTCTTGACTTTCTAGACTAGGTTTGGTCTCTGTGCTATGTGCTTCCCTAACATAACACTCATTGTTCTTTGTTAATTTATCTGTATGCTCAGAAAGTAGGGCTCTGTCTATTCATTGCTGTGGCCCCAATACCCAGCAAAGTAACTCTGTGGGCATCAAAAAAGTCTATTGAACAAGTGAGAAGAAATATCATAAATATACAATTTAAAAAAATAAAAATAAAGCATTAATGATAGGAGATGTACTCCTTCATCTGGAATGGTCTATAGTTCCTATAGATTTTCTTTCAAGTTAGAAGTACATTTCATGGATTTCAAAGGTAAGAATAGATACTTTTAAGTAATATTGGAAGCTATTACAATAGAAGACATATTGTTGATTTGATGGTTCTTATGTCTTTTATGTTGTTTCCAAGCCAAAAAGATGGATGGGAAATTTTATTACCCCTGGAGACATCAGTGTCCTATATCAAAAGAATAGCATTGAAAAAACTAGCCTAAAGGCAGGATGGATAAATAAGAAATTTATTAAGAAGTCTTTGAGTATAACACACACATATACATAAGGAACATATTTATATAGATACTATAAAATATTCAAAATCATTATCACTAAGCAAATTTACCTACTGTAAGAAAGAGGAGAAACTATAAGTATCCCAAGAAAGATGACTTCAATACATGGTCAGTGGTTTAAATTTTTTTTCTAAAGGAAAAAAAGTCAGAGCAGCTGGCCTTACAATAATGAGAAAAAGGTATTGATAACTAGTCTGTAAAAAAAAAAAAAAAGTGCCTGAAATGTTCATTCAAGGCTGGTATTCATTCTTTATTCAGAGCCTGGCTGTCAGGCTTTAAAAGCAAGAGATTACTGATGCATTCTAGAGCCAAGTCAAGGAGAATATAAATAAATTTGTTCTTCGTACAGCAATGAATAAAGGGAGGAAAAAGACTTCTTCTTTGTATGATAAGGGTCTCCTATTCCTATGCATTGTTTGGCTTTGGTAAGATGATTAGCTTATTAATTACAGTTAAATTATATAACTTAGAAATATCATACTTTGATATTTCATTTTCATTATTTCAGTGGAGCAAAGCCATCTTCAAATTCTGACACTGCATGATTAATATCTTGCATTGGTTACTTTACATTTTTTTACTATGTAGACAATAAAGAGATCATGAATTCCAAAAAGGAATTTCTTAAACTGTTTAGGAGCTTTAAATAATTTATTTTATACTTGCTTCAGTACTTTTAGGGAGGTAGTTTTAAAAAAAGCTGGGGTTGGGTAATGGCCATTGGGGAGGGTATGTGCTATGGTGAGTAATGTGAACTGTGCAAGACTGATGATTCACAGACCTGTACCCCTGAAAATAATACATTATATGTTCAGAAAAAAAAAAAGCTGAGGTCAAGGTAAATGCTGTAGAGTGAAAATGAAAAAATAAACAACAGTAGTATGTTTACTCAGGGCAAAGTTAGAGCTTTTTAAAGTAATCCATGGTATTCCCATTAAATAAAACACGTTATCAATTTTGGTCTCTGCTTTAAGGAAAGACTGTGGAAATATTAGTAACTTTTAACTTTTGGCCAGAAGAGTCAATCTTATGCTTTCCATTTCTTAACCTCCCCCCCCCCAACAGTTTTGATGAAGTTAGGACTAGTTTAAGCTCAACTGAGTTACTGAGATTAGTGGAGGAAATTTTTCTACACAGCAGCAGAGCCTAGGAAGATAGGATTTTAAGAGCTCTAGTGGACAGAAGGAAAAAAAGGTATTTCTGAACCTGTTTACAAGAAGAGATAATTATGAGTTGCCTGTTTAAGACGAGGCCCCTGTTCTCTTGTGAGTAATCTATTTGCAAGCTCGAATAGGTAATAACTGTAATGCAAAATGGCATTTAAGTGTACTTGAAGAAAGCTTAAAGAATAAAAGAATAAAAAGATAAAAGAACTAGAGAAATTGAAAAGGAATATATATGAACTCCGGTTGTGGTGATCTGAGAAGACTTCATGAGAATATGGATGTGAGATGGATGTTGAAGAAAGGGTAAGGCTTTCTGAAGGTAGAAATAAAAGGAGGTGTTTCATAATTTACGGAATACAATCCAAATCAACATCTTAATTATCTTTTAATAAATATTTATAACATGAAAATGCTTCAGAAATCATCTCACCTGCCTAAATAAATGAAAAGCAGTGGTTCTAGCTTAAAATTATTATAAATATGGAGCTTACAAATATTCCTTAGAAAAAGTTATAGACATACTTTCCCTCTGTAATGACTGAATGGCATCCTAAACTCCACGGCAGCTAAGTATTCCCCTCCTCTTCTGTTTTACCAATCTGTCTTCACATGATTGTGAAGTTTCCCTTCAGCATCACACACAAAAAAGCCAGAGACAGCTTCAAGGAACAGTGGAATGAAAACGAAAAATATACAGAATACAATACACAGAATATGCACAAAATATATTCTGTATGTATTTTTTACAGAGTAAAGGGCAAATAATGTAAGGACTAAAAAGTCTTTGTTGAATTTGGCAATATGGAGTTAAACGGGTAACAATTTTGACCAAAAAAAGTAAAGCCAATTATTCCTCCAGGACGTACAATTCATTTTTTCTGCCTCTATGCTCCATGACCTAGTGGAATAGCAATCTAATTCAATAAGAAGAAGATAGCAATTGTCCAGTAACTTTCGTTCTTCTCAGGGTATTAAAATTGACCACTGAATGGTTGTTCTAAAATTCTCTCAGGAAGTTAAGCTGAATTATCTAGACTGAAAGGTTATTTTGCTTTCTACCGGCACTTTCTTATCTTTTAGGAATGTTCTGAAAAACAAAATAATCTCATGAACTATTTAGGATATGTACTGCCAGGCTTTAAAACAGATCCACTTCTATTATTAAGAAATTTCCAACTATTTCCTTTTTTATTACCCTTAACTACTCCAATGCCAGTACCATTACATTTTGGTTACTGGCTACAACTGAACTTTATAAAAACTATATACTGCTACTGCCTTCTACACAGGAAGACAAACTTTAAATTGTATCGTATTTTCTTGAGTTGACTTTACCATATTTTTGTAGAGTTGAAAGAAACCTCAAATCACTACTTAATCTTTTTTTTGAGAGAGAGAGAGAGAGAGAGAGAGCGCAAGCTCATGTACATGCATGCATGTGAGCAGGCAAGGGGAGGGGCAGAAGGAGAATCTTAAGTAGGCTCCACGCTCAGCACAGAGCCGAAACTAAGAGTCAGATACATAACTGACTGAGCCACACAGGTGCCCCCACTATCTAATCTCTTGTTCTAGGCAAAGCTACCCAAAAGAACAAAGCAAATCTTTTATTAATTAGAGCTATAAGGCAATTTTTTTTATGTCCAAACTACTGCCACAATAGAACTCAGTTCCTCATTCTTACTCCACAGAGAGTACAGGTCATTAGTTATTTACCTAAATAATTCCCAAATTATCAAGTTACCAATGACCTCATATATCAGCTATTATTGTTGCACTAATGCTGTATGAAATAATCCATCTCAAAACTCAGGTGTAAGACAATAAGCATTAATTTTTTGCTCATAAACGTATAGGTCAGTTGAACAATTCTTCTGAGCTGGGCTAATCTTAGCTAGCCACCGGTTTATAGCCGGCCAGTGGGTAAGCTTGTGTTTGGCTCGTCTAAGATGGTCTCACTTGGCACAGCTCTCTGTATGAGGTTTCTGATCTTCTAGCAAGCTACCCTGAGTTTAACCTGAGACAATGCTATTGGCTAGAACAGGTCGCAGCAACACTCAGATCCAAGGGGGGGTGGGTGGGAAAAGAACCCATCTCTTGGTGGGAGGAGCCAGAGATTGTACTGTAAAGGATGAAGACTGCAGTCACTCTTTTTTTTTTATTTTAATTTCTTTATTTGAGAGAGAGTGAGAGAGAGCACGAGAGAGGAGAAAGTCAGAGGGAGAAGCAGACTCCCCGTGGAGCTGGGAGCCCGATGTGGGACTCGATCCTGAGAGTCCAGGATCATGACCTGAGCCGAAGGCAGTCGCTTAACGAACCGAGCCACCCAGGCGCCCTGCAGTCACTCTTATAGTCCGACTATAAACACTTTACATTAAACAATCTAATATTGGGCACCTGGGTGGCTCAGTTGGTTAAGCAACTGCCTGCCTTTGGCTCAGGTCATGATCCCAGGATCCTGGCATCAAGTCCCACATCGGGCTCCCAGCTCCGCAGGGAGTCTGCTTCTCCCTCTGACCTTCTCCCCCTCACGCTCTCACTCTCTCTCTCTCTCAAATAAATAAAATCTTAAAAACAACAACAACAAAACCAATCTAATATTAACACTGCTTTCCCTCCATCCTTAAATCTGGACTGCGTAAACATTAACTCACTATATCATTGCAAAATATAATTTCAAGAATGCTATTAAGGTGTCAAGTCAAGGTGTGTTGAAATTAGACAGCAAGTTGAGATTTTAATTTAAGAGCCTAAGGAGTTGAAAAATACTGATTTTGTGACCTTAGGAAAAAACGACAAAAACTACCTTATATATTAGACAACATGAATCTGTATAATTAAAAAGAAATTATATAGCTTAAGTGGTTTTAAAACTTTTTACTTACTATGTATTAAAATCCTACTTTATATATATTTGATAAATTATCAGAAATAGTTTTATTCAAAGAGCAACACCCATGAACCTTTAAAATGAACCATTTATTAAATCAGACTGTTATCCTTAACAGTTAATGTAAGTTACATGTATGCTTATGTCAGAGTATTTCACATGGAAATTTTTAAACTCTTATAGGCAAGCAAAATCGTACCACACAATATATAAGTGGGAAGGGGATACTGCTAAACATTCAAATAAGGCAAGTATTTAAAAACGGTAAAACAATAATTAAAAAAAAATTCAAGCATTCCTTTAAGAGAATTCAATACTACTAGCTAAACGTACTTTCTGAGTGTATTCATATGATCAAGGCAGTGTTTCTTCTTTTAAAACATCAGGAAATGGAATAAGGCTCATTAATAGATACAGCTGCCTTCAAGATTTCAATCTCAGTTGCTTTAAATTAAAATTCACAAAGTGCACAATTAAGATATATCAAAAAACTGAATCTGCTACTCTAACAACAGCTGTCCATGCTTAATACTTAGTGGTTTATTTGACCAAATTATCTTTTCAGGGAAAAATAAAAAAAGATAAGCCACTGTAAAACATTTAGTTTGAAATGTATGCTAGTATTTTTCTTAGAAATCAAAAATTATGGAGAAAAAGGGTTATTTATCATAAGGAAAAGAAAGCAAAACACTGGAATGACCAAACATTTTCAAAGAACAAGCACCACAAAGGACGTTTGCATTCAGTTTTGTAATATTTATCAATGCATTTTTCTTACTCCAACCAATCTACTTCATCAAATTCTGAATCATCTTCTGAATCACTATATTCCACAGCAATACGGCGAGACAGGATGGTGGCAACATCATTTTCAATGCGTTCGTGTTTAGCTTCCTGTTCACGCTGCTCTTCTACTTTGCGTAGCTGAATACCTGATACAGAAAAACCAAAGCATTCATTGTAAACCAAAATACTAAATAATATATATTTTTAATCTTTCTGGAATAAAATCAAATACATGTGAAAAATACTAATTGGAAAATGAAAAGCAAGATCTACTAAAAAGAATTTGAAGGGATCATATTTACAATCATACTAACTTGGTCAATTAATTCTTTGATTATCTGTAAAATTAATTGGTCAAACTTACCAGTATTCCAGTGAATATCTACAGTTTATTTAGACATGATGGTGCCTCCCTACTCAGCACCTCCCCCAAAATAGTTAACCAGTGGTCAAATAAATGTTGTTGAGTATATTTTCTGTGGCTTTATTCTCCCCAGTAATCGAGGAAAAGGTAGTATTATTCATTCTATACTGTTAGTGACTGGCTTATCGTAGGTGCTTAGGAAATGCTGGCTGAATAAATGACTGAATATGAGAGGTCTTTCCTTTGTTACTAAGGGAGGAACTTTAATCCTATAAAAACATCTGGTAGAACAAGTGTCACTGATACACCAAATGGACAGCCTTAACACTGAAGAAAATACCATTTTTTAAGGAGTTAATATACCTATTAACCATAATTTAAAGGGTTTTAACTAAATTTTCTATAATGTATGAGTCTGACACTTTCAATTTCTCATTATTTAATAAACATTTTAAGAATCCCTACTAAAGTATGAAAATAAAATAATTAAATGTGATATATTTTCTGGAAAATGATTTAAAATATACGCTGAACATAGCTTTCCTTTCTAAAAATCATTTGTTCAAAAATACGATCATATAAAATTTTAAAAGTGAGGAAAACATTATGTCAAATATTTAGAAAGATTCTAATGCTACCATAGCAGTGCTTTTAAAGGCCACGAGGAAATTACCTTTTCGTATTGCTTCCAGAAGTACACTTCTGGCGTCACTGATTACAGGTAGAGTTGATGGATGACGCTTTGGCTCAGAAGCAGGTATAACTTGTGATGGAGGAGATGGAGGCATTAATGGAACATGGGGACCTGGGGCAGTAGATGGAGCTGGATGTAGCCCAGAGGGAGGATGAGTAAGAGCTGCGACTGTGACAGGTGATGATGGTCGAATGCCAGGTGGAGGCAGAGGAGGCGGTGGTGGGGGTGGAGGCAGCCCCTGGACTTCACCTTGTGGGAGTGGATGAACTGGTACAGTCTCACATACTGGGGCAGCTCTAGCTACTGGTGGAGAGGGCTGTACTAGAGGAGGTGCGATTGGAGGAGGAGCTGGGTGGAGGACTCCAGGGGCAATCTGAAGAGGAGCTGGAGGTGGAGGTACTGCTGGAGCTTGCAAAGCAGTGGCTGGAGGTGGAGGTGGGGGAGGTACTGGTGGGGGAGGAGTTGAAGTCATTGAAGCTCTTAATGAAGAAGTTGACAAGGCAGATGGAAGAGGTGGTGGAGGAGGTGGGGGGGTGGGGCTCACAAACACAGGTGTCCTGCCTGTAGCTGGTGACTGAGGGCGATTTTCTATCAAACCTGTAGCAGAACTGAAATGATAAAAGAAATCCTAGCAAGTTATTAAAAGAGAAAGAACTAACCACAGGAAAGATACTATTATCAGTAATTATATCAGGGTAAATGCAGTAACATGTTCCTGAAGAAATTAAAAATTCTTCAGTATTTAGGATGCAGGGAATACACCAATAAGAAAATTAAGAGGTGGTACTTTCGTTTGTAATATTCTAAATGGTCTCATCCTTCCATGCACCTGTCATATATACTCAAGCACTTTATGCTTACTTTGATAAATACAATGTTCAATTTTATGCTGTGACAGGAGTCTTTATAATGACTCAACATTTGTCATATTACAATATTTGCAGCAATACCTGTGGCCATTACAATGCTGCATTGATACTGAAGCTATTAAGACTCATCACATGTCATTTCAGTTAAATCAATAACAACTAATTACAAGCCACAAAGGAAATTTATGGCTCTCTTCCTTCCTGAGGATGGAACATCAAATGACTCAGTGACAAATGGTTGATTTTTTTAACTGAAAATTATAAAGCTGGTCTCTATTTACCTATTAAAAATTCTATAATCTGGAAAACAATGGACAAAATTAAACTTCAAAATCGCTTCACTGAAAGATTATTGCCTCTTTTCTCTCGAATTCTCAAGAGTATTGCCCATAATACCAAATTAACACTTGGAATCACATTCTTCGGTTCCCATTTCTTAGTCCCTTACCACATTCCAAAAATTCTTAATTTTTATTAATATACTGCACATTCATGTGCTTGATAATAAAGCTATAATAAAATGAAACACACTTTAACCTTTAAAGTAAATTCTCATTCACTAAATTTTCCGTGAGAGAACAGGTCAGCTTTTATCAGAGGCTGGCAAGTGACGTCCCACAGGCCAAACCTGAACTGCTGTTTCTGTAAATAAGGTTTCGTTGAAACACAAACAGGTATAGCTTATGGTTGTTTTCATACAACAATGGCAGAGCTGAGTAGCTGTGACAGAGAACGTATGCCTACAAAGCCTAAAATATTTACCAACTGGTCCTTTCAAGAAAAAGGTTACCAACCCCTGGGAACAAATATCACGTGCCTGTCCCAGCATACCTGATACAGGTGGGTATGGGTTTGGCATCCCCTGTTCCATGCATTGGTGGAGGTGGAGGAGGTTCATGTGGTCTGACTAAGACCCTTTCCTCAGCTCTAGTCAGAAGCTCACTCATCTGACTAAATGGCAAGGCAGAAAGTGAGTAAGATCCATCCATATGGTCCACATATGTCTGAGGTCTAAAAAAAATATATATATAATATCAGTGTATTTTTCTTGAATTACTGGTGGAGTAAAGTGTTCTACAGGAGATATTTAACATGTATCTTTTGAATGTCAATATTTTAACCACTACAAAGAAACTTCAGAAATTTATTACTGCTTTTAAAACAAACAATGAAACTTTTCCTTGCAATTATTTTATTATTTTATAATATAATACTAATTTAATTCACAAAGATTAAAAAATATTACATACAGAAGCATATAAACAAGAAAGTAATTAACTTTTGGCAAATTGTGTTCAAAGTTATCTGCCTCTATTTTATACTTTGTGTTCAAAACATGATGCCAATGACAAAAAGCTAGAATATGAAAACTGGAATTTTTTACCATTAGGATATCTCGTTGCTCTCTTAAACTTAAATGACTTCCAAATGTCTTGTATCAGTAAGAAAGGCCTCTATGATACTAGTACCATGGAGATGGCTAACTACATCATTTTGTCTTTTTGGTGTTTTCAAAGGTCATAGGGTACTCAGAAAACAACTGAGTAACAAAGCAACACGTGACTTAAGCTCAGATTTAAGAACTTTAGATTTATAACTATCTACTGATTGTAGTGCATGCTGGGGACGAATGTACACCAAGTAAGTTAGAAAATACAACTGACTGAACACCGGTTTGAACTGAGCATGCCCACTTACATAAATTTTTGTGGTTTTTGTTTTTTAACAGTACAGCACTTTAAATGTATTTTCTTTATGATTTTAACATTTTTTCTGTGGCTTATTTTACTTCAAAAGTACAGTATATAATACACATAATGTACAAAATATGTATTAAATGACTATTTATGTTCTCAGTAAGGGTTCCGGTCAACAGTAGGCTACTAGTAGTTAAGTTTTTGGGGAGTCAAAAGGAACACGTGGATTTTTGACTGCACAAGGGATTGGTGCCCCTAACTTCCTCATTGTTCAAAGATTAACTGTATTGAACTTACACTACTGGGTAAGGTAATACCATAATTATTTAACAGTAATAGTAAAAAATGTTTATCTATAGATTACTTTTTAAAATAAATCTCAATTCTTTAGGTCTTTTTCTTTCAATAATGCATATAAATAGTATTTTACATGTATATTACTTCTAAACTTGGCCAAGATATTAGCCTAATAATTTACATGTATTATTCCAAAGAAAACTTTAAGCTCTTTTCCATTCAAAAATAACTATAATATATATAATAATGACTATACTCATTCAACTATACACAAATTCCTTAATGGAGATATGCTAATATAATGTCTAGTTAGGGTAGCGTGTTACTTAGATGGGACCATGGTGACGGAGAAAGGAAAAAAGACCTATTCTATAGTTCTGCAAAAGGGGATGAGTAATTTTGTTTAAAAGTCCTGACATAACTGAGGTGGGAGATGTGGCATAGAAAGGGAGTCAGGAGAAAGAAAAAGGAACAAAATATTACCCTTTCTCAGCTCCTATTTTATATGTAGTGAATCAGTAATATTTCAAAAAAAATTCCAGACCCCATTCCTCTATTATGAAGTTCTAACAGACTCTGCCTGAAATAGTGAGAGCACTGAGATTTCATATGAAAGCTTAAACAACCCTGAAGATCATCTATTCCAACCACCTTTTTCTATAGATGACAAAACTAAAATCCAGGTATGAAAATGATCTGCCCAAGACCAGACTTTAGTAGGCTCACAAAGGTCAGGGTTTCAAAATTATTTCTTCAGCTAAAGCAGGGTCTGCTCGTTCAACAATTCAGGACCTAAGACTTAGAGAGGCATAGATCTAAGAAATAAAGGCAGTATTTTATCATTAATTTTGTTAAAAAACAAACAAAAGAAAAGAAACCTTGTTTCAAAATGAGAGGCTGGGCCATTAGCAACTTCAATATGCTTATGTAAGAGATTAGCATCATCTTCAGCCAGCTCTGGACCTTGGGCCAGTTTCTGCCATTCTCTCCGCCTGTCATGAGGTGCTCTTGGCACTTTTTCTGGTTCATGAGGACGATCTAGATTTTTCTGCTATAACAGATGTATTGAAACAAAGCCAAATGCTGAAGTGCTAAGTTTTTAAAAAGATGTTATAACAATCAAAATAAAATTCTGACATTAATACTGAAAAAGACAAGGCCATCATAATATAGTTAAAGTAACACAGAGACAGTACTGTACTATGAACTCATTTGTACATTCAGAATTAAATCTTAGCTAGCTTGCTTGCAATCCCAGTTTCCTGTCATGTTTCTTTAACCTCTGATTTTAACTGATGCACCAGATAAAAATAGTATGCCTAAATAATAAAATTTGAGGTCAGAAAGTCCTTTCAGATGAAAAAAGATTCACCAACTCTGCTCCCAAATCTATTAGTTTTTGTTATAATGAGTGAACTTTCTACCATTAATAACACTAACTCTAACCAAAACCTGAAAATTTATTAAGGGTATGTAATCTGGAAAGTGACCAATTAGCTAGCCAATACAATTATCCAATTAACCCATAACAACCATGTCACTCAAGAGAAACAGGGTATTCAAAAAATAAAACACAAAATAATTCAAACTGTGGGAGAAAGCATAGAGAAGGTCTAGAGTTGGTGCAATAAAGTCAAATACCCAAAGGGGCCAAGCAGGTCACATACAGGAATGAAGAAAGTCAGGTGTAAGATGGGGACTGCAATGAAAAAACAGGCATGTCCATTCAAGGCTTTCCAGTTCAAGAATTTTAAAACCACTGTGTTTGTCGAACAAAACACTGACTGCAGGCATAATCTGAGCTGCCAGTCACCAGTCCGTAAACTCTGGCTAGAACACTGGGATACTGTCTAGTACAAAAAATAGTAACATGAAGGCATTATGGGGAAAAGGGAGGAGAGAGAGTTACAGGAGAAACAGAGGGATGATGAGAAACAGATTTTGCCTCCTTCATAATTCTGCCTAAATCCCAATTTTGCTTCCTCCTTTATTTCCAGTTATTATCAACATGGAATAAAGCAGATCCAAGTAAATTTTATTACAAAGTAAAAAATAGCAATACAGCAGACAGATAATAGGAATTTAGTGAGAATATAATAATCCTTCTAAAACATTTAGTACATGAACTGTGGTAAGAAAATATAGCTTAATCTACTTTGCCAATATCTGCACAATATTCCTTCGTCCCTTCTTACCAGAATGCCCTTCTCTTCCCTGGTCCACTTAATTCCTATTTGTTCTTCAATATTTATTATAAGCTTTGTTGAAAGTGTTTACCAACCCCATCCTCTGGCTAAAGCAGGTGCCATTGTGTGCTACCTAAACCCTCCATGCCTACCTCTGTTATGCCAGTTATACCATATTATAATAATCTGATTGTTCATCTGTTCCCCCATTAGACTGTGATCTTCCTGTGTGGTTATAAAGACTTCAGTATAAAACTGTCAAGATACAAGCTTAATAAAGTTCCCTGTATGCAACAAAACACAAATACATGAAAACTAACTTTAATTTTTTGAATCTCTTGTAATACCTTCTGTTTTCTCTTTTCCTTCCTCTTATCCTCTGTATCTTGCAACATTTTTTCTTTCCATAGATCAAAGAAATATGAAGGATTGGTATAGAACTTCAAACCTTCTTTACCATCATCTCTGAAATGTAAAATATCAATTAAAACATGTATCAGTAAGACTTAGGCAATTAGAATAATTTTACTAAAATGTTTTTTCTCTTATATTAATGAAATACAGCATGTATAAAAATACTGACAAAATAGAATGCTGCATCAATAAAATATTTCTCATGAATCAGACAAAAGACTAAGGAAAATGGAAAACCAGGTGTTTTTCAGAGTTGGTGTTACTAATCTGAAGAACAGCTGGACGATTTTCATCCCTAACTTGTGCTGAATACCAACTTTTCTAAAAGTCCTTTGGGAAATTCCAATAGTTACAAAGGTTCTGCCAAAGATAAAAGCCTGAAAAGACAATAATATCATTAGAATAGAGAAATTACACAGGGTTTCTGCCAATTACTCTAATTTACTTATTATCTCACCAAACCCCAAAAATACCCTTTAAAATTCATTCTAGTAGTAACAGTTATTTTCATCCAATGACTTGCATACTCACAAAACAGTTTCAGATAAATATCTGAATACCATTTTATTCAGGATATGTGTTGTGTATCTTAAATTACCCTTTTAATAAATTATGTGAAAGTACCCCCAAAGAAAGCCTGAGGAATTCTAGATTTTAAGTGGTACAAAACATTTTAAAAATAGATACTACATATGCATTTTGTAAAAACTTATTGTATACAGATCACGAGTAGGCATGAGCAAGCAAAAATGACATTTTTACATTTTGTTAGTGTGGTGGAATTTTGAGATCTTCATTTTTTATTTTTCATCTGACCAGCTATTACATTAAAAAGACAGTAACTCTTTGCCCCTTCATATTAATAAGTTTGCCAGTGGCTTTGCTTAATAATACTTTTCAAAACAACTCCCTTGAATAAGTCTTGTCTTTTGTATGCCAGAACCTCGGGAATGCACCTAGTGAATAAAGCAAAAGTTTTCTAAAGTTGGTAGATAAGGAGGGTTCTCTGTGTTGGTGAAACACCCAGTGACATAAAAAATGTTTGGGGATTTAGCATTTAAGGGTAGAGTGCTACTGATTTGGATTCAAAGTCTGCAATAAATAGCCAGTCTTCACATTTATTAGCCCACTGACCTGTAAGGAGTGAGTATATTGAGAGGCGGAGGCTGTTCACAAACATCATATGTCTCCTGTAATGGAATAGGCAAAGTCTTGCGGTCAAAGAGCTGCTGATCTTGAATTGTGGAACTTCGGAAAGCTTTCCTCATTGTTATATCTTGCAAAGACACTAAAACAAAAATCAAAACTGTATTTCATTTATTTTTTAAGTGAATTTAACATAAGTACAAATTCACAAACCGTATTTGTTTAAGATTTAGCACAGCTCAGGAAGTTGTAACTGTAGAGGCTTGTGAATCAGGAACCACATTTTAAATGCTCTGTCATTATATCCCAGTGTTCTTCCAACCAGCTAAGTTTGAATGCACCTGTGAGTTCTAAGGCTCAAAGGCTCTAATGATACCTGAAGCATCATCTATGTTTCCCATGAAACATCTTTTTCCTACTTGCCATCCCCCAGCCCCCACTAACCCGCATTTTTCTTCTTCCTTTTTGTAAATAATCTTTTTTCCCATTTCCCTTTATTACTTTTATTTAGCTTATACCAACAACACTGAAAGAATTACTTAGTCCTCAGTGGCATTCTGGGCTAAACATACTGTTGACCTCTATGCTATCTAGACTATAAATATTATATATATGCTTTAAACTTAAACTTTACCATAAAGAAAATATTTTCAAGTACCAGGCAATCTATATCATCATCTATTTCACTTATAGTTTATCTTATACTATAAGGATCTCTATTTAGCTATAAACTCTTGAAGACTGACACTGTCTTGCACATCAGTATCTCCAGTAACTAGCAGAGCTCCATCACATACACGATAATCTAAAGTAACTTCATTTACTCATTTACTTTTGGACTATGCAGCATGTTAAAATAAGAAATGTACCAAATTAATACATTCTTAATTCTCAGAATGACTTTCTGATATGAAAAAAGTAGGTGATTTCTTAAATATTTAATATGGGTTTAAGTATGTAGATAAATATCATAGCAAGGCTGGTACTACACAATTCTTAAATTATTCTTCTCCCTAAAATAGTATCTCTATCATCCTCACAAGTAAAACCCACTCAGCATGAACATTTGGATCTATGGAATAGCTGGAGCAATGCGGCTCTGCGATGGGCACACTGTGCCTGTCTTCCCAGCAATCCCACTGCCCACTGCTGCAAGATTTATAACACACTCAAAACACCAAAATAAAATTCAGAGAAGGAAAAAAATTTTTCTCACTATCGCTAAAGAGTGATATAAGAGATATTTAATGAGTACAGACTACATGTGCTTGATGTTCTCACTAGTTTTTATTTTACTTAATCTTTGCAACAATTCAATGAGAAGAGAAATTATTATTCCATTTTAAACATAAGAAAACCAAGGCTAGGAAACATTATATAACTGGCCCAAGGCAAAATGGTTATTAAGCAATGGAGTCAGAACAGAAAACCCAGATCTGTCTGCCTCTGAGGCTGACACACTGTTCTCTGGCTCCTGTCAGATGTGGCCTCTGTTTCCTATAATCAAAATGGATCAATTCTTGCCACTCCCCCACCCCACTTATTTATGTAAGTATATAACCAGGATGGAATCTAGTGTTTAATCTCCCAAACCTTTCTTAGTCAAGGATGTATAATGTATAAAGTAATAAGCGCCTTTTAAAAAAAGATTATTTATTTGAGAGAGAGAGAGCAGGGGGAGGGGCAGAAGGAGAAGGAGAGAGAAACTCTAAGCCGACTCTGCACTGAGCGTGGAGCCCAACACTGGACTTGATCTCACAAACCTGAGACAAGGATCTGAGCAAAAACCAAGAGTCTGATGCTTAACCAACTGTGCCACCCAGGTGCTCCATTAATAAGCACTTTTCCATCTTGAACTGCTCTCATTTACCATTTGTCTTATTAACAGGCCACTATGACAAAAGCCCTTCCAGTTCCCAACATGACATCTCATATTTAAATAGCATTATGTAACACAGTAAGTGAACACAGTATTTGTAAACATAATTAAATATAATTATATAGGTCTTTGTTTAAAAATTCATTTTTTACATATTTTCTAAATTATATTCATAGTTCTCATCATTAAATTATTTAATAGTAATTTAGAAAACAAAAATAGTGACATTATACTCTGTAATTTAGTATTGTATTCATAATGTTATTTCATGTGAACTCTGAATTTAAAAATCTAGGTTAAGTAACTTTGAAAATTTCTTCTTTCCAACATCCCAAAACAAATTTTGTTTTGTTAACAAAATGGTAACAAGCAGTTCAGCCTTTAGATTCTGAATCCTTCTCCAATGCACCCCATAATTTTAAAGGAAACTATGATCAATTGTGTTTGTTACTGGCACATTAAAATTTTTACACTTAAATTAAAATTTTAAACACTTAAACACTTAAACATATTAAGTTACTTAATTGGTGTGTGTATTTTTGTCTTCAATTTTAATTGGAATGCTAAGATATTTGTTAAAAGTTAACAGTATTTTGAAACTAAGAGTTAATTTTTATTTCTGCTACATATAGGAAATGCTTCTGTATCTCTATTATTAGATGGCATATATTTATAACTTAAATGTTTAAATTTTAAAAATTTGGAAGTAAATTATATATTTGAAAGTATGGTCATAAAAGATTTTTTTCACTAGTAGCAATTATTTCAAGAATTTCATGAAGTATAGTTAATATATATGTACATGCTTCAAAAGATATCACTAAGAAAAACCACCCACAGAATGGGAGAAAATTATTTGTAAATCGTATATCTGATAAGAGACTTGGATCAAGAATATATACAGAATTCTTATAACTCAAGAAAAAGAAAAATATTCCAATTTAAAAATGGGAAAAGGACCCCCAAAGAAAATACACGCCTGATAAGTCACTTAAACCCTGAATTTAAATCCTACCTCTACCACCTTCCTGCTGGATCACTTGTGTCTAAATGGTTACAGGCTACAAGAAAAAGCTCAACATCATTAGTCATCAGGGAAATGCAAATACATTCTACAACATGAACTGATGACGAAAACATTAGGCTAAATGAAAGAAGTCAATCACTAAAGGCCACATACTGCATGATTCCATTCATAAGAAATGTCCAGAATAGGTAAATCCATAGGGACTGAAAGTAGATTAGTGATTGCTAGAGGCTGGGAGAAAGGGAAAATAGAGAGTGACTGCTAACAGGTATATGGTTTCTTCAGTGATGAAAATTTTCTAAAATTGATTATGCTGACAGTTGTGTAACTCTGTGAATATACTAAAAACCACTTTAGACAGGTCAATTGTAGGGTGTATGAAATATATCTCAATAATGCTGTTTAAGAAAAAGTACTGGGGCACCTGGGTGGCTCAGTGGGTTAAAGCCTCTGCCTTTGGCTCAGGTCATGATCTCAGGGTCCTGGGATCGAGCCCCTCATCGGGCTCTCTGCTCCCCCTTTTCCTCTGCCTGCCTCTCTGCCTACTTGTAATCTCTCTCTCTCTGTCAAATAAATAAATACAATCTTTAAAAAAAAAGAAGAAAAAGTACTGTTTTGATTTTTTCACATCCAGACCTAAGTTTATTTCTTTAGAAGCAGTAGGAACTTAACATGGTATTTGTCTACTTATTTAGGCTTTAAATGAAGTTATATCAAAAGAAGTTGGTTCAATCATGAAGGTATTTATCATTACATTCTATTTTTTGCTTTTTCCAGTGCTATCTTCTATTATTTTCATTCAAGTTTAGGTGTTTTGTTTTGTTTTAAAGATTTTATTTATTTATTTGATAGAGAGAGACACAGCGAGAGAGGGAACACAAGCAGGGGGAGTCAGAGAGGAGAAGCAGGCTTCCCGCCAAGCAGGGAGCCCGATTCGGGGCTTGATCCCAGGACCCTGGGATCATGCCCTGAGCCGAAGGCAGACGCTTAACGACTGAGCCACCCAGGCGCCCCCAAGTTTAGGTGTTTTATATAACTTGCACTTATACTAAAAATGTTATTCAACAAAAAAATATTTTGAAGAAAGGGTTATAAGAGACATACATTAAGTAATTCTCTAGGGAAAATAAGTGGAAATTATGTTCTGAATAGTTCCATTTCTTTCTGTGTAAGAAAAAAAAAAAAACCAAAAGAGGAATTTGAGACACAATAGCATTCAATGTACTCTATGAAAGTATAAAATGCTGTTTTACTACTAAAGGTTCTATCATTATTTCAGACTAATATATTGTTTTTTAACCTAATATCCCTGATTTAATACTCAGCATAGAACACTTTTGTCCTACATACAGGCGATTTGGGTATTTTGGGAAATGGTCATTTAAAGTGGGGAATAACATTTAAATAATTAGATCAGAGTTTAGCAACTTAACAGCATACACACACAAAAGAAAAGGAATTATATTCTTAAAGAATAAAAACTAAAAATTTCAATTTTCAAACAATCTTTATTTCTAGGACAAAAGTATACAAATAAATTATAAAGGAGAAAAAGAAAAAACAAATGGAGAAAAGGTCTGGCTAAAAATTTTTTTATGTCAGGGGCACCTGAATGGTTCAGTCAGTTAAGTGTCCAACTCTTGATTTGGCTCAGGTCATGATCTCAGTGTCATGAGACTGACCTCCACACCCTGTGGAGTGTGCTTGAGATTCTCTCTCCCTCTTCCTCACCTGCCCTCCCACCATGCTCAGTCTCTCTCTCTAAAATAAGAAAAATCTTTAAAAAAATTTTTATGTCAAAAAATTAAAAGCTATATAATATACAAAAAGAAGCAGCAAAAAAGAAAAAGACAATAGAAAAGCTAGGCGAATCATACTAATGGTATTTATAGATAGTTCAATGATTTATTATAACATGTATATCAAAGACCATGGAAAAAAAAGACTTGCAATAAACTTGTGTTTAATACTGTTCTTAAATATAATCTCACCAAACCTAAGATACATGTGAAAGAAAATATAATATGAATAAACTTACATTCTTCTTCTTTAGGGTCAAGCTGTGTAACACTAACAGATAAACGGTCCACACGTTCTTGTAATGAGTTAACTCTGAAGGAAAAACTATGTGCTTCATTGAACAATTCTCCAAATATATCTTCAGCATATTTACCTAGGCAAAAAAGAAATATGTGTCTGAGACACTTCCAGAGACACAGCTTCTCTGGCAGATAAGGAAAGCACCCCAAGTCCCAAGTGTAAGAAAAGGCAGGTATAAAGTTATTCATTTATTCAACTAGTGTTAGGGATACAAATGTTAGGAATGCAGCGATAGAAGAGACAATTTCATCCCTAAAAGAGCTTAGTTTAACACAGGGATCCTTAATTTATAAGCTGTAAACCAATGGAAAATTATACATGGGTTTTTAAATGTATTTGCATTTTTCTGGAGAGAGGACCCACAGTTTCTCAAAAGTTTTTTTAAAGAGTCTATGTTACCCCCACTAGAGGTTTAAGTACTAAAGTACTTCAGTGGATAAAATAAACATCCCATCTGTTCTCTTTTCACATCCCTTCTTACCTTCCAAACCTACCTCCTCTTTCTCTTCAACGTAAAAGGAATAAAGTTTGTAATGTAAGATTGATTGGGCATGTATCTGAATTTGAATTTTTAGAAGTATACTTATTACCCTTCAAAAACCTACTTGTTCTCCTTACTATCTTATAATCTATGATGTTAAAAATCTAAATCATCAAAAAAAAAATCTAAATCAAAATACTCTCAACTAACATTCTATGTTTTCCAAAATCAGGGTCTGCCATATTCATCCAATACCATCTGTCCCTTTAATCCCCCTTACATGTTTATTTTTGCCTCTATTCATTTGCCTATTCTTGCAAGATAAAAATGCCTTCCTTCCTATTTCCTCTCCGTTTTCCAAATTCTTTTGTTTCTTAAAGGGCCAATTCAATTCACATTTCATTCAGCATGCCTCCTGTAATGACTTTACCTTATTTTTAATCTCTTTCTCAGTTCCTATAATCTAAAACTCATGATTTTAATTATATATGTGCTCACATTGTTCAGAATGATTTCAGTATTAATCATATTGGACTCTTCAGTTCAAATGGGGGATACTCTTTTCAGACAAGAACCACATAGCTTTATCACACAGCGAAGTGTTCAGTGTTCTCTGTCTATCGTCTATGTTTCTTTCTAATTAGTCTTATCAGGCCAATCTATTTCTCCTCCCTCCTACCTTGCTATCTATCTGTCAGATTTAGGCTCTATCAGCTCATCTTGGCAGCATGAACTGACTGCACTCAACAGAAGTGTGGCCTTGGGAAGAGAGAACGGTAAAAGATCCCTCAGGTAATCAGAGTCTCAGTGATTGTTAAATAAGACAACAATAAAATAGGAAAGAATTCTGGTTTAACAGAAGGAATTTACAGAAAGTAAGTTCTATGTTTTCAATTTTTATCTATTAGAAAACAGACCTGTGTTCTACTGGGAAAATCATTTTTGTGAGGAAGAAGACAGGAGGATATTCCCCACAACTGACCTTTATTTTGGTGTTCTCTTAACACTTTTGGTGCTAATGATAGCACCAAAGTCAACATTTCAATTACCTAGAACCATTTTGGGTAGCCAAATTTACTAAGTGATTCAGAGATTATTTAATGCATTACTTAATCTAACTACTTTGGATGAAAACTGATGTAAAATCTATTTTAAGCTTCCCTGTCTTAAGTAGAAATACAAAATTAAACATAATTTAACCTTTTCTTGAGGACTAAGTAATGAGTTGATTATGAAATCAAAATGTTCCCAGCAAAAAAGTAGCCTTGGAATGTATAAGAATATCTGCTTTTACATGAAATGGCCTCTTTCCGATTTTTATATTGCTTCTTCCCTTATGTCACTTATTCCTTTGCTGTAAACTACTTCTTTTGACTGGCTTAGGTAATACCTGCTTCTATTTTTATCTCTCCTACACCTTCCTCTTTTAATGTTCTGAAGCATAAATGTTTGGAAATCAGATCTTCCTGTATGAAATATCAAAGTAAAAGTAAACAGATTCTGAGAGAAGGATCAATTGGCTATTTTATGTACATAGTTTTTAGTGCATGGGCTTATTTATTTTGGCTAACTAGGGGCCTTTTAGATTTAATTCTGGATTCCCAACTATGTCAGTGGGAAAGCTGCCAGACAGTTTAATTCCAGGGCAGTAAATTGTTGTTACACCTTGCAATATTTATGGGGTTTCTTTTGTTTCTGAATCTCTATAAACTGCTTAAAAATGTCTACAATAGTCTCAGATTCCAAATCTGAAGCACCAGTTATATTTTTACAAAGTACTTCTATTTTCAGAGTTTGGCTACAAGATGACCATGTGCTTGCTGATAGATGTTACTTATATGGATTATACCAGACCTGAACATTCCTTAAGTTTCCATCTTTAGGTCATATAAAAAATGAGTTAGTACAGCCAATTAACACTCTTAATTGTTATGTTAGCTCTAAATTTGACACTGGGAATATACCTAAAACAACATGCCCGTATTAGATCCAAAATTCACTTTAAGAAATATTTTAACTAAAATTTATTGTCATTTCTATGCTCTTAATAGGTATTTTAATATTAACCAATGTACTCATATACATGTAGTAACAAATTTTATACGAAGTCATGTTAGATTCATTTAGTGCTACGTCACAAAAAAGGTCAACAAATGTCTTTAAAAATATGGTTAATCATATATTAATATATCTAAGACTCTTCTTTTGACTTGTCTCAAAAGCATATTCCTTATTGACTCTCCCAAGAAAAAAACAGGTAAATAATATACGTTAGTGATTCACTGCCAATAAGTAATCTGAAAAAGTAACCACCAAAAGGGGCAAGGAATATACTTAAATTCAAATAAATATCCTTTTATTTTTAAAATGATTTCATAGGCAATGTAGAAATTTAGTGCTCTCACCAAGAGCATTCAAAAGTAATTTTTATGTTGCTCTAGCTACATATGTGTATGTCCAAATGTTCTCACTTGAAACACATTAACAACCTCTCTTTATCTTGTTCTAGGTACTCAAAAGAAAGAACAAAAGTTAAAAGGAAAAGAAAAGAGTCAATCTTGTCTGTAAGGACAATCTATGTGGGGCTAAGCTATATCTAGGACCACTTAGAGAATATATCTAAGGCCAAGAACATCTTGTTTTTTCTTTAAAATGAAATATAAATGTCTCATTAAAAAGCTAAGTCATCAATTCAAAAGACAGATCGGATTTATTTTTTAAATTTTCTAGATTTTAAATTTAGCATAGCCTACTTAATTCCTTAACTTAGCAGTTCTGTTCTGCAGTCTTACCATGGGAACACACTGCCTATCTCCTCGCCTACCTGTCCCTTCCATTGGCCTTTACTGTCTGGCCAACCTGTTTGCCTTTCGTCTGTAAGAGGCCAGGTTCACCTGCTATTTTCACAGCATTCTGCACATCACACTCCCAATGTCCTTTAGATCTTCACTTGACTAACCTAATCCTCTGAGTAGTGACCACCTCACACCTTTTAATTTTAGATATTTGATAATACAAAGATATTTTCTTAGGCTAAGAAAATGTATGTAAAGAGAGAGATACCAGTGAAAAATTGAAGCCTCTAAAAAAGTAACAATGATAATAAGCAAGCAAAAAAACAACCCTGTATTACCTTTCATAGATCAAATTTTATTTTATTATTTTATTTTATTTATTATTTTTTTATTATTTGCCCCCAAGGGTACAGGTCTGTGAGTCATCAAGCTTACACCTTTCACAGCACTCACCACAGCACAAACCTCCCCAATGTCAAATCATATTTTAAATACAATTTCAGTAATTTTTGTCTATCATGTGATCCTGTTCCTAAAACTGTCCTTATTTCTCTTTCCCAGAGGAAACACGCAGAGAAGAAATGATTCTAAAGCTCATTAATTTAAAATGGGTACATTTTTCAAGATAACATTGATAACATCTTCTCACCAAACATCCCCCTAAATTAATCATAAGAACGTCCTCTTAGTACTTATACTCTTAAGTGTAACATTCTGGTTTGCAAGAAGTATTTTTAATTAATATAAAAATACTTACTTAGGCTACTTAGTTGTCTAATTATATTTGCCAAGGAAATATTGGTTACACATTCTAGTTCATTCTTAATGCCTCTAGGCAGTGCTGTGTGGCACAAGTGCCTAGGATCAATGTTTCTTTTCACTAATGGCATCTTGAGATCAACCTCTGTGCCAGGTCACCTGTAGGAAATCGAACAATAAATTACTGTTATTCGTTGCACCCAAAACAGAGTAAGACCTCATCTTTCACATTTAATAATAAAATTTTTGCTAGTGCAAAGACAATGAAAATAGAGTTACTGGCTAAATGAATTAAAACTTATTTATTACCCACCTTTCACCTTCAATTATTAGAATTTTAACATTCTATAAAAATTGAAAAAAACAACTCTCAAGGTCAGTTGCTTCATAATGAACTCATAAATCACTATCACTGTTATTCTCTTAAAACAACAGTTTTTACTTACTACAACTAGTTTTTTTGTTGTTTTTTTGGTTTTTTTTTTTTTTTGAGAAATGGTGAGAAAGGTCTTCTCTAAGGAAGCGGTTAAAGAGAATTAAAGATGTTGGAAGAACAGAATCAAATTTACACTTTCACATAAAATGTATCAGGTGTTCAATGGCTCCAAGATCAAACAGTCCAAGTAGTCCTATATCTTCAGTCTTATCAACACCGACCATATCTTTAATTGATCAACCAGTTCAACTTTCTTCCAATTATAGGCAGCTCTTACTTCCCAGATTTCACATCTGCACAAATTTCAGCTACCATAAGTTTAGTTCAATAATACCAGTTTCCAACAACATGGTTCCAATTTCACTTACCACACTATATTAACTACAACTGCACAAATACAAATTTCCTTCTTAGCACTTCAGTCTACAAAGCACTATGTTAATAAGAGATGTATATCATGATCAGTGACCAATCATTTCCTTCCATAGTTGGTTGGTGACTGGTCATTCAATTTGCCTGTCTAAAGACAGCAAAGCATGTAGCTCTGGGTTACCTTCTTGCCTCCTAAACCCACCTGAAATTTTACAAAATGGCCAACAAAGATAAGAGTACAGCAAACAAATGAAAAATGATAAAGCTGGAGTGAAAATGAATTCAAATGTAAATGGAGTAATAGAAGAAACAGCTAATTGAGGGAATGTTGCCATTATGAGAGACTCTAGATCTGCAGTCAGAAGAATGTAGCGAAGGTAAACTTACTGACATAAATAAGAAAAGTGGTTGAGACAAAAAAGATGTCCCTTAGGAAGTGATGCAAGCAAAAAACTCAGCATTAAAGAAACTCTCGGTGATATTTCCCAACATTAAAAATGCAAAAGTAAAATGTTGGAAGCTGATCCAAATGGACAATTTGCCAAGGCACAGAAAAGATGCTCACTCTGGCTAGATCTACTATTATAATTTATACAAGGAAATGGCAAAGCACTGTTCAAGCTACTCTTGATAAGTTTTTTACAAAGAAATAAAACACTTTAATTCTAATTGTTTTTAATGTTTTATAGTACATTGCATTAAATTATATAGTTTTATTATTTTTCATTTCCCTATATACATTTATAACCAACATAAGAGAGTTTTTAACATCTTGACAAATTTTTTAAAGATCATAGAACAACTGTAATTTTTTCCATTGATTAAGATCCTATGTGCGGTTTTATTTTGTATGGTCATTTTTTTGGTCCCACACTCCATGCAAAGTGAGGACTGCCTGTACTCACCCAGTATGAAGAAAGTTGTTTCAAAATGATTACCGTAATCTCAAAAAAGGTTGAAGAGCTTTTGTTGTGATTAGAATAGTGCCGTTAGGTAAAATTCAAAAGCATTTTGTAGAGAAAAACTCTCTTCCTCATTCTTTTACTTCAGTTTCAATAGATTCTTTTTCGTATTTTTCTGTCTTATTTCTTGGTGATTTTAATGGTCACTTATCTAACTCAACTATCAAAATCTTGATGGCAAAAGTAAAATAAAGCCTAACAATTTCATCTCCTAAATCCTGAGAAAACTGCCTGATTTCTGTTTTAGAGAATTTATAACACTACCTTTAAATGTAGGATCTTTTGTCATATTGGGAAAGAGTAAAAAAAATCCTAAATGCTAAAAGGTATAATTTAATTAGCAAGCAAAACTAAAATCAAATTCACTTCAGTATTTTTTTAAAATACTGCAAATGATTCATTTTCTCTTTAAAAACAAAAAAAAATACTGCACAGAATAAACCAATAACATATATTTTAACATCTTTTGATCCACCATTGACTAACTTCCCTATTTAAGGGTGAAACCTTCTATTTAATAATAATAATTAAAAAAAAGCTAAAGTATATTGTGCTAAAGCATAAAATAACTAATTCTAAAAATTGTTAATCTATTTTCTTGGGTCATAACTAAATATAGCAAACAAAAATTTTCCAATTATCATATAACCCATGTGGTTATAAAAGTAATTATTTGCTAAAACAATTCCTAGGCTTCTTCATCTACTTACCTGGATTCTTAGCAATTAAACTGCCAATTATTGAAGCAAACATCAAGAGATCGAGAGAATGCAAACTAAAGTCTACATCCCCTAAAGATTTTTAAATTAATAATAATTCAGCTAAAATTTCAATAAATCTGTTTCTTAATTCAAAGAACATTTCTTATGGGTTTAATTTTAAATCCTGATATGAATGTTAAAATTAAAAATAAAATTAGCTATGATACTGCTAAAGCCATCACATTTATTTATTTTTTAAAAGATTCCATTCATCTATTTATTTGAGAGAGGGAGGAAAAAAAAGAGAGAGCAGGGGGGAGGAGCAGGAAAAGCAGACTTTGCACTGAGCATAGAGCCCAAAGTCAGGCTCAATCTCACCATCCTGAGATCATGACCTGAGCCAAAACCAAGAATCAAACACTTAACTGACTAAGCTACCCAGACAGACACGCCAGGAATCATGTTTATTAAACTAGTACATTAAAAACGTTCTTATAGAAGAGTCAGGAAAGTGAAACTATTAAAATCTAACCATAGCAACATGTTTGATAGAATTCTACATTAAAATTATATTTTTTATTAATATCAATATGCTCTCTAAGTTATTTTAAGAATGCTTTTGTTAACCCAAATTGAGACTATTTATCTATCTAAAAGTATAAAGCAATATGTAAAATGCTAAAAATAATCCAAGATCAGATATCACAGTAATTTTATGGCTTTGGAAATGAGAAAAATAAGTTATCTAAATTCTCATTTTTCAGAATTCAAAAATGGTCTTAAATAAAATCTATTTAAAATGTTTAAATCATTCCTTTAGTAATAATTGCAAGAAAAATAAAATAGTTGCTTTAAAAAAACCACAAGATAATTATAGTTAATAATAGTTTTATGGATTATATAAAGAACGTAAGAATTAAGAGTATTCTATTATGTCATCAATGTCAAGCAATTCCTTATACAGCAATGAAACAACTAATCTATGATCATTTAAAGGTGTTTCTGGGGCGCCTGGGTGGCTCAGTGGGTTAAAGCCGCTGCCTTCGGCTCAGGTCATGA
>LNAC01000039.1:4809793-4928534 GCA_002007465.1 Ailurus styani
CCTCTCTCTCTGCCTGCCTCTCTGCCTACTTGTAATCTCTCTCTCTGTGTCAAATGAATAAATAAAATCTTAAAAAAAAAAAAAGAAACACTTAAAAAAAAGGTGTTTCTGTATTTATAAAATGACATTAATTTAAATAAAGAAAATTTTATGTTAAATTATAGATATACAATTTTCAATTTTCCTAACACTATTCAGACTAAAAGATTATACTGTGACCTAAGAGAACAGGTTAGAATAAAATATTCTAATAAAAACAAATTTCAGTATTTTAAATACTTTAAGAATTTTTAAGGGAGCCAGTGATATAAGAAATGTCCTACTTCCCTAAGATTAGAAGCTACTTAATTATGTATAACAGAACAATTAAATAACTTGAGCACAAGAACATCTAAATGGAGATATGTTTCTCATGGAAATAGTCTTCCCAATAAACTTCTATGCAAATGATGAATTCTTTATAATTCTGACAGACAAAAGGGATTAAAAAATATAAAACATTTCTGAAATAAGAATGCATGAAATAAGAGTTCACATTAATACATCAAATCTAATTAAAAATATTTATTTCAATTATATAAAACCATAGGTCTTTAAATAGTGATGTAATTTAAAATATAGGAAAAAAGGATGTTTAAAATATATCAACAGAATTTTTATAACTTATCTTTCCCCCAAATATATAAGGTATACAGCCCAAACTGTTTTAATATTATAAATAAACTGAAATAGAAAGTAACCAAACTTAACCAGTGAAATAATATAAACTTGTATAAAACAACAGTGGGAATATATAAAAATAACAAATCTCCCTTTTGTTTTAAGGTAAACTTTAAAATTACTCACTAATCATAAATCTCTTTAGAGATTCTACACACAAAGATATGGCAAATCCAAATTAGGCACTCATAGGATTAAAGAACTTTTAATCACGCTGAACACCTCTATTTATTTGATATTTCTAAAAACAATAATTACCTATCAAATAGGTTGTACTTTATATGAAAAATTACACTGTGGATACACTGCCATCCATCTGTTCATCTAGCCATTCATTTATTGAATACCAAAGACTCAAGCACTGTGCTAAGCGTTAAAGAGGTGAGAAAAACTAACCTCCATGGATTAGCTAGAATCAAATATCTGATTATATTTATGATAAGTGCGATGAAGTGGAAGTACTGGGCACTATAAATAGGATCAATTTCCTTAAGGAAATAATATTTAATTTGAGACCAACAGGATTAGTAGGAGTTAGCTAGCTGGGTTGGGAGAGCTGGAGCATGCGTGTTTTCATTCTAACTTAGAAGGTGCATCATATGCAAAGGCCCTGAACTGGGATTGGGCTTGATTCACCCACACAGTATGACAGCAGTCCAACAGATAGGAATGTGTGAGCAGAGACAAAGTCAGCAGGGGGTCAAGTTGAGTAGGACCTTGAAGGTCATGTGGAAGATTTACAATTTGACTCTAGTGGGAAAGCATTCAAAAAATTTTAAGCAAAAGAGTACCAAGATCAGAAATAGCCATTCATTCTAATTGCTTTATGGAGACTTGGTAGGGAAGGGGCGCAATGACAGAATAAATGCAGGTGGACCAATTAGAAGACTGAATTAGATCTTCTGATAACTGAAATGGTCCAGGTGACTGAGGTGGTAGTCATTTGGACAAGGTGATGGTGATATAGAAGATGTCCATTCAAACTGTATCCTGAAGGTAGAATCATAGTGACTCTATTCTAATCATATTGAGTCAGACTGACAATGGATTAGATATATGGGTGAGGTCCAAATTCCTGGCATAAGAAACTTTCTGTGGTCAGCCAAAAACTAAAGTTATTTCTGATGCAGATCTATTATATCAATGTATTGTCTATCCACAAAATCTATGGGATTAGTATGAAATTTATGACCAACACTAGTAATAAGTACCTGTGATACCAGGTAACTGGGATCACAGAGAGTATAACTTAATTATATTGGGAGTAGAGCTCTGTAGGAGAATGACGGTTTTTAAAGACAAAACTAATCAAGAAGATGAAAGAGTAGTGGCTTTCTTTTTTCCCTTTATTTTTACTTTTTCCTTATATTTCATTATTCTCCTATATGACATTGTCTACTTTATTTTAACCCCACAGGAGAAATCTTGTTCCATCTAACTCCTTTGTTCCCCTATAATGTCCCATTCTCTGTACCTTCCCGGTAACTTAAGTTCACTTGACTTCAGATTAGAGGGCCAGAGTGAACACAATATTCCTAGCATGTCACCTTCCAATGTCCCTATCCAAATGAAATGTCCAGTCATCTTCTTTCTACAGGGGACAGCATGGCAAAAATGTGTATCTGCATTATGAAAAATTCAGTTTCTCCAATGTTTAACTGTACCTTTTCATGTGTACTAAAAACCAAAATGGATGGTGATCACTGACAATGGCTACAGCCACACTATTCTATGGAACAGTAGTACCTTCATTATGGGACAAATTTTATTTCTTTCTCTTTTGCTGAAATTTACCTCTCAAATGAGCATTTAAAATACCTCCTTAAGTATCTTAAGGCTAACAGTGAAATGACATATAGTATAGGAAAACTTGTGATGTTTGTACACTAAAAATTTAATAACATTTTAGTGCTTTTTAAAGGAGAAAAAAATACTTTGGAGCCCTGATACTAACTTAAATTATTTTAAATATAATGTTACTTAGCAGTATACAAATGTAAAATCAGATGTAAAATCTTCATGTTTATAAACTTTTATATACCTATAAAGCCAAAATAGATTTTTAATTTTTTAATTTATATATATATTTTTAGGATTTATTTTTTTATTTATTTGAGAGAGAGAGAGAGAGAGAGCACAAGTGGGTAAGGGACAATAGAAGTAGGAGAGAGAATCCTCAAGCAGACTCCCTGCTAAGTGTGGAGACCAGTGCCTGCGGGCTCAATCCCAGCACCCTCAGATCCTGACCTGAGCCGAAATCTAGAGCTTGCTGCTCAAATGCCTGAGCCACCCAGGCACCCTTAAGCCAAAACAGATTTAAAATTAAATACAAAAATACAAAACCAATAAGATTCAAAATAACATTATTTAATATGACAAAAATCACTTTAACTCAATCATTGATTGCAATATGAATCTTACACTGACTGCTCCAAAAATCTGCTTTATTTTGTTCATTGCCTATCCTACTATACAACAGCCTTTCCTTTATTTGAACTACTGTGAAATTTTATTCATTTGTTAACTAACTGACTTTACTATTAGGCTTTACTATGTTCAAATACAACATTTAGGTGCAAGTGTGTCCCTGTAATATCACCATTAGACTGAAACATTTGAAGTTGTCCTAGTTGGCACCAAAGTTATGCTAAACGCAATCATAAACAGAGATACTAAAATTAGTTCCCAGGACTCATATAAGGTAGACATCTAAATGATTCAGAATATGCTTTCATTAAGTCCTTTCAAAGTCAAGAATTTTTATAACAAAGCAAATGAATAAACAAGCAAAAAGCAGAATCAGACCTATAAACACAGAGAACTGAAGACTGCCTAAGGGAAGAGGGATGGGAGGTAAAATGAGTAAAGGAGAGTGAGAGATACAAGCTTCTGGATATGGAATGAATAAGTCATGGGAATAAAAGGTACAGCATAGAGAATATAGTCAATGATAGTGTAATAGCACTGTACAGGGACAGACAGTAACTACACTTGTGGTGAGGTTAGCATAATGTACTGAGATACTGAATGTTGTACACCTGAAACTAATGCAGCACTGTGCCAACTATACTCAAAAAAGTAAAAACAATTTTAAAAATTTTAAAATTCACATAGAAAATTCATAAACATCCAAAAATAAGTCCAGGCTGAGAACCATTCTAGGCCAAGCCAAAGACATCACTCAAGGAGGTATAATGAGTTTTCAAGAAGCAGGGTTAGGAACAGAACCTATCTGTGTACATGCATGTTTTATCAAACTCTCTTCTTTCACATTAAGATGTATTTATACAACTTGCACTTTAAAAAACCATTCTAACAATTCACTATTAACGGACTGAGCAAAATTTCACATAAGAGGAGAAACAAAATGACTCTTTCACAAACCAAAACAGATGAACACATATTTTTAAAAAGTAGGAAAGCACAAGTTATGTATCATAGATAATAAGCCCACCAACAGACTTCTTCTGTACCTGATTTATGCCAAAATATGGAAAATTTTACAACGTCCCCACTATCTTTCTTTCACGTTTTCTTTATCTCCACATACATATTTCCAAATACTGACTGTCTCTTTCTGGATATCCCCATGCATAAAACCTCACAATAACAAGCCCCAAACTAAAGTCATTATTTTTTCCCAGCAAAAACCTAGCTCTTTATTTTTTATATTAGTTAACAGCCCCATCAAAGTATAGCCTAGTTAGATAGAATCTTCTTTGACTTTTCAATCTTATCAAATTCAGTCTGTACACGAATATCTATTCAATTCCTCGGAGATCATTTGTTGGTATCAAACTGTTGGCATTTTGCTCAAAATTTCTGAAAAACACCCAAAATTTTTGTATAAATTTTTATTTCCACATCCTCACAAACATGTGGGCTTTCTAATATCTATGTTATACTCTGTAAAATATGCTGCAATTTATTTGATATTCACCTAATTCTAGACATTTTGGTTACTTCCAAATTTTTATTATAATAAATAATACTTGATAAACTTATATAAATATTTATACAAGTTCCTGGTTATTTTCTTAGAGTATGAAAAATTCAAGACTCTTAAATATTTATTTCCAAAATGCTTCCAATAAAATTATTCCATGTTTGGGGCGCCTGGGTGGCTCAGTTGGTTAAGCCGCTGCCTTCAGCTCAGGTGGTCCTGGGATCGAGCCCCACATCCGGCTCCTTGCTGAGTGGGAAGCCTGCTTCTCCCCTGCCTGTCATTCCCTCTGCTTGTGCTTGCTCTCTTCCTCTCTCTCCCTTTCTCCCACTTTCTCCCTCTCTCTCTCTTCTCTCTGTCAAATAAATAAATATCTTTAAAAATTAATAAAAAAATTATTCCATTTTTATTTTTACCACACATGAGAATATTTTAACACTTTTTCAGCTCCATTATTTATTGTCTATGAGACCTCTTATATTTCAATTTCCTCACCTTAAAGTAGGGAGTAACGCTACCTGACTCAAGGGTATTTTATGAAAGTTAAAATGAGTTTTTAGAAAAGTCCTTGGCACTCCTGGACAACCAAAAGGTTAAAAAAGAAATCAAAAGGAAAATCAGAAGATATCCAGAGACAAAAATGAAAACACAACATACCAAAACTTACGGGATGTAGCAAAAGCAGTTCTAAGAGGGAGTCTGATAGTGATAAATGCCTACATTAAGAAAAAAAAAGAAAGACTTCAAGTAAACAACCTTAATTTACACTCAAGGAATTAAAGAAAGAACATGCTAAGCCCAAAGTTAGTAGAAAGAAGAAAATAATAAAGTTTAGGGCAGAAATAAATGAAACAGAGAAAGACAACAGAAAAAAAAAGAAACAATGAAATTAAGAATTGGTTTTTGAAAAGATAAAACTGATAAAACTTTAGCTAGACTAACCAAGAAAAAAGAGAAGACTCAAATAAACAAAATCATAACTGAAAGAGAAGACATCACAATTGACACCAGAAATACAAAGGTTCATATTCAGGTACTATGAACAATTATACACCAACAAATTAGATAACCTAGAAAAAAAGGATAAAATCCTAGAAATATACAGCCTATGACATTATTAGGGAGAAACAGAAAATACGAACAGACCGATAATGAGAAGGGGATAAAATCAGTAATCAAAAACCTCCCAACAAAGAATAGCCCAGGACCAGATGGTTTCACTGGTGATTTCTACCAAACATTTAAAGAAGAATTAAAGTCAATTCTTCTTAAATTCTTCCCAAATATTGAAGAGTAAAGACTACTCCCAAACTTATTTTATGAGGCCAGCATTACCCTGACCAAAGCCAGACAGACTAAAAGGAAACTATAGGCTGGGGCACCTGGGTGGCTCGGTCAGTTAAGCATCTGCCTTTAGCTCAGGTCATGATCCCAGAGTCCTTGGATCAAGTCCCACATCAGGCTCCCTGCTCAGCGGGGAGTCTGCTTCTCCTTCTGACCCTCTCCCCTCTCATGCTCTCTCTCTCTCTCTCTCTCTCTCAAAAAAATAAATAAAATCCTTTAAAAAAAAGAAATAATAAATTCAGTAAAGTTGCAGAATACAACTTCAATCTACAAAAAGTCAGTTGTATTCCTATACAGAAACAACAACCCATCTGAGAAAGAAATAAAGGGAACAACCCTATTTATGATAGCATCAAAAACAATAAAATTCTTAGGAATAAATTTAACCAAGGAGGTGAAAGATCTGTATGATGAAAACCGTAAGACACTGATGAGAGAAACTAAAGACACAAATAAATGGGAAACTACAGATTCAATGCAATCCCCATCAAAATTCTAATGGCATTTTTCACAGAAATAGAAAAAGCAACCTAAAATTTGTATGAAGCCACAAAAGACCCCAAGAGCCAAAGCAATACTAAGGAAGAACAAAGATGGAAGCATCACACTTACTGATTTTAAACACTAGAAAGCTATAATAATTAAAACAGCATTGTACTGGCATAAAAATAAACACACAGGTCAATGGAACAGAAGTGAGAAACAAGAAATAAACCAATGCATACATGGTCAGTTAATATTTGACAAGGAAGTCAAGAATCCTCAATGGGGGAAAAGATAGTCCTTTCAATAAACAGTGCTGGGAAAACTGGATATTCATATGCAAGAGAATGAAATTGGACCCCTATCTTACAAAAAGTAACTCAAAATTTATTAGAGGTTTAAATGTAAGAATCAAACCCATAAAACTCTTAGAAGAAAACAAAGGAAAAAATCTTAACATTGGTCTTGGCAATGATTTTATGAATATGATACCATGAACACAAGGAACAAAAGCAAAAATAAACAAGTATGACTACAGCAAACTAAAATGCTTCTGCACACAAAAAAGAAAAACTCAACAAAATGAAGAGAAAACCTACAGAATGGAAAAAAATATTTGCAAACCATTTATCTGATAAGGGGTTACTATCTAAAACACATAAGAAACTTACACAACTCAATAGCAAAAATCACTAGCAATCCAATTAAAAAACAGGAAGAGGAATGAATAGACAAACATTTTTCTAAGACAATGTACAAATGGCCAATGGGTACATGAAAAGATGCTCAACATCACCAATCTTCAGGGAAATGCAGATCAAAATCATAATGAGGTATCACCTCACACATATTTGAATGGCTATTATTAAAATACAAGAGATAACAAGTGCTGGTGAGGATGAGAAGAAAAGGGAAACCTTGCGCATTGCTGGTGGAATTATAAAATGACACAGCCACTATGAGAAACAGTATGGAAGTTGCTAAAAAAAAAATTAAAAATACAATTACTATACAATGAAGCAATTTCACTTCTGGGTATACATCCCCAAAAAATACAATCACTGTTTTGAAGAAATATCTGCATCCCTATGTTCACTGCAGCATTATTCACAATAGCCAAGATATAGAAACAACTAAAGTGGCCACTGGGGGATGAATGGATAAAAAAGTTGTGGTAAATATATACAATGAAATTTCATTCAGCCATAAAAAATGACACCCTGCCACTTACAACATGAACCCTGAGAGCATTATGTTAAGTAAAATAAGTCAGAGAAAGACAAATACTATGATCTCACTTATATGTGAAATCTAAAAAAGCTGAACTAAAAAATAAATACATAAATAAATAAATAAATATTAAAAAGCTGAACTCATAGAGAACAGAGAGCTTGCTAGGGGCTGGGGGTTGGGATAAATGAGGAAATGTTGGTCAAAGGGTACAAACTTACAGCTATAAGACAAGTAAGTTCTGGAAATGTACAGCATGACTACAGTTAACAATATCGTATTATACACTTAAAAATTGCTGAGAGAATAGATCTTAAATGTGCTCACAACAAAAAAATTGTAATTATGTGAAGTGAAGGGTGTGCTATTGCAGTAAACATTTCACAATATATGTGTATCAAATTATCACATTGTTATATATTACTTACATCTCAAGAAAGCTGGGAGGGGAGTCCCTGTTACATAGTAAGTGCACAATAAATATTGCTATTATAATTTCTAACCAATGTTAATTGCTAAGAGATAGAATTGACAGTACCTGTGATTAATTTTTTTAAAGATTTATTTAAAGATAGAGAGCATGTGTGAGACAGAGTAGTAGGAGAGAGAGAGAATATCTCAAGCAGACTGTACTGAGCATGGAGCCCCGCCCAGGACTCGATCTCACAACCCTGAGATCGTGACCTGAGTGGAAGTCAAAAGTTGGTGCTCAACCGACTGAGCCACGCAGTCGCCCCTCTTTGACTCATTTTAAAGTGGGAAAAATGATACAGAAGCAACATCAGAAAGCAAAGAAGATACTGACCCACATCTTTTTCCAAGTTTAATATATGTGGGATGTATGAATATAGATAGCACTCCCACACAAGAGGGTACAGATGAAACTAATTTTAGGGACTAGCCAGTTATCAGTTAAGGCAGGGAGACTGAAGGTTTTTAAGCTTAGAAAAGAGGACAAAAATAACTATATATAGGGAAGTTTGCAAGTCACAGAAGCAGAAGCTCTCTGGAGCACAGTGGAAGCATTTGGGAAAGATGGGGAAATGGGTCAAATGAGTAACTGTTCAAAGCAGTATAAGATGTGAGTTCAGAGGATAACAGAAAACAAAGGCAGCTTGTACTTCTGCCAGCTGACTCAGAAAAACAGTGAGAAGAAATATAATGGAATTATTTCTAGGTCTTTCTAAAAGAATATGGGCATTCTCTTTGGTTTATGCTATGGTCCTAAAGGTGTCAAGAGATGATGCTATGGCACGCAAAAGCAAATATGGTTTCAAACTTTATCACATGTTGTCCTACAGCTAATTACTGGCATTGGAGGGATAATTCTCTCACTCAGACTTCCAGTTTAGTTGCTTCCTTCATTGTAACACGGTGACATTTTCTCCTAAATTTCATTCCTGGATTTGCAATTAATTACTTGGAATAAATAATCATATAAATATAGTTTTATTTTTCTTTAGCTGCATTTACTATTTGCTACAAAAAAGGTGATTTGCTATTTTCCTGCCCACTCGTAGTCTCATGAGATTTTCACATAATTTTTTATCTTGGCAATTCACTACACAGAGGAGCGTTTTGGCATTTCAAACCTGGGCATTTCAACATGTACTTTCTCTTCCTGAACATTAAAAAAAATACAAAATAAAACTAGTAGCAATATTAATTCCCACTGTTAATAGTTTTCAATTCAGCAAACCCAGCTATTTTTAAGAATCTTAAGCTGGAAAATATATTGGAAGGCAAATAATTCATCTTTCATTTTTGTAGATGAACAAATTTACCTGAAAGTTAAGAAACCTGTCTGAGTTATTAACAAAATTGACAGCAGAGCTATGATTATATTTTAGGTTTCCCGATTTTTAATCTACTCTTCTACTCTTAATCTGTTACTATTTTTTTTTCAGTGTTCTAAGAGTCATTGTTTATGCACCACACCCAGTGCTCCATGCAATACGTGACCTCCTTAATACCCACCACCAGGCTTACCTATCCCCCCATCCCCCTCCCCTCCAAAACCTTCAGTTTGTTTCTCAGAGTCCACAGTCTCTCATGCTTCGTCATACCCCAATGTTCATAACAGCAACGGCCACAATCGCCAAACTGTGGAAAGAGCCAAGATGCCCTTCAACAGACGAATGGATAAAGACCATATATACAATGGAATATTATGCAGCCACCAGAAAGGATGAATACCCAACTTTTGTATCAACATGGACAGGACTGGAAGAGATTATGTTGAGTAAAATAAGTCAAGCAGAGAAAGTCAATGATCATATGTTACTATTTTTAAAATCCATTTTATATTCTTGAGAAAAAAGTCTCCCAAATTTCACAATGCCTTAAAATTTTTTCAGTGGTATTTTGCAGGTCCCCAATTCCCAGATGACTACCTCCTTCAACAAATACTTCCAGATTATGTATAATGATCAAAATATAGGTGGTAAAAGAGATATAAAGGAAGCAAAATACCTTACCACCCAAAAGCTTACAAGATAATGAGGAACCAAAGATATATGCCAAAAACTTAAAAATATTAAAATTGAACATATGGATGACTAAGTTTAAAAGTAGGATAAAACACATTATTAGGTAAGCAAAGAGAATAAAATCAAAACAAGTTAAAGAGGTTAAGAAAGACAATAGTGATAACAGACCTGTGCTATATTTCACTGCTAGACCCATGTAGCTAAATTAAAATTAAATAATTTAAAAATCAGTTCTTCAATCAACTAGCCACATTTCAAGTACTCTAAAGTCACATGTGGCTTGTGGTTGCCACATCTGACAACACAGCTACAGAACATTACACCATTACTGCAGAAAGTTCTGTTGGATAGCACCGATGTCCAAGATGGATAAAATGGCAAGACAACAAGATATGTTAAGTAAGGCATAAGGGAAGAAATATAAGGAAACTTGCTTGAAAGGTACATGGAGGTAGAAATAAAAGATAAAAAATGTAATCAAATTGAAGATTCTGAACTTTTTGATATTCAAGGAAGAACACATGATTCTTCTTAAGGAGTAAAAGATCACAAACATTTGATTTTAGAGAATTTTAAAGAGATTTTACTTTTTCTTCTGGACTAAATGTGAAAGAACGAGGCAGTAAACTACTGGATCATATATGTGGTATATATACACATATGTATGTATGGCTTTAGTAAGTATCACTAAATGGTTTCCTAAAGTGCTTGAACTAATTTATATACCCACCAGCAATTTATGATAATTTCAGCCATTTGACATCCTTGCTAACACTCAGTATTATACACTAATAATTTTTTTAAGATTTATTTATTTGTTTTAGAGAGAGGGAGAGAGAGTGGAAGGCAAGTTGGGGGACAGAATCTTCAAGCAGACTCCCTGCTGAGTGTGGAGCATGACACTAGGCTCTACCCTACAACCCAAAATATCATGATCTGAGCCAAAAGCAAGAGTTGGATGCTCAATTAACTGAGACACCCAGGCACCCCTAAACTTTAATAATTTGATGACCCAAGCAAGACTAATCACATTTTATTCTGAAGTTTCATCCAGTCTATCAAAAATGTTAATATCTATAGTCTGGCCAGTAAATAATAATTATAAAAAAATTAAACGTATTATTCTTGATTAAATCTTTTCTGGAAAGTAAATGATTAGTAGATAAAACCTCTTCCATAGGGCACCTGGGTGGCTCAGTCATTAAGTGTCTGCCTTGGCTCAGGTCATGATCCCAGCGTCCTGGGATCAAGCCCTGCATTGGGCTCCCTGCTCTGTGGGAAGCCTGTTTCTCTCTCTCCCACTCCTCCTGCTTGTATTCCCTCTCTTTCTGTGTCTCTCTGTCAAATAAATAAAAATAAGTAAAATCTTAAAAAAAAAAAAACACAAAAACACCTCTTCCATGCTATAGAAACACGATTCCCTACATTCTGTAATGTAAGATTTCTGTAAACTCAAGAATTACATGATTGGTATAACTAATAACAAGATCAACAAAATGCACAGCTACACTAAGTCATCTATTATACAAATTTTAATAAAAAAGATGTTTTAAATAAATTTATATTTATAAACATACATTGAGTCACAATATTAATCACAATATTGAGTCAAAACTTGTAACACAAAATCACCTCTTCTATCATGTTGAATTCCTAGTTACATCCTCACTTTTGCACTGTTTTCTCTCATGACAGGTGAAAAAGAATACAAATATTATTAACATTTTAGTTTTATTGCCTGACTTGGACATGGAAATGCTATGCTGAATCAAATCAATGAGAATAATCAATCTACATTCTATTTGAGTCCTACAATCACCCCTTGGCAAGCATTTATTATTACTATCATTACTATTACTTTTTGGTCTTTTGTCCTATTTTTAGGAAGAAATATATAAACTTTACTGAGGTATAACTGAGGCTTGATATATACAAGTAATGGGCAGAATTCTTAGATGGCCCCCAAATCTGCCCCTAGTGCTACTTCTTTGATTACGTTATATTACATGTTAAGAGAGATTTTGAAGATGTAATTATAGCCATTCATCAGCTAACTTAATATAGGGAGATTATACGTGTAGGCTTTTTTTTTTTTTAAAGATTTTATTTATTTGACAGAGACAGAGAATTACAAGTAGACAGAGAGGCAGGCAGAGAGAGAGGGGGAAGCAGACTCCCTGCCAAGCAGGGAGCCTTACGTGGGGCTCGATCCCAGGACCCTGAGGTCATGACCTGAGCAGAAGGCACAGGCTTTAACCCACTGAGCCACCCAGGCGCCCCAACACGTAGGCTTAATCTTATCACATGAGCCCTTTATAAGCAGAGTTTTTCCCAGCTGATAGCAGAAGAAGAAGTCAGAGATTCAAAGCATGAAGGAGATTCACCATGCCATGGCTAGCTTGAAGAGGGAGGCGGCCACTTGAAAAGGACCTGAGTGTGGCTTCCAGGAGCTAAGAGCAACCTGACAGGCAGGAATAAAACAGGAACCTGAATTCTATAACTGCAGGAAGTGGATTCTGACAACCTCAATGAGTTTAAGCTGATGTTTCCCCAACGCCTCCAGAAAGGAACGTAACTCAGTCAACACCTTGATTTTGGCCTTGTGAGACCCCAAGCAGAAAAACAGACATGTCCACCCAGATTTATGACCTATGAAACTGTTAGATAAAAGGAGTTGTTTTAATCTGCTAAATTTGTGATAATTCATTAAGCAGCAAAAGAAAACTAATGCACTGCACGTAAAGTGTACAGTTTGATCAGTTTTAAAACAGTTTTAACACAGTTTAACACTGTGAAACCACCAGTCACCTCTTTAATTTTCTGTGTCCCTTTGCAATACCTCCCTCCACCCATATCCATAAGCAACCACTGACTTCCCTTCTGTCACTATAGATTTGTTTGCTCGTTGAAGAATTCTATAAAAATGGAATTTTAAAGTATTTTTTTGCCTGCCTTCTTTCCATTCAGCCTAATTATTTTGAGATTCATCAGTGTTGTTCCACGTAGCAATAATTCATTCATTTTATTAAACAGTATTTCATTGTATGGATACATAGTTTATTCATCTGTTGATAGACATTAGGATTATTTTCAGTTCAGAGTTATTGCAAATAAAGTTACTATGAGCATTTTGTACAAGGTTGTGTGTGGCCATGTATTTTTTGTTTTTCATGGGTAATACACATAAGTTTGTTTTAAGGACCTGGGGGGAGAGAGAGGTGGGAGAAGAGTTAAGGGTACTTCTGAAGTGAAAAATGAGAGGGATCCCCTTGACTTCTAAAAGTAAATTTCAGGAGAAGCTGTGACCTCTCCTGTATCTGAAGAAATGTTCAAGAAGTGGGAGACTACAAACTGGCTGAATGATAGCAAGGAAGATGAGTTGATAGGCAGAGACTTAAGTCCCTTCTTTCTAAATTCTACTCCCCCCCCAACATATTTTTCAGTGTTTTGATTCTGTTGCTTATATGCCTAATAAAATACAGTGTCATACACATTACATTTAATGCATTTTAATACATTATTACAAAGATGTCTGCATTCCAGATTTCTAATTTACTATGATGAACAATGTTACTTTATCTTCTATGAACAGGCTATATGACAGCAAGAACCACGGCATAGCCTTAATATAACCACAATGGAAGGATGCATTTTAGTAAGAACATAGCCCATATGGGAAGACCTCAGTTAATATTTTTACACAGAAAAGCAAATAAAGAAAAGGGATCCAAAACAAAACATGCAATGAGGGGACTTGGTTACCATCACCTGAACTTAATAAATCCAAAGTTTATTGCTAGGCAATTTTGAAAGAATAAAAATAAGTGATGAAATTCAGAATTCTGTCTCATAGACATATCTGAAGTGATTATAGGTAACTTACATGAGTCTATTTCAGAAAACTAATTCAAAGTGTTTTTAAAGAGTAAAAGTGATATCAACACATCAAGAATGATTAGACATGGATGAAAAAAATTTCTATTGTTAGGGACAGGTCCTAGAACATAGGGAAATAAATTCTACTTTACTTTCCTTATTTTTTCCATGATTACTCTTCTGTGAGAGTCCACTCTGATCTAATCACATTTTTGCTTTTTCGGTGTACAGTAGTCTCAAGACATGCAAGATATAAACTAAGATATGCCAGGCAGACAGCATATTTCTTCTTCAAAAGCCATAAAATAAAGACAAGTACAGGGAATACTCCCTAACTCTATGAAACCAGCGTTACACTAAAACAAAAAGCAGAAAACGACATTTCAAGAAAACTAGACCAGTATCTCTCATAAACACTGATGCAAAAATCCTCAATAAAATTAGCAAAGTGAATTCAACAATGTATAAAAAATTATACACCACAACCAAGTGGGATTCATTCCAGTTACAAAAGGCTGATTCAATATTCAAAAATCAATTAATATAATCTATCACATCTATAGGCTAAAGAAAAATCACATAATTACATCAGCAGATACAGAAAATTTTTTACAAAATCCAATACCCATTCATGATAAACTCGGCAAACTAGGAACAGAAGGTAACTTGCTCAACTTGACAAAGAACATCTACATTAACCTATAGCTCAAATCATACTTAATGGTGAGAAACTAGAAGCTTTCCTGCCAACATCAGGACAAAGGAAAAGATGTCCTCTCTGATCACATTTTACTCAAATTCTTAGCTAATGCAATTAAAGCAAAAAAAAAATTACACAGATGGAGAAGGAGAAATAAAACTGTCTTTATTCACAGATGACTGTCTACACAGAATATACAAAAGAATCAACAAAGAAACCTCCTGGAACTAATAAGCAATTATAGCAAGGTTTCAGGATATAAGGTTAATACACAAAACTCAAATTGTTTTTCTATATACCATCAATAAGCAATTAAAATGTGAACTTAAAACCACACTGACATTAGCACCCCAAATCCCAAAATACTTAGGTATAAATCTAACAAAATACACATAAGATGTGTAGGAGGAAAACTATAAAATTCTGATTTTGAAAAAATCAAAAAACTCAGTAAATGGAGAAAAATTTCATGTTCATGGATAGAAAGACTCAATGCTGTCAAATGTCAGTTCTTCCCAACTTGATCTATAGATTCAATGAAATCCTAATAAAAAACTTAGCATATTACTTAATGGCTATTGATAAACTGATTATAAAGTTTACACAGAAAGGCAAGAGAACCAAAATAGCCAATGCAATACTGAAGAACAAAGTCAGAGAACTGATATATTTGACTTCAAAATTTACTATAAAGCTACAGTAAACAAGACAGTGTGGTACTGATATAATAACAGACAAACAGATCAGCAGAACAAATAGAGAACCCAGAAATAGACTCACATAAATATATGATCTTTGACAAAGGAGTAAAAGCAATACAATAGAGCAATGATAGTCTTTTCACTAAATGATGCTGGAACATTTTAATATCCTCATGCAAAAAAAAAAATAGAAGACTCTAAACACAGACCACAGAACTTTTTTTTTAAGATTTTATTTATTTATTTATTTGAGAGAGACAGAGATAGCGAGAGAGCACAAGCCAGAAGACGGAAAAGCAGCCTCTCCACTGAGCAGGGAGCCCAACGTGGGGCTTGATTCCAGGACCCTGGGATTATGACCTGAGCCAAAGGCAAAGGCCTGACCAACTGAGCCACCCAGGCGCCCGCCCCTAGACGTAGACCTTATACCCTTCACAAAAATTAAATCAAAATGAATCACAGACCTAAATGTAAAATGCAAAATCGTTCAAAATAACTTTTTAGAAACACCAGATCCATAAAAAAATAATAAACTAGACTTTACAAAATTAAAACTTCCGCTCTGTGAAAGACACTGTCAAGAAAATGAGAAGACAAGCCATAGACTGGGAGAAGATATTCACAATACACTGAAAAAGGACTGTTATCCAAAATATACAGATAACTCTTAAAACTCAACAGTAAGAAAACAACCCAGTTAAAAACTGGGCAAAAGACCTAAACAGTTTGCCAAAAAAAGATACACATACACAAAGATGCAAAACATCGTAAGTCATCAGAGAACTGCAAATTAAAATGAGATACCACTACATACCTATTAGAACAGCCCAAATCTGAAACAGTGACAAAATCCAAATACTGACGAGAATGTGGAACAACAGGAAATCTCATTGTTGGTGAGGATAGCCACTTTGGGTATAGCCACTTTGGGTGACAGTTTGGCAGTTTCTTACAAAACTAAACAAACCCTGACCATATAATCTAGCAATCACACCCAATCAGTTGAAACCTTATGTCCACACAAAAACCTGCACATAGATGTTTATAGGAGCTTTATTCATAATTGGAAAACTTGGAAGCAACCAAGATGTCCTTCAACAGGTGAGCAAATAAACAGGATATGGTATACCCAAACAACAGAATAGTAATGCTAAAAAGAAATGAGCTAACAAGCCATGAAAAGATATGGAGGAATCCTAAATGCATACTGCTAAGAGAAAGAAGCCAATCTGAAAAGGCTACATACTGTATGATTCCAACTATATGATGTTCTGAAAAAGGAAAATCTATGGGGAGAGTAAAAAATCAGGAAAATCTATGGAGACAGTCAAGGGTTAGGGAGGAAGGCAGAGATGAATAGGCAAAGCACAGAGGATTTTTAGGGCATTCTGTATGATACTAAAATGGTGGATACATGTTAGCATACATTTGTCAAAAACTACAGAATATTTAACACCAGGAGTGAACCTTAAAGTAAATTATGGACTCTGAGTGATAACAATGTGTCAGTGTAGGTTCACTGATTGTAACAAATGTGCCACTGTGGTGCAGGATGTTGAAAAGTTAGACAGTGGGCAAAGAGGTACACGTGACCTGAACGGGAATGTAGGAAGTCTCTGTACTTTGTGCTCAATTTTGCGTAAACCTAAAACTGCTCTAAAAAATAAAGTTTATTTAAGTCATAAAAAAATGTGAATGTATGTAATGCCAAGCAACTGTACACTCACTTTTTTTTTTAAAGATTTATTTATTTATTTGACAGAGAGAAAGAGATCACAAGTAGGCAGAGAGGCAGGCAGAGAGAGGGGAGGAAGCAGGCTCCCTGGTGAGCAGGGAGCCCAATGCAGGCCTCAATCCCAGGACCCTAAGATCATGACCTGAGCCGAAGGCAGAGGCTTTAACCCACTGAGCCACTCAGGCACTCATGTACACTCTCACTTTCAAAATGGTTAAAAAGATAAATTTTGTTATATATACTTTACTACCATTTTTTAAAAAAGAGTTTATTTATTTATTTGACAGAGAGAAACACAGTGAGAGAAGGACACACAAGCAGGGGGAGTGAGAGAGGGAGAAGCAGGCTTCCAGCAGAGCAGGAAGCCCGATATGGGGCCCGATCCCAGGACTCTGGGATCATGACCTGAGCCGAAGGAAGACACTTAATGACTGAGCCACCCAGGCGCCCCTTTACCCCCATTTTCAAAGTCATAAGAGGGTTCTAGCCACATTAGGAACCAAGAAGATATTTTATTTAGATGTCTGTCTCCTCTCTATCTCTTCTTACTCAAACCAGTGTTTTAGTCCATCTGAGCTGCTGTAACAGAATACCATATACTGGATGGCCTATAAACAACAGAATTTCTTTCTCACAGTTCTGGAGACTTGGAAGTCCAATATCAAGGCAGATCAAGACTGTCCAAGATCAAGATGTCTGATCAGAGCCCCCTTCCTAAGCTATAGATGACTGTATTCTTACTGTGTCTTCACATGATGGAAAAAGCAAGGGAGTTTTTATTTTTTATAATTATCATTATTTAAGTCTCCTCTAAGGCAGTATTTTTTTAACTACTTCCTTCTGGCTTAGACCTTCTACGGCATTGCTCACTCAAAGTATGGTCCTAAAACCAGCATCAGTAGCATTAACATCACCTAGGAACTTGTAAGAATTACATAATTTTAGTCCCACCCTGGAGCTTCTGATCAGAATACGCTTTTTAACAAGATCCCCAGGTAATTAGCATCCATGATAAAGTTTGTATACAGTATTCTAGAAGACTTAGCACCCCTCTATTTGCTCTTGTAGGTTCCTCACAAGGGGCATGAATTCTAGAAATAAAGAAATAAAGGGAGCAAGGTACAAAAGTCAAATGGATAAGCCAGGATTTTATCAAAGGAAAAGGAATAGGGATGCAATAATGCAAAATTAGATATAAGGGGTATCATGGGGTATAGCTGGGAAAAGAGAAATATTCTTGAGAAAAATAGGTGATATACCAAGCCAAGCTGCTTATTTGGTCATTTTGCAATCTACCACAGACCTACATATTGGGTATTATGTTAAGGTCTTTTAGGGAAATAAAACTGTTACTTTGTGTCAGGAACTTTGCTAAATGCTATATACATGTAGATGTGCATGTTTTTGTGTATTTAACCATTATATTAACTCATTACGAGAAGTCCTTAGGGGAGAGACAGGCTATTCCTACTTTACATGAAGGGAAATTGAAGTTTAGGAAGCTAGTAACTAGCCCAAAATACTTACTTATACACAGCTGAATCAAAATTAGAAATCAGGTATTATCTAGTTCAATGTATTTTCTCACTGTATCCTTATGTTGTCTGGAAATTGATAATAAGATCCTAGTGGTCCTATAACACGCTCTTTCCTGGCATACCACTCTTTTCCACTGTAGGGTCTTTGTATGCATCATTTCCCCTCAGCATTTCTGGCTCCTTTTCATTTCTCAAGGCTCGGAAAGGCCTTTCCTAATTCCTCTTAAATAGATCTCCTTGTTATCCTATTATAGTGCCCTATTTATTTCCTTCATAGCATGTTTTCAACTTATAAATGTATATTTACTTGTTTATCTGTTGTATCTTTCCTACTAGGATATAAATTCCCTGAGAGTAGAAACTGTTTCATTCATTACTGTCCCAATATTTAGCATACTGCTTGTTACACAGTAAGTATTCAGTAGGTATTTTAAAAATAAGTAATGTTTACTTTCTGTATGGCACCATATTGGTTTATTCTCTAAGAGCAGATAGTGAAAGAAGGGACAAAACTAAATTCACCACAGGAAATTAAAATGAAAATGTCTCCAAGGTCAACGCCCAACACGAAAATAAAATTTATTACCTAAAAATAAGTACCTGCTACCATTACCTAAATTATTAATTGACAAATAAAACCTAGTTCTTATGTGCCTGGAGCATCTAGGATAAGCATATGGCTACTTAGAAATACAAGGTTAATCATATCACTGCTAGTGTGACTTTGTGACTTCACAATAGGCCTTCCACTTTTCCTATTTCACTATAAGAGCATTTACCAGGTTAAATACCAGGTTGTTGAAACATACAGAAATGAAATCTATATACTAATTCCCAAACACAGCATAGTGTAGTTCCAAAGACAGGATTACAATGTTTCCAGCATAAAAGCAGTAACTCTGTTGAAACAGATTTTTAAATAATGGTTGTTTTCAGGCTGTTGAAAAGAGGGAATTTCTAAGGTCAGTTATTTTATTTTTTACTTTTTAAAAAAGATTTTATTTATTCATTTGACAGAGAGAGACACAGTGAGAGAGGGAACACAAGCAGGGGGAGTGGGAGAGGGAAAAGCAGGCACCCGATGTGGGACTCAATCTCATGACCCGAGCCAAAGGCAGACACCTAATGACTGAGCCACCCGGGAGCCCCTAAGGGGAATAACATGTCTGTATAGCATGTAAATTAGTATAATGAACTAAATTTAAGTAGGTCGCTAATTTAAAAAATTTTATCAAATAGTAGTTAGCATCAAAGTGTTCCAAATATATTCAGAAACAACGAACTTGTCTTTTAATTTTGTGAAAGAACATTTACTACTGCTGGTTACATGATATGTTTCTTGAAGGAAATTTGGGAAATATTCACATACATAAAAATAAAAATCATCTCAAATCCCAGCAACTAGAGAACAGTTAATATCTTCTTCAACAAATAACTATAATTCAGATTGACTACAGTATTATGTAGATACACTCTTAAAGAGAATCTAATTCTCTCTATATATACTCTGAGCCTATTCATTTACAGATTTTTGTTCATGCCATTCTCTCCTAACAAATGAACCTAATCTTAATCTACTCACTTTTAAGATTAAGAGCTATTTAACATTTCTGAGCATCTGTTTTACCACAAGATTTTTGTGGGATTTACAGGTTTCCAGTTATGGATGAATAAATCATGAGATTAGGGAATATAGTCAATGTCATACAATGTATGCCATATTGTAATAACATTGTATGGTAACAGATGGTAGCTACACTTGTGGTAAGCATAAGATACAGAGTTGCTAAACTGCTATGTTGTTCTCCTGAAACTAATGTAATGGTGTGTTAATTCTACTTCAATTAAAATAATAATAATAATAATAATAATAATAATACACATTAAGAGCCTACTATAGGAGGTGCTATACAAATGATAGTTACTGTTATAGCTAAATGTCACCTCTGGTGGAACTTTCACAGATTATTTCAGTCCTTATACTATTTGTACATCACTTACATTATGGTAGCTCATCATGAGCCAACATATGTCTTATCTCGCTTACTAGGATCTAAGATTATCTGGGCAGTTCCCAGGCCTCCCACATTTTTAGTGTATATAGGAACTTATGGCCAATTCAATATATTTTCTCCAACTATCACCTGCAAATCATTAAGCTGAGAGACAGATGAGCAGTAAGTCTCAATTTCTGCTCTCACATAGCTAATAATCTTGTAGTGGATAAAGAGACGTTATTCAGTGTAAATGACTCTAGACCCACAAACTCTTATTGAAACCCTTGGGGATTAATGTGTTTCAGAATTTAGAATTTCTCAAATTTTAGAAAAGTAATACAATATATATACTCATATTAAATAAATACTCAGCAAGGTCTAGGTCAGTACCATATGATCAAACTTTATATTTATATAATAAAATGTATGAACATTTACATTAACTGGTATAAATGAAGACTACAAATAGCCTCACATCAGTTCAGGTAAGGTTTTATTACTGTATGTTCCCGACTGCTGCTATAACAAATTACTACAAACTTAGTGGCTTCGACAATACAAATTTATTATCTTACAGTTTTAGAAGTCAGACATCTCCCTGAGCTAAAGCCGAGATGTCTACAGGACTGGGTCCTTTCTAGAAAATCTATGAAAGAATCCGTTCTTTGCCTTTTCCAGTCTCTAATGGCTGTCAGCGTTCCTTGGCTCCTGGCCTTCTTTCATCTTCAGAGCCAGTTATCTCATCACATTGACCTTGGCTTCTGCAATCACATCTCCTTCTCTGACTCTCTTGCCTCTTTCTTTCCCTGATTATACTGAGCCTGTCTCAATAACCCAGGCTAATCTCCCCATTTTAAGATCCTTAATTTAATCACCTCTGCAAAGTCCCTTTTGTCAAGTAAGGCAACACAGTCACAGGTTCCAGGGATTAGGACGCAGACATCTTTGAGGGCACATTATTCTGCACACCACAGCCACCAAATAAGTTAAAAAAAAAAAAATACTCCCAGCCTTCAGAGTCTTTTGGACTTCAAAAATACAGAAAGGAATTTTGGAGTATAAGGGCAGTGATACAAGTGATACAAGAAAAGCACAGGATAACTGTAGAAACATAATGAATGGAGAGAACACAACCATTAAAAGCTTCATGAAATAGAGAGCATTTGATGAGAGCCTTCAAAGATGCAAAGGACTGCAAGTGAACACAGGAAAATCTTACAAAAGATAATTTTCAGACATAGTTGCTCCCAAAACTTTTCAGATACACAAAGCACAACAGCAAATTCAGAAACAGAAAACTACCCTTGAAAAATGCAGGGGTTAGAGGTGCTAGGGTTAGAGGTTAGAGGTACTGCTGAAAATCCACGTGTAATTTTTAACTACCCCAAACTTAACCACTAATATTCTATTGTTGACCAGATGCCTTACCAATAATACAGTCGATTAACACATACTTTATATGTTATTATGTATCATATACTGTATTCTTAAGCTAGAGAAAAAAATTTTAAAAATCATTAGAAAGAGAAAATATACTTACAGTAAAAAAAATACATATATAAGTGAAACTGTGCAGTTCAAACCCGTGTTGTTCAAGAGTCACCCATACAGTACATACTGGAGGAAGAAAAAGAACTGCAGTTTGACTAAACTATATCAAGTAAAATTAAAAGAGTAATTAAAGAAAGTTGAAGGACAGAAAAATAGGCTATGTTGCCTGTCAGGATGAAAAGGTTGTCCTTAATCCTGGAGAGAGTGAGTAGTTAGGTAGAAATATTTTGAACAGAGAAATGACATATGATTGGTGTTACACTGGAGAAAGATTAACTTGGCAGGATTGATTCAAAATGGAAAAAGGAGAAAAGTAGCAAACTGGTGACTAATCTAAAGAAGTCCTAAGTATCTTAAAGTAGGGTGGTTGAGAAGTAGAATAAGATAACTAAAATTCCTAAGACATTTCCATCAACATGATTTTTAATAAAAGTAGCTATCAATTATAGTGCTGCATGTCAGGTACTATTCTAAAGGCTTTCTATCTCACAAAAGAGTATGAAAGAGTTTAACTCCACTTTATAGATAGGAAGATTAAGGCATAGAAAGTGTAAGTAATCCTATAGTGAGTAAGTAGCATGGTTAGGATTTGAATCAGATGGATATGACCTCAAAATTTAAAGGAATATGAGCGCAAAATGACATAATGTTAATTTGAAAACTGGATAAATTGATTTGTGAAAAACTCACCATTCCACCTAACAATAAACTATGATAAGTTAGAAACATATATTATAAACTATAAAACAAACACTAAAATATCACAAGGAGTTATAACTATTAAGCCAACAAAGGAGACAAATGGAATCAGTAAGGAATCAGTAAAAAAACAAAAACAAAAAACAAAACTACTCAATCTAAAAAAAAGACAAACAAGGAGATAAATAGGACTGATGAATAGTCAAGACAGCAAGAAAACAAATAACAAAATGATAGATTTAAACTTTAGTATATCAATAATCACATTAACCATAAATTATCTGAACATGCCAATAAAAAGGTAGAGATTGTGAGACTGGATTAAAAAAAAGTAAGGCCCATCGATATACTGTCTACAAGAAATCTGCTTTAAATATGAAGGTACAGATAGGTTAAAAGTAAAAGAATGAAAGATGACATTTCATGCTAATGCTAATGAGTAAAACGGTGGAGCAACCATATTAATATCAGACAAAAGATCAAAGACTATTACTAGAAATAAAGAGGATCATTCTTAATAATAAAAATCAATTCATCAAAAAGAAACAAAAATCGGGCACCTGAGTGGCTCAGTGGTTAAAGCCTCTGCCTTCGGCTCAGGTCATGATCTCAGGGTCCTGGGATCGAGGCCCGCATCGGGCTCCCTGCTCGGCAGGGAGCCTGCTTCTCCCTCTCCCTCTGCCTGCCTTTCAGCCTACTTGTGATCTCTCTCTCTCTCTCTCTCTCTGTGTCAAATAAATAAATTAATTAAAAAAAAAAAAGAAACAAAAATCTAAAATGTTTATATAATTTTGAAGCACCTGGTGGCTCAGTCAGTTGAGCATCTGATTTGGTTTTGGCACCCCTCATAGTCTCGGGATGGTGGGATCGGGGCCCACGTCCAGTTCTGCACTTGTGTGAGTCTGCTTGTCTCTCTCCTTCTACTCCTCCCCCTGTTCTCTCTCTAATAAATAAAATCTTTAAAAAAATAATAAAAATAGCTTTAAAGTACTACAAAAATAGAACTTCAAGGAAAAATAAAGTGCACAGCTATAGACAGAAATTTCAACATCTCTTTCAATAATTGATAAAACAAGTAGACAGAAAGAATACAGAGGTTGAAGAACACCATCAACCAACTAGACCTAACTGAATTTTTTATATTATTTATTTTAGAGAGACAGAGTGTGAGAGAAAGAACACAAGTGGGTGGGAAGGGCAGAGAGAGAGGGAGCCTGAGGCGGGGCTCAATCCCAGGACCCCAGGATCATGACCTGAGCGGAAGGCAGATGCTTAACCAACTGAGCCACCCAGGCACCCCAACCTATTTGAATTTTACAGAATGTCCTATTTCAAAACAGCAGATATATATTCTTTCAGGTGTACAAGTAACATTTAGCAATAGAGACCATATTCTTTTTTTTTTTTTTAGATTTTATTTATTTATTTGACACAGAGAGAGAGATCACAAGTAGGCAGAGAGGCAGGCAGAGAGAGAGGAGGAAGCAGGCTCCCTGCTGAGCAGGGAGCCTGATGCAGGGCTTGATCGCAGGACCCTGAGATCATGACCTGAGCCGAAGGCAGAGGCCTAACCCACTGAACCACCCAGGCTCCCGAGAGACCATATTCTGTGCTATAAAACATTTAAGAATAGTTTTTAAGGATTCAAGTCTGACAAAGTGTGTTTTCTGACCACAGTCTGATTAGAAATCAGTAACAGAAAGATACCTGGAAAATACAAAAATATTTGGACACTAGAAAACACATTTCTATATAATCCCAAATTAAAGAAATAAAAAGAAAAATTAAGTTATTTTGAACTCACTGAAAATGGAAACAACATATCAAAATTTGAAGGAAGGAGCTAAAACAGTGCATAGAGGGGGAATTTAGCACTAAAGTGTCTGTATTAACAAAGAAGTCTCAAATGAATGGCCTCAACTACATTCATCTAAAGAAACTAAAAAAAAAAAACAGAGCAAATTAACCTCAAAGTAAGCAAAAGAGAGGAAATAATAAAGATGAGAGAAGAAATCAATGGAACAGAAACAGAAAAAATAATGGAAGGAAAAAAAAAACACACAGGCTGGTTCTTTGAGAACATCAGTAAAACTGACAAACCATTAGCCATACTGATCAGAGAAGAAAAAAAAAGATACAAATTGCCAATATCCAGAATGAGTAGTGTGATAACATACTCCTGTCTAGAGAGCCTACAGATATTAAAGAATAGTTAGGGAGGGGCGTCTGACTGTCTCAGTCTGAAGAACATGCAACTCTTGATCTCATCAGGGTCATGAGTTCAAGCCCCACACTGGGTGTAAATCGAGATTACTTAAATAAATAAATATTTTTTAAAAAGCATAGTTAGGGAATATTATAAACAACTTATTCTAATAAAGTCAACATCTTCATTGAAATGAACAAATTCCCTGAAAGACACAACTACTAAAACTCACGCAAGAAGGAAGAAATAACTTGCATAGCCCATTGAAAAAGGAAAATACTAGTGAAGGATTTATACTACTGGACTTCATACTTATTATAAAAATAATCCCATATATATATATGGTCAACTAATTTTTCACATAAAAAAACTTTGATCTTTACCTGACACCATGTACAAATGGGTCATAGACCTAAATGTAGAATATAAAGTGATAAAACTTCTTAGAAATAAACAAAATCTTTGTGACCTTAGGTAAAGATTTCCTACATATAACACCAAAAGTACAATCTATAAAATGAAACACTAGTAAACTAGAATCCATCAAAATTAAGAACTTCTGCTCTTTGAAAGATACTGTTAAGAGAATGAAAAAATCCACAGGTTAAGAGAAAATATTTGCAAATCACCGATCTCATGAAGTACATGGATCCAGAATATAAAACTCTGCAAATCCAATTAGAAAATAACCCAATAAATAACCAAAGATCTGAACACATTATTTATAAAAGAAAATATACAGATGACATATGAAAAGATTATCAAGATCATTAGTCATTAGGGAAATGCAAATTTAAGCCATAATGAGATACCACTACAAACCTATTATAATGGCTAAAATCAGAATGGTAAGGATATAGAGCAACTGAACTCATAAGTTGCTTGTAGAAATATAAAATGACACAGTTGGGGTGCCTGGGTAGCTCAGCTGATTAAGCATCTGACTTTGGTTCAGATCATGATCTCAGGATCCTGAGATCTGCCTGCACTGGGCTCTGCACTCAGGAGGGAGTTTGCTTCTCCCTCTGCCTCTCCCCTTCTTCCTGACTCATGCTTGCTTGCGCTCTCTCTCAAATCTCAAATCTAAAAAAAAAAAAAAAGTATATATATAAGTATATATATATATACAAGTATATATATATACTTGTATATATATATATAAGTATATATATACAAGTATATATATACTTGTATATATATATAAGTATATATATAAGTATATATATAAAAGTATATATATATAAGTATATATATAAAAGTATATATATATAAGTATATATAAAAGTATATATATACAAGTATATATATATATAAAAGTATATATATATAAATAAAATGGTACAATCACATCAAAAAACACTTTGGGACCTTTTTATAAAGATAAACAAATGCCTACTATATGACCCAGCCATTCCACCTCTACGTATTTACTCGGAGAAATGAAAGCATATGTCCAATGACTTTTACATGAATGGTCACAGCAGCTGTATTTGTAGCCAAAACCTGAAAACACAAATGTCCATCAAAAGATGAATGAATAACAAATTGTTATCCACTGGAATAGTGTTCATACAATAAAATAGCAATCAGTAATAAATGAACTAATTATGGATGAAACAACTTGGGTGAATTTAAAATCATTATGTTGAGCAAAAGGAGCCAAAGAAAAGAGTATACACTATATTTTTCCATTCATATAACGTTCAAGAAAAATGCAAGCTAACCTACAGTGACAGAAAGTAGATTAGCGGTCGCAGAGAGTGAGGATTGGGATTGCTGGGGTTGGTGAGGTTGGTGGAAGGTGTAGGGAGAGGTAGGATGCAGAAAATATAAAGGAAGACTAGGAAATCTGGGGGATTCATTACCTTATGATGGTTTCCAGAAAGTATCCCTAAGTCAAAACTTACCCAACTGTGTACTTGTATGTCAATTATATTTCAATAAAGCTATCAAAAATCCATTTAATCAAATAGCATTCATTAACTATTTATTCCAATTAGTCAATACTCATATCATGCTATAAAATGCTTATTTTCTACTACCTATAAACAAAAAAAATAGATGATTTAAACTTACAATAGTAATATTAGACATCAATGTACAAGGGGATATAGTTTTTCAAAAATTTTTCTGGAAATATGCAAGCAAAAAATCTTAAAGACGAACAGATTAAAACAGTACAAAATCAGACGGGCTCAGGTAGATCAGTGAGCTTTGCTATCCTCTGTCCACATACAACAGTCCTATTGATTTGAAAGTAAATACAGCAATCACCATGGAAAACTGGTAAGTGTACAACTTTAACAATTCCCATCCCATCACTAAAAATAATCCACAACTATAAAATAGGAGATGAGTGGATTACTAGAAATTTATAATTTGCCTATGTCAAAGTCAAATATTTTTCCACAGAAACCATTTCATACGGTGACAAAGTTCCAGACCGGTTCCCAAATCTTATTAAAGCAGTAGGGAATAATTATCCTCTCCTTCTTCTATATCACCGTTTCTCTCTCTACTGGATCACTGCCATCAGCATAGAGTCATGCTATAATTTCATCATTCTTTAAAAAAGATCAAAAACAAAAACAGACCTCTCTTGGTCCTACTTCTCCCTCCAGCAACTTTAACCCCTCTCCCATTTCTCTGCACTCCTTTATGGCAATATTCCTTGAGTTCTCAGATTCTCTCCTCTAATTCTTACTTAAATCTGTCCCATGCAGCCTTTCATTCCCAGCAGTGTACCAAACCATCTCACCACGATCAGTTCTCTGCTCTAATTCTCAGGCCTCTTCTCAACCTATTAACTCCATTCAACACAGGTGTTCACTCCCTGAAAACGCTCTTTAAATCTGGCTTTCGGGAAACCTCAAGTTCCTGGCTTGCTTCCTATCACCTTCTCATTTTCTGTACATCTAAATCTTAGAGTACTTCAGGCAGGACTTAGTCCTTGGACCTATTTTCTTCTTTTTATTTACACGCACTTCATTAGTGATTTCATATTAAATATTCTTAAAGTGAGATACATTTATATTTAACTTGAAGAATTTACACACTTTACTGTCATCCCCAAATAAACTATAGATATATTTACCATTATTTGTGGACGCAGCTGCAGATAAAAACAGATTCAAATAGAAACAAAAATATTAAGTAAAATAAGTGACTTAATTTTCAGTAAGTCATCACCATCTTTCTTTGGTTTTACTTCAACATGACTGATATAGGGACTTACTTTAAAATTAAAAATAAAGTTTAATGAGTACCAAAACAAATAACTTAGTATTTAGTCTAGTCATTTATTAAATTAGAAACATTTAAATACCACACTAAATATTTCATTAAAAATGTCAATCATAGCCTTATCTACAATCCTAGTCCTGTGGGCCTATAATGTAACAGTAACATCCTATATTAATATAGGCTTGTTTCAAAAGCCCTTTTACAACAATCATCTAATTTTACCCTACAAAAAACTCCACAAGGATATTACAGTAAATACTGTTTCAACCAGTAGTTTCTGCTCCTAACATGACCTCTCACATCACAGTAAGACATTTAATGAGTGAATTTAATGAATTTAAAATTAGTTGCAGAATCATAAATCCATCCCCACTACAAGGAATATATATTAAAATTCATGCTCAATGGATGGCAGGTTATTAATGTCATCTTTCTGTATTTAGTATAACATTACAAAAAGGAAATTTACATTTTCTTTTTTTTTTTTTTAAGATTTTATTTATTTATTTTACAGAGGGAGAGAGATCACAAGGAGGCAGAGAGGCAGGCAGAGAGAGAGGGGGAAGCAGGCTCCCCGCTGGGCAGAGAGCCCGATGCGGGCCTCGATCCCAGGACCCTGAGATCATGACCTGAGCCGAAGGCAGAGGCTTTAACCCACTGAGCCACCCAGGCGCCCTACATTTTCTTTTTAAGCTAATGAATGAAACTAAGTCCTTCATAGAGAAATTGGTAGAGACATGCTTTATTTCATTTACTTCCATGACTAGACTGACAATGAAAATAATGATTTTTATGATATTAACACTGACTAAGATATAAGGTACATAGATGTTGGCTGCCTCTATCCCAATGAAAAAGATTTATTTTTGCAAGCAAGAAGTAGAATGTATTTAAAATCGAGTACTTGCTAGTAGTCCCTGACTCCTTTCCTCCCTCCAAGATTTCCACCTCAGATGACATGGCATGTACTGCTTGCCAAACCCAAATCAAGTGTTAGAAGCACGTAGATTACAGCAAGGCTTTTCAAAGCGGTACCGCACTTCTCTTGAGGGCTCCACTGTCAGTACTTCCAGACCTGAGGATTGAGGAGTTAGCACCTTCCCTTCTACTAACTATATGAAGTGTCTACGTACACATTCTTACACAGTTTTACCTCAAAGAACTCCATTTCTGAAATGTTACTTTCTGACTTAAATAGTCTATCCTACGTCTTCAATTTCTCATTACAAAATTTTTGTCCTTACACAGTTCTTGTAATCCTTTCACTCTCCTCTATTTTCAAAACCATCAACATCTTTTTGGCTTTGCTTCCCCTCCTACCTCACTAGCATTTCAGATGCGTCTTCAAAGGAAAAGGGCCCCGTACCACAAGACCTTACTTACCCCCTGGTCCCCAAAAAACAGCCATATCAGAATATGCATATCAGAAGGCAACATATTATATACCTTCTGACCACACCTTCAGCATTTCTCTTCTGGTTCTCCTTTTACTTCTTACCTTGTAAATCTTAAGTCAGGAGCCAACAGTTTTGTTACACCCATTCCTTCCACATTCTCTTCTTCATAAATCCGTTTTCAAATCTTGAACTATCATCTCAAAATTACTTACACAAACAACCCCAACATCCCTATAAATATTTAATCCTATGCTATCAGTCTACCAAACAACACAAGAATGTATCATTAATCCAAATTCAACACATCCAAATTCGAATTTATTTTCCATGACTCTCCAAAAAGAAAATGTACTCATTCTTTGGATGTCTCTATTTCCGGTTAACAGCACCAAATCACTTAGAATGAGATCACGTTTAAATTCAAGTACTAGATTCCTTATTAACCAATTTTCTAATCCTTTGATTGTGTATGAATTACTGGCAAAAGTAAATGCAAGCTCATCAAAAGAATATGATATGGTCATTTTCATTTAATTCCTTTGATGGTACACTAATTTGGAACACTATTTTTACTCTGTACATGGCTTAAACTCTGGAACCAATCTCCAACACATACCTCCAGTTTTGCTACATAACAAGTAAATCAAAATAATTCCATTTTTCCCCTACATCTAGAAAAAGCTTGAGTCAGGAATAAGCATTAGGAGAACAGACAATTAAATTTTGGCTACTACTGAAAGATTCTGCAGTAGTCTATGCTTAAAGCTTAGTTTGTACCTCATAGAAATAAGAACTACACATTGTTGTGAGGATTATATTGTCACATATGCCTAGCACTGTGGCTAGCATATAATAAGGGCTCAAAAAAAAAAAAAAAACCCAAAAAAGGTACTACTGTTATTACTGGTGTCACTATGAAGTCAGGAGCAGTACAGCCAAACGGGAAGGCATTCTGTTTCTCCAGACCACTGCTTACAGCACACATTTGTTACAGTGTTATTTTAAATCAATCTGTGTCCTACATTTTCTACAGCAATTCTAATTTAGATTACTGTATTATAATGGTTCTTTTAAACCTTTCGAAGTTCCTAAAGTTCCAACATTTTATCATCTAAACTTCATCTTTCAGCCTGCCTTTCATCTCAGAAGTTAGCATAAAAATTTTTAGATGGTATGATGGTAACCATACTTTTGGTTTCCATGTTATACAACAAAATTAAAACTGCAGAAATACTTAAAATGTATACCTTAAGTAAACACCTAAGGATTCCAGGCAGAGGAAGCCCATCTATGCACTACATTTTTGTACTCTTCTTTTAAAAAGTATTATATCTCATTTTACTTCATTCAGGTCTCTGCTCCCCTCACTCTCCCGAACAACCCTATTTAATGTAGTGGCTCCTGCTATTACTTTCCTGCTGTATTGTCTTCATAGTGCTTATTGCTACTTATCATTATACCATATTGGTATTTGTTTATTGCCTATTTCCCCCACTAGAATGTAAGCCCCATATGAGCAAGGACTTTGTTTTGTTCTCCCCTGAATACTCAGCACTTAGCAGAATCTGGCACCTAAGAGCTGCTCAATAAATATTAAATTAATTAACAGAGAGGCCAAGACCCTCCTATTATGTATAATATCATTTGGTTTCCTAGAATGCAGTAGATCAGATGTGACAATTTAGAGGGGGAAGCTGCTAGAAGCAGGCATATAACACTGACAATGAAATATTAAGAAAGTTCAAGGGCACATAGGTGGCTCAGTCAGTTAAGCATCTAACTTCAGCTCAGGTCATAATCTCAGGGTCCTGGACTGAGCTCTGTGCGGAGTCCCCTGTGGAGCTCTGCATAGAGCCCCCATGCTCATGGGAAAGTCTGCTCCTCCCTCTGCCCCTCTCCCCCATTCATGCTCTTCCTCTCTCTCTCTAATAAGTAAATCTTTTTTTTTTAAAGGAAGCTCAAAGTATCAAACACAATAATGTAGGCCAGCAATGTAGGATAACTTAATATATGAATAAATAATCCTATATCCTCTAATAACCAACATCTTTGTACTGCAACAAACTACAGTAGCAGTAGGTTTCTATAATGAGTTAATCAGTTTAACCCGGAGCATTTATACATAAGACTATGTATTTATATATATACATATAAAACATTTATACATACAAGCATTTATACATATAAGACTTCATTTATACATATGACAACGGAATCCTTATCATTAAGAAAAAGTTACATTACATTCCACATACTTCTTTTTAAGAAAATAGAGAACTGTATAATACTTTCAGAACTGTTCCCATAAAAAGTAATTAAAATACAAATTTTACTTTTAAAGGGAAAAGCTGTAATTTTTAGAAAAGCCATGTAAATGGAATCTCTCAATTTTCAGGGAAGTCAGATGAAGGAACCATTACAGACATTTTACAAGTTTAAAAATTAACCAAATTTTCTTTTTTTTTTAATTTCAATATTGACCTATGGATCATTAGTCTTGCAATAGCCTATCCTCATCTTTGTGTTTAAGATTTTATTTTATTTTAATTCTTTTAAAGATTTGTTTATTTGAGGGAGAGCATGAGAGAGAAAGCATGGGGGCAGGGAGAAGTAGACTTCCCACTGAGCAGGGAGCCCCCTGCAGGGGGCCGAGATCCCCGAGATCTCATGACCTCAGATCATGACTTGAACTGAAGGCAGACACTTAACCAAATGAGCCGCCAAGGCACCCCAAGTGTATAAGATTTTAAAAATAGATTAGTGCATCCTTCTGTGCACAATTTTGTCAATACTGGTAAAGTTACACTTAACCCAGTATGCACTTCTCTCTTTAAACCATAAGCTATTCAGAGATACTATACAGTTAAAAACCTTGACAATAGTCTTTTTCTATTGCAAGATTTATGCATAGTAAGTCAGAGATTCTCAAACATTAAAGTATATACCAGTCACCCAGGGATCTTATTAAACTGACTCAGTACTTTCTAATTCAGCAGATATGGGGTAGGCCTAATACTCTGCATTTCTTTTTTTTTTTTTAAAGATTTATTTATTTATTTATTTATTTGACACACAGAGAGAGAGATCACAAGTAGGCAGAGAGGCAGGCAGAGAGAGAGGGGGAAGCAGGCTCTCTGCTGAGCAGAGAGCCCGATATGGGCCTCGATCCCAGGACCCTGAGATCATGACCTGAGCCGAAGGCAGAGGCTTTAACCCACTGAGCCACCCAGGCGCCCTACTCTGCATTTCTAACAAACTCTCATACGATACTGACACTACTGGTCCACAGATCACACTTTTTCAGTGTCAAGTCACTAAAAACTATGTTACCTCAAAAATTACTAAGTCACTTTGGAGAATAATATTGAAATAAATGAAATATCTAAATTCTATCTGATTAATAGCCTTATCAAGTGGTTCAGAAACATATTGAATGCCTCCCCAGTTCCAGAACTATATAGACAGCTTTGCTTATTTTTCTTAGTTCTTATCTTCATAAAACCTAATGTATTCTATCATAAGTTAAACAATATTCCCTATCAAAATATTATTTCATCAAGTTTTTAAGGTGTACTTGTTACTTAGCTATCTCCCTCAGAATCAACTGTGCCTCCCTTCTCAGAATTATCAATAAATCATAGTATCTTCTTTCAAAACATTGTCCTAGGCAGCCTGGTCTCAAAGTAGTTAATTACCAAGGTGTCTGATTATTATTAAGCCTCATAGTTTATATCACAATTTAATATACCTAAGTTACCTAACTTTCACATAGTGTTTTATAGTTTACAAACATCTTTTAATGTATTTTTAATCCTTACAACAAGTCTTCCATGTGGTGGTTATCATTCACATGTTGCAAATGAGGAAACTGATTAGAAGTAAAATGATCCAAGATTACCTAATAAGAGAAAGGACTAAGAATTAAACGCAGTCTTCTGGTTTAGGTATGCCAATTCTGGATTAATCTTTGGGTAATTATAGGAGGATATATAGATAACTGAAAAAGAAACATTAAAATCAAAAGTGCAGTTTATTCAAGGAGAGTTACTACAGCATGGCTTGCCATATAAAAGAAAGCAAGCAACCTAAGCATCTAACAGTGGGGAACAAATGAAATAAATTTTGGTATATCCATACAGTGGAAGACTACACATTTTTTTTCATACATGGCTACTTCCAGGTTCCAATCCAACACTTAAGAAACTTGGAAGTCATCACTCTTCTCTCATAACAAAATAAAAGTTCAACAACCTGAAAAATAATGGACTTTTCCTAGATCCTTGAGATACTGAGGCCAGAGGACAAATACCCACCCAAGAAACGAGAAAGAATGATAAATACGGAGACTACAGGTTAGCTAACGGAAGTAGAAGGTATAGAAGTCAGGAACTGATGATACAAACATTTAAATGGTAACTTGAACAAGTTGCTGGAGGCTGATTGTGGACTAGTTTGAGAGTTCAAAACTCCTGGGGATCTAGTCTGAGGGGGCTGATAACACTTTCCAAGGTTTTATGCCCTACAAGTCTTTCACAGTTAAAATCAAAGAAAAATCTCCTTCTGCTTGGCTGGAGGAAGGGAAAAAATAACATTTCGAAACAAGTCCATAGAATTCTCCACAAGAAAAGCCTAGCAAAGGAAAAGACTTCATCAGAGCCTTATCCAACTTGCAGAAATGATAACTACCCAATTCCTGCCCACTTTTGCCTTACTGACATGCCTATAGTGCGGGGAAGAGAAGCTAAGAAGCACTTGTGGAGGTAATAATGCCTGAGAATTTTCCAAAATTAATGACAGAAACCAAACCATAAATCTATGAAGCTCAGAAAATATCAAGCAAAGAAAAATACCAAAATGTCCATATCTAAGCATATAACATTCAAACTGCAGAAAACTAAAAATAAAGAGAAAAATACTGAAAGAAATAAGGAAAAATAAAACCAAAACAAAACACTTTACCTACAGAGGAACAATGATAGGAATTATGTTGGACTTCTCATCCATAACCATGCAAACAAGAGTGGAGTGAAATATTTCAAGTGTTGAAAGAAAAAACCACCAACCTAGAATTTGTCATTGAGAAATTATCTTTCAGAAATGAAAAGAAATAGACTTTCTCAGCCAAATAAAAACTGAATGTGTCCCCAATAGACCTGCTTTGCAAGTAAAAAGTTCTCTAGAGAAAAGGAAAATGACATGTTAGAAACTCCAATCTACATAAAGAGCTACACAGAAGAATAAGTGAAGGACAGATATCTTTTTTATTCCTGAATCTAACAGATAATTGTTCAAAGTGATAACAGCCACAAAGTTCCAGGTGATTAGAGCATATGGATAAGCTAAATGAAGGGCAGCACTGACAACAGATGGTAGAGAGAAGTTGGGAATTCTCCATTTTAAGAAACCGGCGATACCTGTGAACCTGTGAAGCAGCATCGCCTCATTTATGTTAAGCAGGCAACCTCTAGGACAATAACTAAAAAATATTCAAATTATAAGTATAATTGGTACTCTAAGAGAGGAGAGAAAATGGAACCATATAAAATGCACAATTAAAGCCAGAGAAGGCTGAAAAAAAAAAAAAGAACAACTGTAATGAATAGAAAAGTTACAAATATGACTGATGATAATCCAACTACATCAAAACCACTTTAAATGTGAATGGTTCAAATACACATGTTAAAAGACAATCCCAGAGTGGATGAAAAAAACCCAACTATATGTTGTCTATAAGATAACACTTTAAAGATACAGATAGATGAAAAGTAAAGGGATAGAGACATGCTAACACTAATCAAAAGAAAGCAGGAGTAGTTATATTAATTTTAGAGAAAGCAGACTTCTGAACAGTGGAATTTTTCAGGGATAAAGAAGGGCATTACATAATATAAAGGGATAAATTCTTTCACGAAGACATAACAATCCTTAATGTATAAACACCTAACAACAGAGCACCAAAATATGTGAGGCAAAATCTGATAGAACTGCAAGGAGAAATAGATGAATTCACTATTATAGAGACTTCAACACCCCTCTATAAATAACTGACAGATCCAACAGGCAGAAAATTAGTAAGGATAGGGTTGAACTGAACAACACCATCAATCAACTGGATCTAATTGACATTTATATAGTACTTCACCTAACAACAGCAGAAACCACATTCACCTCAAGTTCATATAGACCATTCACCCAGACAACCTTCTGGGCCATAAAACACACCTTCCAAAATTTAAAAGAATAGACACCATACAATGCATGCTCTCAGACCACAATGGAATTAAAATAGAAAGCAACAGCTGAAAGACAGCCAGAAAATCCCAAAATATTTGGAGATTAAACACCACACTTCTAAATAACACATGGGTCAAAGAAGTCTCAAGAGAGATTTTAAAATATTTTGAAGTGAAAATGAAAAATACCACTTATCAAAATGTGTGGAATCCATCAAAAGTAGTGCTTAGAGGGAAATTAATAGTACTGAATGCATACAGCAGGAAAGAAGAAAGATCTAAAATCAATAATCTCAGCTTCCATCTTAACTACAGAAAAAGCAAGCAGAAGCAGCAAAGAAATCAACAAAACTGAAAACAGGAAATAAACAGCGAAAACAAATGAAACCAAATTATGCTTTTTTTTTTTTTTAAAGATTTTATTTATTTATTTGTCAGAGAGAGAGAGAGCACAAACAGAGTGGCAGGCAGAGGCAGAGGGAGAAGCAGGCTCCCTGCCGAGCAAGGAGCCGGATTCTGTACTCGATCCCAGGACCCGATCCCAGGACCCTGAGATCATGACCTGAGCCGAAGGCAGCTGCTCAACCAACTGAGCCATCCAGGCGTCCCGATTCTTTTTAAATATCAACAAAACTGGTAAATTTCTAGCCATATATTATGATATATCACACAAAGCTTTTATTTTGATTTTTAGAATAAATTAAGTGCTAGTCTTTGTCCTCAACTAAAATATAAAATGCTACTCCTGTTCCTTTTTTTCTGAACCTTTCCATAATTTTCTAACATCATTTCTAGCACGTTACAAAATTTATCACTGCCCCCAAAAATATATGCCACATATAAAACAACTGAGTCTTATTAAAAAGTGGAAAACAAAAAAGCTTACTTTTGTATTATAATGTGAAAAAATGACAGACTTCATATTTTTTGTAGAGAAATCAAATAAGTTAATCTATGCCCTGACACGCAAACTGTTTTTTTCTTTTCAAATGAGTTAGTCAGTACAGAAACATTTACTTATTAGAGCAGACCTGAGTAACTGTCACTCAAGAGGAAAAGAATGGTAGAAAGCTATACCATTGTCAAGCATACCTAAGATAAAGCATTGCTGCCATCATCACCTATTAGGTGTCAACCACACCCAACCTCCACCTCCTTAGAATTCCATTAGAACCGTTAAAGAAGTGGTACTTTACCTGCACGGGGTAGTAGGAAAAAATGGGATTTTAAAATCTGTGTTCAAATTTTACCTTTATCATTTTTATTAATACAAATTAATCTATGATAGGACTTGGCTACTTGGCTGCCAAGTACCAGAAATATAATCCCAACAAGTTTATGGAAAAAAAAAAAAAGGACTACTTATTAGAAAAATTAGTAGCAGCAGTAGTAGTACACTTGGATGTCTCTTGGAACCCAATCTCAGGACCATGGACAAAGACAGGTGACTACAGCTAGGACTGTATCTGCTTCTCTTGCTCTTTATTCCAGATGCCCGTTTATCTACTTCACATGACACCATTAACGGTTTCTGGGTTTTATATCTTACAGTTTCAGTCACTAGAGCAAAAAACAAATTATTCAAACCTCTGGGCACTTCGAATCCAGGAAAAACTCTGAGTGTCCTCCTGGCTTAGTGCAGGTGTATAGAACTGCACCTATAAACTACAGAAATTCGCAGAATTGTGACTCATCTCCCAGAGTGATCTTTTTAAAAGACGGATCTGGTCCAGTTGTTAACCTGATTAAAACCCTTCACGGCTTTCCCCAATACACTTAGAATAAAATCCACAACCCTAATTGAAACAAGACTTATGTGGGCCTTACATGGTTGGTCCCCATTTAAGAACCTTATTACATTAAGCCACAATCCCTCTTGCTCACTATATAGTTCAGTTTTATCTACTTTGGCCTTTTCTTAGTTCTTAGTGGAACCTAACAAGCTCTTTCCCGCCTCAAAACTAGTGAATATATATTCTTTGCATTTTCTCCCTTTTTCACATAGCTAACTTCCACTAATTTTTCCTCAAAGAACCTCCCTGACTCCCAAGGTAAATTTGGTTCCCTGTTCTTTTCCTTTATAGAATTCACCACCATTTCTAAATACAGACACATGTATTTGTTCAGTATCTGTCTCTCTTACTATGCTGTTAACTCCAAGAGAATTGAGACCTCGATTTTGCTCTCCATTGTATATTTCTAGCACCCAGATGGCCTTCAATAATTATGTGCTGAATGAATAATTGGTTTAGCATAGGACAAGTGGTAACCACCACTAGACTGACCAATTATAGATGAGGGCAGGCAGAATTACTGTTATCAAGTTATTAAAATGGTTGCTCCACAGTAACTTACTGAGGAAAGGGAAGAGAAAGTGGTTCCCAGAAAATCTGTGCTTCTGTTGAGCAGAATAAACAACGTGTTTATTTCAGTTAACCCTCTCCTTCCATTAAATTCTAATAGGACTGACACCAATTAAATAAAATAACAAATACAATGGTAGCTATACAGTGACTTGTAGATACAGCAAGCATGTAATGTTATTTTTTTATCCACTAAGGAAAACATGTCACCTATTATTTTTTTAATATTAACTTCCAAATAAGAACTTAATTAAAAATCTACAAAATACTCCAATGTGTATGACCAACATAGCTGTGTTTCATCACCCCTTTTCTCACAGCATCTGGATCTTTCCACCCAAATTACTTACCTGCTATTCTGTAGTAATTGTATCCACTCAAATATCTATTTAACTTTTAGAACAAGTTCTAGAAACAGAAAAATGAAGTAAAACAAAACAATCAACCAAAACAACAAAACTGTCTCTATTCTCAAGGAATCCATAAACTCACTTTCTCACTCTGCCCCCAACCCCATGACACCCATCCTCCCGCCATGCCCAGAGTTCCAGAGCACCCAATGTAAAACTGCCAAATTTAACAAATAAAAATGCAGGATATCCCATACAGTATGTAACAACCCTATTCCCAGGCCATATCCCATCACTTTACCTTCATAAACCCATTCCAAAACCTTAGTTCCAATATTTTGCCTTATAAAAAAAATTTCTCTGAAGATTCACTGGATATGATCTTTCTCCAAAGTATAAATAAAATCTATCTTGACTTTATTTAAAGGCTGTAAGTAAAAAACTCAAAAGAGAACAAAGCAAATCATCCTAACTCTGTTTCCTGGTGATACTAGGAGTTAAAAAATAAAAAAGAATAAAAATAAAAGCAAACAAAACAACAAACATTACAAAAAACTCTTTTAAAAACCCTAAGAAGTCTTGCTTCCAAGAATAGGCATGTGAGAAAAAGATTAAGACTATAATCTTTTCAGAGGTAGATGCAGAGAGAAGAAATTCCCAGAGAGGAGGTACAGAGGCAGTAATATTAGAAATGAAAAATGAACTCTCAGAAAAAAGTAGTTACACTGAGCATTGAAATGCCTTTGAATTTTATTTGTAACTGAAAGGAACCTCAGAGATTATCTACTTCAGCCTTCTCATCTTACAATCAAGAAAACCCAAGACCCTGAAAAGTAAAATGACTTGTCAATGTCACATAGAAGACCCTAGTTCCTTCCAATTTCTCTCATTCTCTCACCTCTTACCTCACATAATGTAAGGCTCACTGAACTGAGGAAGATCCTCCTCTTCACATCCATTGGGTATTAGAGAACAAGTTCCTAATAATGTTGTCATGTCTAACACAAGAGAAATATATTCTTAGAATTTCAAAGAAAATTCTGAATGGATTTTCCGAAAGAAAAAGTGTTCTATACAATTGTAGTTATTTTCAATATAATATTTACCCTAATTATTATTAATATAATTTCCTAATATTATAAATCTTATAATTTAGGTGCATTATGGGTTAAATCTAATGGGCTACCTGCGAATCTAACCACCAATATTGTTTTTGAAGAAGTTCCAAGTTCTAAACCATTTTACAAATTTTAAAATATAGATCGCATGCTATATTAGAAAATAACAATACACAAAGACCTAAATTATAAACTGAATGTGATAAATTAAAAATTCAAGATTCTTCACTTTATAAAAAGCTCTACCTCAGGGTCATTTATTTTTAAAACTTGGTATTAAGGCACATTTGGCACAAGATATAATTTATATATATCTTTTTAATACTATTTCACTGGAAAACTGAAGTAAGCAAAAAAAACCCAAAACATTTCTATACTAATCTAATTTAGGAAAAACAACAAAAAACTTCTAATGCATATTTTCACAAAGTGACCTATAAGAAGAAAATTAATCATTTTATGAATGAACAGTTGACAGTCCCTCATGTTATAGTATATATTTAGTACTCTTCTAAAAAAATGTGTGGGTAAAGGAATTCTATCTGAACAGGTAAAGTTCAAAGAACCTCCAAAACATTTCCTCTTTTCTCCTGAAATAAAGCTATATTTCATGAATTAAAATTTGTTTGCTAAATCTATTTTTAAAAATTTCTATTCGGTCCATTAAATCGATGGATATTCTTCACTCATTCATTTTATTTGTCTCACAACAACAAAAATGAGCCCCTACTATTTGCCAAACACTATGCTAGCAATTTAGGATTTATGACAATAAGATTCAAGTTATAGTTTCTGTCCTCAAGGAGCTTAGAAAAACCTTTAATTAACTGTATTTACCCAAGTGAAAATGACAGCTAAATTTTAAGTTGGTCATTTGTGAAAACATTAAAAATGTAATCAAATTCATTCTCAAAAAGAGAAACTACACAAGAGTAATTTTAAAGACATCTGAATAAAATCATCTATATGAAGCTTCCCCACAAAGTAACCAAAAATATGGCTTTGGTAAAAGTTCTAATATATTTTAATAGTAACTTTTGCTATGAAAATCAACTGAGTTAATAATATTCCAATAAGGAGATCAAAAGTTACTACTACCATCTGTTATAATGAAAACCAAACACTTGGAAATGGATACCTTAAACTATTCTGAAAATGAAGAAAAATGTATAATTATAGTATTATACAATATTAATACACTGCATCTGAGTATGGATTTACAAATCTGAATAAACAAAACTCCATATCATACCTTATAAATGATCCCAACTATGTATTTTGGATCATGTCATCTGCAAATTTTTCAATAATAAGGCCTTACTGTTTTCTGGAATTTTTTTTTTTTTTACAAACTTAATTCAAGATTCTACTTGTTTATTACCAAGTCATAGAACTTTTTTCACTACTATGAACTATATCCGTAGTTATATCTACATATAGGTATTAACTACAATACCTATTAAATTTGAAATTAAAAACTCTTGATGGATGAGAAACATTTTTCAATTTATAGCCATATATCTCCAAACCAAAATTCAATGTAAATCAGCCATTCTAACACGCCAGGGGATATCCTAATGACATTTTTTCCCTTGTATTTTACCCTGAAATATTTTCATCATCCATCAGTTAAAATATCTAAATTTTCTTTAAAAGCATTATGAAAACATCTTTATTGAATTTATGCATACTACTCAGTGACATAAATGGGTATTATCTCCATTTTCATATAAGGAAACCAAGGCATAGAGGTGTCCATTTTGTAAATTGCAAGGTCATTTCCTAACCAAGCACTGATCCTACACCATCAAGTTATATTATATGTGCGCCACTTCCAAATGCCATAAAACAATTACTGTACCTTAAAACAACTGCCTCTGCAATGCCTATGTGCATTTCTGTTTTATCAGGAGGGTTATGGCAACAAGCTTAAAAGAGGAAAGCCAGAAGGGAAGAATTATCAAAAAAAAGAAGAAAAAAAAAAGGAAACACTTATTCTTGGCAGGGAATCATTTATTTTTAGATAAGGAGAGGTAAACAGTTTTTAACATAATAATCAAATAACCAACAGTTGTTTCTTCCGTTTTCAAAAACATATTCCATCTTTCAGGTAGATCATGCAAAACTGGAGCCTGTCCATCCTTGGAGAGAGAAGTTAGAAAAAATGAGAAAAAAAACCTCTACAAGTGATTAAATACATGATACTTATTGCAAAGAACTGAATGAAAAATAAAATTTAAAGAAATTAGCGAATGCTCATTATGGCAGTTGAAACCCCACCTTAAATATTAAATGTTTCCTTTCATTCAACTGAAGGCTATGATTAGCAGTAAAATATACCGAAAAATAATGAAATACAAAACTTTTTTTATTCAAAACTTGGAGAAATTTTATGTCAAGTGCTTTATTCAAATATTCGCCATTAATAAAAATACTTTGCTAACAGAAACTTAGAACATACAGGAAAAACTGTTCCTGAGAGTTCAAAGGCAGACTGCATTTATAATTATGAGCTAGCACTATCAACAATTAGAAAGATGAAAGTTACCTATCGCGCATATTAAATTTAAAAACATTAGATGGGTTGAATAACCAATAAATCAATTACCGCACAAGAAATAAGACTTAACACATGAATTTAACACCAAAGAAAAAATTAAATTATAATCCAGAGCACACCTTATACAGAAAAGGACAGGATTAGACTGAATCATATGAAAGTATCTAGTCTAGCTGGGGATTGGTTAATTAATCGGCTATAAGACAGGTTGTGAATGTTCAGGTCAGATGTGCTTTCTTTTCATCATTATTCCACTTCATCACCCGCAAGTGCATGCAAGAGAAGGCGTCAGAGTACCGAAGCTAGGGGGCACGCTGTAGCAAGGGGAAAAGAAAAATGGGAAAGGTGCAATGGATGCTGCATAGTTGAATAATTATCTGGGTGGCACAATGGGCGAGTCCTGCCGACATCGGAGCTGAGTAAGCGGCTCCCTAACTCTGCCCGAGGCACTCCCCCATTACCACGCATCGGAGGCGACCTCCCCGCCTCGCCTCCTCTTCAGGGGAAGAAAGGGATCCCCGCACTCGCTTTACCTTTATGTCTGTAATATAAAGACGCGCGGCGCAAACCCGCAAATGCACTCGCCGGCTTTACGGAGCCTCCCGCACGCAGCGCAAGCAGGGGCTTCTCTGCCACCCGGTGCTGCAGCCGCCCCCAGAGCGAGGAGGCAAGGGGGTGCCGGCCAGGGCGGGGGTGCCGGCCAGGGCAGGGGCGCTCACGCGGTGGCACCCCAGGTGAGACCTGCAGTCTCCCCACCTAGAGCAGCCTCGGGCGGTCCCCGCAACCGAGACCCAGGCGCGCCGGCCGCCTGCCGTCTCCCTCGGCAACCCAGCCGGGCTGGCGGGTGGGCGGCCGGAGCTCCGGAAACCCGCGAATGGGGGTGGGGGCCGTCGCGGGGGAGGCGCGCCCATCCCCGTCACCTTTGCCGGGCAAGAGCGCCACACACACCTCTCTCCGTTCTGGCCAGTGAGAAAGAGTTCCTCCCCCAGCACCCTGCCCTCACCAAAAAACAATTCCTGAGAGACTCGCGCTCACCGTGAAATCATGGGGGGCTCTTGCCTTACCCTGTCTTCATGCTTCAGTGGCGGCCGCCGGTCCCCCTCAGCTCCCGGGACTCCACCTAGAGCCTGCAGGAGCGACAGGCTCCGGCGTGGAATCCGCTCCGGGCAGCGGCCGAGGCACCGGACTAGTGGGAACGCCGCCTGCGGCGCCCGCCGGTCGCCGGACCCACCGTGTGCTCGACGCGCGAGCGAACAACACCAAGAGCCGCCGCCGCCGCCCCCCGTCCGCCCCCTCCCAGCGCGCGACGCTCCACAACCGGGCGCCGGGATCCGCGCCTGAAGCAGGGGGGTCCGCTGACCCTCGCCACCTAATCTCCCATCCTTGCCAACAGGAGCTATTCTCCACGACTCGAGGTCTTCCAACTTAAGAGTCTCACTTTCCTCTTCAGCTCCCAGTGCCCAGGTGCAGCCGTGGTGGAAAACGCAGCCTCCGCCCACTCACCCAACAGAGGGAATGAATACGGCTTCCCCCCCCATTTCCTGAGGCTGTATGGTATTGCCCAATCCTCAATTTGGGGGAAGGGGACGGAGAGAACAGTGCTTGGCCAGGGAGTGAGGGAAGATGATAGCCAATTGAATGAACCATCCATTCAGGGGAGGGGTCAAAGAGAGGCCCGCCCACTTCGCCCCGCCCCTCGCTTCAAACTACACTTCCCATTGTGCCTCTCCCACTTCCCGCCGCGCTGCACGCCGGGAGTGTAGGACTTTGCGGCCTCACGGTATTTCGGAACTCGTAGTCTTTAATCTAGCCACAAAGGTCCTGAAAGTTAAAAGGTATTATAATTCTTTCTATTTCCCTAGACAAATATTTTAATATTCTCGGTTCTCTTATACGTATTCAAGGGCTAGTTGGTGTACAATTTAAAATTTCGTAAGTGAATTCTTAGCAAGGAGGTAAATACTGTGTATTGTGGTCATCTGTCAGGACCTGGAAGCCGCTTCTTCCGCCCGGGCCTGGTCTCCGCAGAGGATCTGGTGCCGTCATGTCGGCTGCGATTGCAGCTCTGGCGGCGTCCTATGGTTCGGGTTCAGGGTCCGAATCGGACTCGGACAGTGAGGGCGGTCGGTGTTCCCTGCCAGCCGCCGACTCCCTCATGCACTTGACGAAATCAGCTTCGACCAAGCCCTCTCTGCCAGTGGCGGTGGACTCGGCTCCGGAGGTCGCAGTTAAGGTAAGCTCTTTGGCCACTGATGCAGTGCGGGACTTGTCTGTTTCTGCTCCAAAATCCGGCAGTCTCTTGTTAGGCCCCGGGTTACATCTTCCTCAGTGCGGAGATATAAGTTGCTAACGCTCAGATCTCCTTTCTACATGCATCTTCCTCGGGAGAAGCCAGGACTTGGAAGTTCAGGACAGCTCTCCACTGCTCCCCGCTCTCGCCTCCCGCCAGCAAGCAAGTGGGAAGGGGAGTGGGGGGTCGTGAAATTTAAATTTATTGTGATTAGGATGTGGCCTGGGTAGAGCAGGTTTCAATCAGAACTTCCCAAGCTGGAGTATATATCCTCACTTGAAGTAAATAATGGCTCGCTTTGTTTTGTTTCTGAAGTCAGAACTGGATTCTGATCCCCTCTCCACCACTTCTGTGAACTTGGTTAAGTTGTACAACCTCCTTTGTTTCTTCGCCTGTACAATGGAGATCATTTTAGAAGTACATATCTATATGAGAGGGTTATGTAAACTTAAATGATACAAATATAGCTTATAGTACAGAGCCTAGTATCTAATGAAAGTACAATAAATGTTAGTTTAACCCTTGTGATTATATATGTTAAAGAGTGAGAAAAGGCCTTGGGTTTAAGAAACAGTGTGCTTGATATCAGTTGAGGAAAGTGATAGAGGGAGACATTGGTTGTATGGGTCATTTAACAAATATTTACTGAAGACATGTTATTTGCCAGGAACTATTCTAGGGGCTGAAGACACAGAGGTCAACAAGCCAGACATCTTTGCATACATGCTAATGGAAGAGGCAGCCGATAAAATGTGAGCAAATGAAGTGGTTACAGATTGGGTTGAGTAGTATGAAGGAAAAAAATAAAGAGTTCTGTGATAGGGAATAAGATAGGATTATGACTTCCATAGATTGGTCAGGGAAGTCTTTTCTGAAAAAGCAGCTTTGAAGAAGAAGGAGAAGCCAGCCTGTGTAAAATAAGGCAAGAGTTTCCAAAGGAGACAGCAGGCTTTGAGATGACAGAGCCTAGTGTGTTTGAAGATCTGAAGAAAGGTTGGTGTGTCTAGAGCCAGAGGAAAGCATCTACCAATTGGTAGTGTAGGCCCAGTAGACAGACCCTAATGGGGGTGATCAGAAGTTCAAGATGTGGTGATGGGAGGCAATGTGCAAAAATTACTTTGTACTTAAGATGTTTTCTATGGAATTGTCAAATCAGTGTGTTGTATCCCTGAAACTAATATAACATTGTATGTGAATTATACTTCAATAAAAAAATCAAACCAAAAAAAAAGAGATGTTCCCAAGGCAAGTCATCTGCAAGTTCTTATGAATTTTACTTATTACTGATAGAATGGTATGAAAGAATGCATAGGATTCTCCTATCTTTATAACAAAACAAACTCCCCAAACTTGTTTCACTCCAGCAGCCTCCCGAGTTGTCATCCTTTGCACAGCTTAGGTTTTTGGAGCTCTCACTTCATCTCATTTTCTCAACCGAGTACAACCTAGCCCTAACCTCTTAGGAAACTACTTACTCTCCCTAAGAAATGTTGAGAACTTGTCAAGTTCTGCCATCTGATTTGAATATTTGTATCAGGTAACACTATTAAATAGGTCTTGTTTCTTGAAACCTTCTCTCCTTGTGGCTTCCATAGGACCATCCTCAGTCTTCTGAAACCCTGCTCTTCTGTGCTCCCTTGTATGTTTTCTGTGACTCTGCCCTTAGTCCCCCTTTCACCTCTCATATTCTCTCATGCCTTCAGCTTTAGCCTGTGCTTCTGATGCCTCGCAGGTGAATGAACACTGTGAGGTTCACACAGGCTCTGGAATTAAGACTGTCAGTATTCACATACTGCTCCAGCACTTACCCAAATGGTCACCTTGGATGAGTTACTTTTTTTTTCTTTTAAGATTTTATTTATTTAAGAGAGAGAGACAGAGAGAGTGACAGAGAGCACAGGTGGGGAGGAGAGGGAGAAGCAGGCTCCCCGCTGAGCAGGGAGTCCCATGTGGGGCTCCATCCCAGAACCCTGAGACCATGACCTGAGCTGAAGGCAAATGCTAAACTGACTGAGCCACCCAGGCGCCCCTTGGATGAGTTACCTAAGTGTTCTGTGCCAAAGGTTTTTCTCTTCTGTAAAGTGGGGATGACACTAGGACCCATCTCATGGATAGATTTGTTGAAAAGCACATTAAGCACTTATGTTTAATACTGTCAGACACAGTATCCATACTATTTCCAACTCTAAACTCTTTACTAGCTCCAGAACTACTAACCTCTCTCCCAGGGGTTCTCAGGCACCTCCAATCCAATGTGCTGAAAAATTAACACTTTTTTTTTTCCTCTCAAGATCCGCCTCACCTGTTTTTCCCATTTTGGTTAATGGTCCCACAGCCCACTATTAGTCCGAGCCAAAATAGAAGGGTCTTTCTTTTCCTTCTTCCTCAGCCCCTGAAGCTAGTCATTCAGCTGGTTCTAACATTTCTGCTTCATTAATTTCTCTCAAATTAATTTTTTTGTCTCCATTTTCACTAATACAGCCTTACTTCATGTCTGCATTACTTCTCCCAGGAGTCATTCTTGTTTTTCCTTTCTTTCAAGTCCTGCTTCTGGGTAGTGGGTCCTGTCATTGTGACACATGGTATTTATCAAATATTTTCTTTCAGATTTTTATTCTCTGCAAGACTGTTACAATAACCTTCTAACTGGTCTTTCTACTTTTTTGTTTCTTGTTTCCTAGTTCCATATCCCATTCTTTCCTTCACAGTGTACCCGAAGTAATCTTTTCTAAAGTCCAGTGTTATATCACTTCCCTGCCCAAAGACACTGTGCTACTACTGGATAATTTCTAAGTTCTGTGTGTAACCTGAAGCCTGCCATTCTCCCGTACTGAACTCTCTACAAAATAAACCCCCAAAGCCTTATTTTCTTTTTTTCCTCTCAAGATTTTTGGCCATACTAGTTTCTCTGCCTGGAAATCCCTTTCCTTTTTCCTCATGCTTTTTCCTCATGCTGCCTTCCCCCATTCTACTGTCCTTCTGTCTCAGTGCACATATTTCCTCCTCTGTCCAGGCAGCCCTCCTTTTTACCTCAGTTGTAGCATTTGCTGCATTGCTGTGACTTGTTAACTTTTTCTTTACCCTGAACTATTGGGAGACCCTCGGGACCAGAGATGGTTGTTGTGTCTTTATTTTCATGTTTCCTATGCCTAGTATATAAGATTGAGGGAAATATATTTGGTGAAAGAATGAATAAGTGAAAAAGAAAGTCTTGAAAAAGCATGTATGTTGATTGGGTGGGGGCGAGGGAATGTCTCTAGAACTCACTTTGTTCAATCACCTCAAGTTTTAAGTAAGATAATCCAGGAAGAGAGGTTGTATAAGGTACTAAAGGTCCATTAGAAGCAGAGCACAGAGCTGGAACTACCCACCCCCAAGCTGATGAAGGTTCTATGATGAGAGAGTCAGGGACATCAATTATCACTAGTTTGTGAACCAACACGTGCTTGTAGATGAAACAAACAAATAAAACCTCAAAACCTTAGACACAGTACATGTAGGGTAGAGAAATGACCAAGAGAGGAGATGTGAGCCTTGAAAATATGTTCATCCATATTTGACTAATTGTATTCTGACAAATAGCAAGCATTTTGACAAGAGTATAAACTTAAGCACTGTTTTTAATCCATTTCCCTGAGCACTAATGAGATCGAACATCTTTTCATATATGTTATTGGTGATTTGACTTTTGTTTTTCTTTTTGAAGTGACTATTGGGTCATCTTTCTCCTGATTTATAGGAGATCTTTGTATAGTGTAGATAATATCCTACATCAGTTACATGTGCTGCAAATATCTTTTCCAGTTTGTGGCTTGTCTTCTTACTCTCTTCAGTGTCATGATAAATAGTTGTTTATTGGTCTAGTCTTATCAGATTAGTCTTTTATGAATTGTGGCTCCTGTTTCTTGTTTGAGAGCCTTTCTTATCCCAAAGTTATAAGAATATTTTCCCATTTTGTTTTTTGAAAGCACTGAATTTTTGCTTTTTACATTTAAGTCATAAATCCACGTGGAATTAATTTTTGTGTATGGTATGAACATTTTTAATAACATGGCTTGATCTTTTGGTAGGACTTTTCCCTTCACCGCTTGTTGTTGTTAGTCAAGAATATTGTGGCTATTCTTGGCCCCTGTAATTCTATATACAGTTTAGAATTGACTTGTAGAGTTTTACGAACATCCAGGTGGGATTTTGTTTGATTACACTGAACCACAGATCAATTTGGAGACAATATTATATCTATTCATTTCTTTAGGGTTTTTTTTAGGTTTTTAATTTCTTCCGAAGTTTATAATTTTCTCCATCAATATCTTGCAGTTTTGCTGCAGGTATTTCTAGGTGTGTCTTATTTTTATTCTAATATAATGATAAATAGCATTTTTTTCTATTTACTTGACTGTTCTCACTACTTACATATTATATCTGCTGCAAGTATGACAGTATTTTTTTCTTTCTTTGAATCTTTATTTCCTTCATTTTTTTTTCTTGCCATGCTTGCTAAGTTTTCCAGAAAGAACAAAAGTAAGAAGGTGGAAAAAGAATATATCTGGCAAATACTAAGCAAAAAAAAAGTGGCACTGGTTGTATTAAGATCAATCAAGTAGACTTCATAATGATAGAGGTTCAATTCACAAAGAAGTATATGACAGTTTTAAATTCATATGCACCTAATAATGTAAGCTGAAAATATTTAAGTAAAACTTGATAGAACTACGATGAAAAATTGACAAATCTACCATCACAGCCGGAGATTTTAATATACTTTTAAATAATTGACAGAACAGGCAAAAATAGCAATAATGAAACAGCAAATTTGAACAACAAAATTAACAAACTACATAAAGGGTATGAAAAACTTGCTCTCAAAGCAGAATACTTTTTTCAAGCATTAATACAACATTTTTTAAAAGCTGACCGTACACGAGGCCAGGCATTGGTAAACTTTAGTAAAAGGCGAAATAGTAAAGATTTTAGGCTGTTCTGGCCGCACACAGTCTTTGTCCTATCTTCTTTCTGTTTGTCTTTTTTTAAAAAACAAGCCTTTAAAATAAACACCATTCTTAGCTTGTTGGTACAAAAACAGACTGTAGGCTAGATTTTGCCCACAAACTAGTTTGCCAGTCCCTGTACTAAAGCCACAAAATACGTCTCAATAAATTTTTTTTAAAGATTTTATTTATTCATTTGGCAGAGAGAAAGTACGAGCACAAGTGGGGGAGCAGCAGAGGGCAGAGGGAGAAGCAGGGTCTCTGCTGAGCAGGGAGCCCGACACAGGGCTCGATAGCAGGACCCCCTGGGATCATGGCCTGAGCCGAATGCAGCCGTGTAACCGACTGAGCCACCCAGGTGCCCCAAGTCTCAATAAATTTTAAATCATATTATCGTATTCTCTGACCAGGATGCTTCTAAGGTAATCAGCTGTCAAAGTTAACTATAAAATTCCCATATTTGAAAATTATGAAATTGTAATTCTCAATAACCCAGGGGCCAAAATAAAAAATAATTGTAATGGAAAATACTTTGAATGGAACAATAAGGGAAATAATACTCACCAGAACTTGTGAGGTGCAGCCATAGCAATAATTTTTTAAGAATAGTATTAAATACAGGTAATGGAAAAGAAGACAGACAGGAAGTTAGTATGCTAGCCATCCATGATTTTTTTTTATCATTCCATCCTTTTCCTGTACTCATCTACAAATTATGCCCTTAGTTTCTGCTTTTTGAGTGGTTACCTATAGACGTTAAAACATCTGAATTAATCAGTACTTTTGCCTCTTACTGAACAGTGCAAGAACCTTAGAATACTTCAATTTTATTAACATTCCCCTACCCCTACTTTAGCTATTATTGTCCTGTATTTTTTACATATATTTAAACTTCAGAAGATGACCGTAAGCCAAGCTGATTGTTGCATCTCGTATGCAAGAGGTTGCTTTTTTCTCCCTATAATGCATACTTCATGTCCTCTCGTGAGGGTTAACTGGTGGCAAATGCTTATGGTTTTATTTTGTCTTTTTTTTTTTAAGATTTATTATTCATTTGAGAGAGAGAGAGAGAGAGCGATTGGTGGGGGGAGGGTCAGAGGGAAAGAATCCCAAGCAGGCTCCCCACTGAGCACAGAGGTCCACATGAGGCTGGATCCCATGACCCTGAGATCATGACCTGGGCCTAAATCAAGATTTGGCTGCTCAGCTGACTGAGCCACCACCCACGTGCCCCCTCAGTTTGTCTTTAAAATGTTTTTATTTAGCCCTCTTTTTTGATGGATTTTTTCACCGGGTTTAGTTTACTTAGCTGGCAATTTTTTCTCGCGGCATTTTAAAACTATTTTTCTTTTTTCTTCAGACTGCTCTTAAGACCCTTACCCTCTGCGCCTTTTTGGGGGGCGTAGTTTCAATCTTTACATTCATTATGGGATATCCAGATGTGGTTTTCTGTTTGTTTGTCCTGCTCAGAATTTGTGGGGTTTCTTTAATTGGGAATTGATTGGGTTTGGAGTGTGGATCTTCAGTGTTTCTGGAAAGTTCTCAGTTCTTATCTCTTCACGTATCATTTTAGTCCTGTTCTCACTTCTTTTCTGCTAGAACTCCAATTAAACATATTTATGTTCTCCAGTGTATGACAACAGTTATTTTCTGGTTAAAAATGTATTTTAATGCAACTCTGTCAGATTTGGCACTTTGGAAATCATGGAATGAACCCTACTGGGTTGCAAGAGTTGCTTGTTCATTGACTTTAAAGTGATTAAAAGCAGACCTGGCTTTCTCTCATTGTGGTCCATGAATGTTACTTTTCCCCAGTGCATTCCCTGCTTTAACATAGCCAGCTTGAGTAAAATGAAAACTCTGCCTCTAATTTCTTTTTGGGTGATCTTTCTCATACTTACGAACTTCAAATAGATCACTTTTTTCTTCTGCATTTGTTAAGGGCTAAACCCAAAGGATATCTTTATGTGAATTTCTATTCTTTTATCTCATCCTTGTAAACTTCCATCTTAGGAAGTTTATTCATGTCTACTTTCTGGGGGGAAAACTATAAATTGATAAATAGCTAATAATACTGATTAATATTTGTTTTCTCCCTTATAGTTTACAGAGTGCTTTTCTATCTATCATGTACATGAGTAAAAAATGTGAAAAGGACTCAAAAGTAAATATTATTTCATTATTTTCAAATTACTTTGAATCAATAGAATATAACCTGTTCAAACTTATTTGACCCATAGGGTACCCTTCACTCACTGTACTTTAATTTTTATGGATAATTAAAGCTGAATAGAAGTCCTCTGTAATTCTGTGGTAATTTCAATTGCATGCTTAATTATTATTAAACTCCTCTTGGGTATTAAAACAAGGTTGTGGTATTGTCCAAGTTTTTCTAATTAAATGTATAATTAATAACTCTTCATTTTCTGGAGGGTTGTTCAATTTGTTCTACAATTTTAGCAGGAACCAGAGACTGGGACCTATTTATATTTTTTATTAGTTGCCACTGTTGTGTATATAAGAGTAAGTCTTTTAAAATTGTACTTTGCAGTTAAAATTTGGTATCTCATGGTACTCTGTTCAAAGTAATTCAAATTTAAAATACTCCTAATCGGAAAGATCTGGTAAACCATATTATAAAGTGGTTCTAGCAACTGTTCTATGAATTTCACTGGGAAGGTATGAATGTGGCTAAGTCTTGTTATTTTAAGCAGTTTATACTATAATTAAATATTGAAAAGTGCATTTAATTTCACTTTTAGGCAGTTGAAGTCATTTGTATATGGCCTTTTAATTTTACGGTACTGAATTTTTCTACTCAATGTTCAGCAGATACTATCTCTAGTCAGCGAAGACTCTAGTGTGCATTCTAGGGTAATAAACAGTTCACCTTTGAACAATGAGGGGTTAGAGACAGCAACCCCGCTCCCCGGCCCCCGTGCAGTTGAAAATCCGAGTATCACTTTTGACTACCCAAAACTTAACTACTGATCACCTACTGGTGATGGAAGCCTTACTGATAACATAAATAGTCAATTAAAACAAACTTTGTCGTGTGTATTATATACTGTAGTCTTAGGATAAAGGAAGCTTAGAGAAAAGAAGATGTCATTAAGAAAACCATAAGAGAAAATACATTTATAGTACTATACCGTATTTATTGAAAAAATCTGCATATAAATTCAAACCCGTGTTGTTCAGGGGTCAGCTGTATTTAGATGGGCCTAGCATCTGAATCCCCTCCCTCAGAGTCTTAATGTGAGGAACAGCCCTTGCTGTCCCCAGCCTTCAGAAGCTGAAAGCCCAGATTCTCATTCTCCCAGCTCCCACTCTGCCAAGGCTCAGGACGGTGACTTAGGCTAAGCAGACAAATGCACTCACCTAAATTCTAATCTAAAACTAATCCACAAAGAAGCAAGGAAAGAGAGTATGTTAAGTGGCAGTGGTGGCCAGCATCTGGTTTCTCGGGCCAGTAGTCTCAACAGCAGCATCCGGTGACAGCCATAGTAGTTCGGTAATGAGGTTCAGGAATGGTGACCTCTTGTCCTCAGTGGACTGGTTCTGTGATTTTCAACTGTGATTCCGTCTGTATACTCATCCTTATTTATGCCTGTTTCCCCAAACTGATGCTCTACCCTTCTTGGCAATTCTAAGACAAAAGAGTCAATACTCAAAAGGATTCACTACCGTTTAATCCGTCTGTAAGGGTTTCACCTGCTTGCCGTGAAGACCCCTAACTGATAGGCTGCCAGTGATTTTTTGGTTTGTTGCTAATTGGGTGTCTTTAACATCGTTCCTTCAAGTAACATCGGTTACTTGAAATTTTTTCCCCTTCTCATTTATTCTGTTAACATCTTGGGGTAAGTGACAGTGTTGCTAGTACTTATTTCATAGAGGTGCTGTAGGAATTATATGAGATAATGTGAGACAACAGTAAGGTCGTTAGGCACTTCTTTTCATAGCATGTACCCTCTTCCAGCAAACTACATAATTCACTTAGTATATTGCTTGTTGTGTGTCCCCCAACTAGAATACAAGCTCCACAAGCACAGGGAGCCTTATCTGTTTCTATGGGCCTAGAATAATGCCTGGCACATAGGAGGCACCCAGTCAATATTTGTTGAATGTATAAATGAATTTCAAATTACCATACTTGCTTTGTGAAGAGGCCTGTGCACTACACAAAGAAAATAACATCAGTTATGAGTTCCAACATCTCCCACCAACTCCAAACATCTATCACCCATCACCCATCCTTGTCTTTGTCTTCTCTGTTTCAGCTCAGAGAGGACTCTCCTCATCTCAGAGGATAACCTTCCAACTGTGCTGGCTTTTTTCCTGGGTTTCTCCCTACTCGCTCCTATCCTGTAGCTTATAATTGACTAAATCTTGGCTTAGTCTTTTCTTAAGGGGGGAAAAACTTAATTTTACCTCAGAAATTCTTCAATCTGGCACCCCATCTCTTCTTCTTTTCTTTATTGCTAAGTGTCTTGAGAGAGGGAAAATGATTACTGTCTTGTTTTTCTAAGTCCTTAGTTATACCTCTGCCTCTTACGACTGCTTTTTCATACTCTACCCCACTACCAGAATCGCTCTGCCAAAGGTTTTATGTGACGTAATTGCCAAATTTAATGATCTTTAGTCAGCCTTCATCCTCTTTCTCAATGGATTTGATACTTTCTTTTTTCAATTTAAGAAATATTTATTGAAATGCACTGATTACCCTGCGTTCTACTAGGCAATGAGGATATAAAGTGTTAGAAAAAGTCATGTGCAACAAATAATATAAAATCACAATTGCTATAAGGAATTATGTAAAACATTCCTTAGGACTGTGGAAGAGCAGTTTTAGATGGGCCAAGAGAAGGGAAGGTGTAAGATAAAGAGAAGGGAAGGTATAAGAGAAAATAAGAAGATGACATATTATCGGATAATAAAGGGAAATGCATAAGGAACAAAGACAGTAACTATGCCCATAGCACAACTAGGGTGAAAGTGCTTGAAATTTTTAAAAATCAGTGATTTGTCTAATAAGGCAAAGGTGGGAGTGTATTACTTAGTAAGGAGGTATTATAATGGACGAGGCAAGATATGATGAAGTCTGTTCTAGGATAGTGGGGACAAGGATGAGAAGGCCAGTAGAAGTAGGGTTGCTGGAGAAATATTTCAGAGATAGAATCAATAAGACTCAGTGCCTCATTTGTTAGTGAGTAAAGGTGGAATCATGGAATGAGACATAGCAAAGTGTTTGATACTGTAGAACACCTGTACCATAGGCAGTTAAATATATGGATCCAGAGGCCAGGAGTGTGGTCAAGGTTGCAGATAAAAATTTGAGGTGGAGATTGAAGTCCTGAGAAAGAGTAGATAAGGTAAAGATATGGACAGTTTGCCTGGGTGGCTCAGTCGGTTAAACCGGTTAAACCGCTGCCTTCGGCTCAGGTCATTATCCCAGGGTCCTGGGATCGAGTCCCACATCGGGCTCCCTGCTCAGCAGAGAGCCTGCTTCTCCCTCTCCCTCTGCCTGTTGCTCTGCCTATTTGTGCTCTCTCTCTGCCAAATAAATTAATAAAACCTTAAAAAAAAAGATATGGACAGTTTTGAAACTAGAGAGGATGGAATTCTAAGGGAGTCATACTTGAGGAATCCTGTCTTTGTGAAGTAGAGATCTAAGTTGCCTGCTTTGGGTGAGGGTTGCTTTAAAAGTGGTAAAATTTTGGAACACTAATTGTGTGCCTCTAGTATTGTTTTTTGCTGTTGTTTTCTCGTCTTTGGTCATTAGTTGTTCTAAGTCTACCAAGTCTTCATTTGTCAATGGCATTCCTTCTTCTCCACCATTAATTACTGTCACCTTGATGGTATCTCACCTTTTAAAAAATTTTTTTGATATTACTTTGAATTGTGTTTTGTATTGTGTTGACAGATGTATCTTACATTAGCAAAAGGCCAACAGAATAAAGATAGTGATATGATAGGGATAATTCTAGGGGTCAAGGATACATTTGTGCATATAAAATCCAATCTTTGGTAAGGAGTGGTAGACAATAAATACATATGTCAGATGATGATAAATGTAATGGTGAAAAATAAAGCAAGGTAAGAGGAAAGTAGAAAAATTGAGCAGAGACCTGATAAAAGAGAGAAAGCAATCATGTGGATATCTAGGGAAAGAACATTCCAGGAAAAGGAAATAGTGTATGCCAAGACCCGGAGGCAGGATTGACTTTTGGTGAATTCTAGGAATAGCAAATGAGCCAGTGCGGCTGGAGTTGATGATCACCGGCACAGGACTTGATGAAGATGGAAGTTTGTGGGGGCAAGTTTGGCAGGGGAGATCATTCTGAGACCTCAGAAGAGGAGGCTAATTCTCAATCAATTAGATTCAAACATCCTCATTTTGTAATAGCAGTTCTGTAATCCTACTTTACTGAAATATAATTCAGAGATGATATGTAACTTCCTTAAAAATTTCAAAATATAACTTGACTGCCCTAATTAAAGGAAAGGTATTTATAGCCTGTTTAATATCTGAATTAAACATGTACAAATAACATGTTTTTAATATGTAAATACTCAGGCAGGACAATATAGGAAGATAAAATCCCCTACAGCACTATCGGGGGAACCATACTTTCTGAGAACAACTGGTAATGAGCCTTTGGCCTTCATTAGGCTTTTACACTGAGTGGAGCAGCTACCTGAGGGTTTAGAACAGGAGTAACATAATATAATATTTTTTTTTATTTTTTATTTTTTAAGATTTTTATTTATTTATTAGAGAGAGAGAGAGATCACAAGTAGGCAGAGAGGCAGGCAGAGAGAGAGGAGGAAGCAGGCTCCCCGCCGAGCAGGGAGCCTGATGTGGGGCTTGATCCCAGTACCCTGAGATCATGACCTGAGCCGAAGACACAGGCTTTAACCCACTGAGCCACCCAGGTGCCCCATAATATAATATTTTTAAATCGCACAGCTTCCTGCATGAAGTGAGGCTGTGGGTGGACAAAGGTAAAAGCAGGGAGCTCAGTTAAGAGGTTATTACAGTAATCAGGTGTGAGTTAGCAAATGGGACTGTAAGATGACCGTGAAAAAGGACTTGAGAAGTGGTTGAACTGAATGTATATAGAAGGTAGAGGATTTGCTGATGGACTGGAGATACAACGTGAAAGAAAAAGGAATCGAGGATAACTCCAGGAGTTTCTGCCTAAGCAAATGTTAGGCTGGAAGAAGTTACTGGGGAAGGGGAGACCAGAAGTTCCCTCTGGGATATATCCAGTTGGAGATGTCCATTAGGCATCCTGGGAGAAAAGATGTTGAGCTAAAGGTTAGATACACAAGTCTTTAGAGTTCAGAGCAGAGGTCCAGGCTAGAGATACAATTTGGGATTTTTTATATTTGTAGTAGGTGGTGTGGTTACACAAAATAGAGATCACCGGTGATTCTGTAGTGGACATGAAATATTTATGTTCATTAAACTGGGCAGTGAATTTAAGAAGATTGAAACATTGGCATAGAGTATAAGATTTAGATTTAGAATATTAGGGCCCTGCTACTTCTATAGCCCAGAACCATGTGCCATCTGGGTATATATCTAATAAGGTCGGCTGAATAAAGAAGTAGTTGTCCTGAATTTGGAACCAGAGGTTAGGTCTTTTGAGTTCATAAAAAGAAGACTTGGGCTTTCTTAATTTAAAGCTTTGAGTAGCTTATTAGCCTATTTAGAAATTTTTAATTTGTTCAGAGGGGATAAAGTTAGCATTTTGAAAGGAAAAAATGTTGTTATGCATTTTAACCTTTATACCTACATACATTACTTTTATTAGTCTTCGACAATTTGAATTATTAGTCATATGGCACTAGTATAATAATCATAAAATTGGTATTAAAGTAGCTAGTGTGACCTTAATATAGTTTCCAAAATAAAATGATTACTTGTCAGATCTTTAATGTTCGTTTGGTTTTCTCTTAGGAAGATCTGGAGACTGGAGTTCACCTTGACCCTGCTGTCAAAGAGGTTCAGTATAATCCTACCTATGAGACCATGTTTGCTCCTGAGGTAAGAAAACACTATATTCAAGATTCTGCCTTTTGCGAAAGCATTTGAATTATACATAAGTAGATAAATAGTTGGTGAATTTTTCAGTTTTCTCAAAAGAATGTACTATTTAAACTTTCAAAAAATATGTCCTATTATATGTCAATTATATCTTAATTTTTAAATAAAAGGGAAAGAAAATGTACTCTTAAAAATCCACTACTGTTTATCTACCAACATGCAACATCTGATAGAATGGAACAATGTCTTTTGCAAAAAAGAAATTTTTAAATACCTGATTCTTAGATGTGAGTGTATTTAACATCTTCCGCAGTTTTGTTACGGGAGTATTACAAATTAACCATAAGGGTAAAAGAATTTATTATTAGCATCATCAGTGCATCGTATATTATGAAACATCTGGTTACAAATGCTCCTGTGCTAAGTGCTAGAAAGAAGTGCCATGCTAACATGCTAAAATGCTTAATAGTAGTCACAGTGTGTATTGCCTGCTCTGCACTAAATTCAGAAATGTGGAATGCACTTATGATGGTGATGATGGTGATGGTGGTGATGTTAATGATGGTGATGGTGATGAAGGTGATGATGATGATGAAGATAAATGGGGATGGAAGCATAAAGAAGATGAGGAAAGGAAAAAGGCAAAAAACAGTGAAAATAATCCATTTAGGAAAGTCTTTATATAAAAAATTAAATTTCTAGCTTTTTGTTTTTAAAAAGGGAAAGAATTCCTGACTGAGAAATAGAGATGCCAAAAAATGGTCATTATAAAACAAAATAACCCTTCAATAGCAGGATCTTTAAGAAATACTTTAAAAATGGGGGTGAGGAGTCCTATTTTATTGCAACTGGGTAGAGAAAGAGGTACATTTTAATTTTTTGTTTTTTAGCATATAGTCATTGTCCCCTCCTTTTTCTTTTTTCTTTTCTTTCTTTCGTTCTTTCTTTCTTTCTTTCTTTCTTTTTTTTTTTTTTGATACAGCAGAGTCATAAAGCTGTTCTATATAATTTGCCTGCTCAGGTTTCNCTTTTCTTTCTTTCGTTCTTTCTTTCTTTCTTTCTTTCTTTCTTTTTTTTTTTGATACAGCAGAGTCATAAAGCTGTTCTATATAATTTGCCTGCTCAGGTTTCTGTAGTCACTTAAAATACAGCAATTGAAATATGTAGCAGAGCTGATGATGTCAGTGGTAGTATTTAGACAGTGCTCTAGCAGTTCCCAGGGTATACAGTAAGCAGAAATCTCTTTCTCATACTGTAGCACATTTTAAATTTTATTTTATTTTTCTTAAATCTTTCTAGCCTATTCAGTCTGTAGAACCTTTCATATCCCTTGGTACCATTTTAGCTGGCACAGTGAAGAAAGGTTGTGTATTACGTATATACTTCATGATTTTTTAAATGAAAAGTGCTTCCATAACATAGAGCCCCTAAATTCAGAAAAAGAAAATGTGGAAGCAGTGTGGTACGTGACATTCCTATGTCAGGGCATTTTATATGAAGTCTCTTTCTCTTCCATTCTTAGATCTTTTGCATAACTAATATATTGCTGTGTGATTATAGTTTTTGAAATTTAGAAGATTAAGATTTTTTTGGTGATATATATTGGTGAGGCATTAGGCCTATCATCCTCTTTGTGAGATCACCAATCCTTTTAGTCTTCTGGGGTTTTTTTCTCATGTTAGGGAGCCTCACATTCAAAATATAAATTAACTTATGTTAGAACACTGATGCTTGACATCAATTTAAGAAAAGAGAGATGAGATGGACAAATGAGGAAACATTACTATTTTTCCTGGTTGCCAAATGAACTTACTACCTTTGAATTTTATAACTAGGATCTGTATAATTTGACAGAGTGTGGAAAGGTATTAGCAGGAACTTTGCTTGATGCAATTCAAGTTCCCATATCTTGAGAATCCATTGTTACAAAAAGATATAGTATTTCTCCTCAAGCTACTATTTCCCAGAGACAATATGCTCAGTGTTGGTTTTAAAAAGGTAGAGACCACACTGTTTCCTATAATGCCTAAAGCGCTATTCAAGTTCAGGGAGAGATTGTATCTGGTTGTGAAGATAAGAAAAAGTTCCAGGGGCACCTGGGTGGCTCAGTGGGTTAAGCCTCTGCCTTCAGATCAGGTCATGATCTCAGGGTCCTGGGATCGAGTCCCACATCAAGCTCTCTGCTCGGCGGCAAGTCTGCTTCCCCCTCTCTCTCTGCCTGCCTCTCTGCCTACTTGTGATCTCTCTCTCTGTCAAATAAATAAATAAAATCTTAAAAAAAAAAAAGAAAAGAAAAAGTTCCATAGAGGAAGGAGTATTTAAAATAACCAATAAAGTCCAGGTTAAGATCATGAGATTTGGGGTTAAATACACTGCTTATTAGCTCTGATGTAACCTTGAATTACCTCAGTTTTCTTATAGGTAAAATGAAGACACTTTCTCCTTTACTGAGTTATGTGGATACATGAACTAATGTATGATATGGTTAGGAAACTCGCTGGCACAAGAGTAAGCATTTACTAAACAGTAGCCCTTGTTATTTATGTCACTGTTATTGGCATTGATATTAGGAAGGCTTTTATGAGGAAAGATTCCAGGCAGAAGAGAAAAGCATTAGCTAAATCATAAAAGATCCAAACAGGATCTTTAGTTAAGACAGAACAGGAATACTGCAGTTGTTGTCAGTGAGGGAGTTGTCAGTGAGGGAGAATAGGGAGGTAAGACTAGAATGGTAGTTCATGTATTGTTGCACAGGGATCTGGGAGCAAAGGTAGGCAGCTTGGTCTTGATTTAATAGATGATAAATAGATTTTTAAGATTCTTATTAAAGAGTGGCATAATCAGAGCTGACTTTGTAGGAAGGTTAATTTGATAAGGGTTTGGATGATGGAAAAGAACAGGGACAGAAACTAATGAAATAAAACTATGATTTATTACTGTATACCAGGTTCCATACTGAGGAATTTATGTATTTGTGTACCTTATCTCTTAGTTGTCACAGTAGTCCTGTGCAGTAAGTACTCTAATCTCTATTTTATAGCAAGGAAAATAAGTCTCAGGTTACACTGCCAGCAAGTAACATATTTGGGAATGTGAGTTCATGTCACTCCTCTAACAATTGCTCTGTGGCTGGAAGACCAGTTTGCAGACCATTATGGGGTTCGCACGTTACACCCCTATGCACATACTTTGACTTTCCTAGTTCAGTACATTAACTGAATTGACTATTTTATTTTATAAAATTTGTTTTTCCCTCCCAACCAGGGACTTTTCCTAAATGGTCTAACATAGTATCCAGATAAGCTTTCTCAAATTATAGACAGAACTTGAAGAGATAATAGCCATTGTTTTAGTCCACTGATTTTCTTCATTTCACTCAATCCTTTTTGGATCTACTTAGAGAAAAGTGTATTTGTTAGCTTTTGTAGTCTCATGTAAAACCCATAACCCTCAGGGAGATTTTCAGATTTAAAATAATAGGGCTTTTAAGAATAGAAAAAATATCAAAGTTAAAAAATCCTAGTTTCTGTTAAAAATCTGGCCATAGGGCTGCTACAAATATTAATGTTCGAATGAACTTGAGAAATCAGATAGTTCATCTCTTTTATTTTGTAGATGAGGAAACTGAGGCCCAAGGTCATAAAACCCACACTAATAAAATATGTTTCTATTAGTAATTTTTAAACTGCGCTTTTATGTCTTAAAAGATCGAGGGATTCTGCCAAAAAAATTGAATGGTGATGATCTTTTCCAAATTTGTGGAAAATAATGATGTTATCCAAAAGGCTCTTCTTACCTTAAAATTTGTTTATAAGTGTTTAAACATTGATACTACAATAAATATTAATGAAAGACTTACCAGCAATCTAAGTATTATATGATTATTAATTCAGTAACTTGGGGGGGTGTTCTGTACGTAAACTGATTATTATGAGTTCAAACAGTTTTTACCAGTGTAAGTTTTCTTAATTCCTGTGATGTTATACTACTAAGACATTGACCCTCAAGCATTCTACCTTCTGAAGACTTTTGAGAACCACTGCTTTACAACACACTGATTTTTTAGATTTATCTACCAGTGCCTTAACAAATTAAAAATGCTTTCCTTGGGACCCCTGGGTGGCTCAGTCAGTTGAACCTTGGACTCTTGGTTTCAGCTTGGATCATGATCTCAGGGGCCGTGGGATCTGTGTGGAGCTCCACGCTCCGTTGGGGGGGGGGTTCTACTTGGGATTCTCTCCCTTTGCCCTCCTCCCCACACACGCACGCACTCTCTCAAATAAATAAATAAATCTTTTTTAAAAATGCTTTTCTTGGGGTGCCTGTGTGGCTCAGTTGTTAATCATCTGCCTTTGGCTCAGATGGTTCCAGGGTCCTGGGATGGAGCCCCACGCTGGGCTCCCTACTCCATGGGAAGTCTGCTTCTCCCTCTCCCTCTGCCCCTGCTTGTGTTCCCTCTCTTGCTGTCTTTCTCTCTGTCAAATAAATAACAAAATCTTTAAAAAAGAAAATGCTTTTCTCCTACTTTTTTTTTTTTTTAAAGATTTTATTTATTTATTTCACAGAGGGAGAGAGATCACAAGGAGGCAGTGAGGCAGGCAGAGAGAGAGAGGGGGAAGCGGGCTCCCTGCTCAGCCTTGATCCCAGGACCCTGAGATCATGACCTGAGCCAAAAGCAGAGGCTTTAACCCACTGAGCCACCCAGGCGCCCTTTCTCCTACTTTATAAATAAATCACTACTTCACTCAGGTGAAAGATGTAAGCATACTCAGGAACATCCTGAGATGTAGTGTTCTGAATTATGAATATTTAAATATGTATTATTTTATATGGGAGATTAAGATTATAATTGACTATGGTGTACTTCAGTATGGTCTTAGCTAAAAACTGTTAAATACTCATACCTAATTAACTCAAATATGTATTTGTAAAATCCCTTGAATACAAATTTACTCTTAAACTTAGATAATTACCAGAAGTTAAAAAAAATTAGATGTCAGTTTTGTGTGTTTTTTATAGGTTTTGTTTTTTATTTTTTTAAAGACTTTATTTTTATGTAATCTCTGTACCCAAAATGGGGCTCAAACTTACAATCCTAAAATCAAGTGCCAAATGCTTTATAACTGAGCCAGCTAGGCGCTTCTATGCTTTGTTTTGTTTTTTAATGGTTAACCCAGAATTAAAAAGTACATATTCATAGAGACCAGGAACATCTGGGACACATAATTTTTAAGTAATTGGGAAGAGCTGAGTTCTGCTGAATAACATTCTCTCCCTTTCTTTGTTGGCATTTATTTACTGTCTATAACATCAGTTCCAATAGCTGCTGGTAACCAGGCAGTTAAGGTGAGCCAAAAGTACATAGATCCTCCCCCAGCCCAGCTTCCTATTAGAAGATTTTTTTATTGTCTCAGCTTAAATATCTGTAAAATGTAGTACATTTAAATTTTTAGACTGCTTTAGGAATAGCACCCACATAAGATATACTTAGCTATAGGTGGATCTCTATTCATATAGAAATCAAAGTTCCTTAAACACTGAGAATTTTTCTTTAAAAGATGGGGCTGTGAGTATGTATGGCTGATAGAAAAATTGTTCTTTTTTTTGTAAAATCTTAATAAAATAAGACTCTGGAAATTGTATTTTCCTTTTTCAAATTGGAAAGTATAAACATAATGATTAACTTATTATATGAGTAACAATAAGAGTAATGGAGATTTTTATCATTTTAGATTTTTTTTCCCCCCAGAAATGTCAGGTACTGCTTTGCAGATGATAGCTGACTGTATTAGGCAGAGCATCTAGGAAAATTTTAAGTCACTTTATTATCTTTACTTTTATGGATATTCCTTGTTTTTATAATAAATTTCATGACTGAATGAAGTTATTGTAACTGCCAGCATTCAGCAGTCTAAATGTTTTTCTCCCCTACATTTCTACCCATCACCAAGGAGGAACTAATATGAGCTATAAAGTCTTGGCACTGTCCTTTATTATAATTCAGAATAAATAGTAATGAAAGTTTTGTATGTAAAGTAGATATTTTTATTATTTATTTTATTTATTTATTTTTAAAGATTTTTATTTTTATTTGACAGAGAGAGAAAGATCACAAGTAGGCAGAGAGGCAGGCAGAGAGAGAGGAGGAGGCAGGCTCCCTGCTGAGCAGAGAGCCCGATGTGGGCCTCTATCCCAGGACCCTGGGATCATGACCTGAGCCGAAGGCAGAGGCTTTAACCCACTGAGCCACCCAGGCGCCCAAAGTGGATATTTTTTAATTGAATCATTTTAAATATAGAAATGAAGCTGTCAGTATAAAAGAATATTGTAGTAATTTATTTTCTTCTGAAGCAGAAAAAAACATAAGGCAAGTGAAGGCAGCATTCTGCTCAAGAGAGGATCGATAACATATTTCTGGCTCTAGAAATGTATTATAGGAAAGGTGGTTTCTAATGGTAGTGACTTAAGATGTTCTACCATCAAAATACTTAATCATGATAATATACCTACAGAGTTCAAATACAAATATCCTAATCCCACAATTTTCAAAGTGGGAAGTTCACTTTATTCTTTATTTAAAAAGAAAATACAAGGGTGCCTGGGTGGCTCAGTCCGTTAAGCATCTGCCTATGTCTCGGGTCATGATCTCAGGGTCCTCATGGGATTGAGTCCCATGTCAGGCTTCCTGCTCAGCTGGGAGTTTGCTCTCCCTCTCACTCTCCCTTTGCGCTTTCCCTCTCTCTCTCTTTCTGTCTCTGTCTCTCAAATAAATAAATAAAGCCTTAAAAAAATAGAAAGTTGGATTTTTCCATTACCATTAAATAAATACCATTAAATTAATAATGTTTGATATAATCTGGTACTTTTTTACCCAATTTTTTAAAAAGTTAGTGTGGTTGACATTTAAGGAATGTTATGATGCAGTAGAATCCTAGACTAGGGTTTGTTCTAACCTGGTTCTACCGATTAAGACTAAAACTATTGATGCTAAGGCAGATAAGATACATCATCTTTGGCTTTTTTCCTTCATTTCTAACATGAAAAGGAGAATACCTCTCTCTCTAACTTTCCAGGATTTTTGTACAAAGTAAATAACGTTTGGAAACCATAATGGAAACTCAAAGCATTATAAACAAACAGATAATAATGTACTATTTTGTGTAAGACTTTGTAGCATGGCTTTCCACAGTAGAGAAATTTTATTTTCATTTGCAATGTCTTTCCTAGGGACTTTCCCAAGCATTTTACTTTTATTGTCTATTTCCTATTCTCTGCCCCCAGTGGGGTTCTGATTAATCTTTCCTTTGTTAGTGCTTTCTATACGCCAGGCAATATGGTAAATATTGAGGATTTTAAGTCTCTACCTTTGAGAAACTCATAATCTAGTGGAGAAGAAATGTGTATTTTTTAAAATTACGTCATGGTGCCATTACTGATATAAAAGTCACCAAAAATCCCCCAAATCATGGTTTAGACAAAGTTACTTTTGGGGTGCCTGGCTGGCTCAGTGGGTTAAAGCCTATGTCTTCGGCTCAGGTCATGATCCCAGGGTCCTGGGATCGAGCCCCACATTGGGCTCCCTGCTCAGCAGGGAGCCTGCTTCTTCCTCTCTCTCTCTGCCTGCCTCTTTGCCTGCTTGTGATCTCTCTCTCTGTGTCAAATAAATAAATAAAATCTTTTATATATATATATATATATATAGTTACTTTCAATTATCAAGAGCAGCATTTGTCAATAGAACTTCCTACAATGATGAAAATGTAGTAACCAATAACCACATGTGACTTTTGAAGTCTTGAAGTTTGGCAAGTGTGACCAAGGAGCTGAAGATTTGATTTTATTTTACTTTCTATTTTTATTTTTATTTATTTATTTATTTTTAAGATTTTATTTATTTGTTTGACAGAGATAGAGCGAGAGAGGGAACACAAGCAGGGGAAGTGGGAGAGGGAGAAGCAGGCTTCCCACCAAGCAGGGAACCTGATGTGGGGCTCGATCTCAGGACTCTGGGATCATGACCTGAGCCGAAGGCAGACGCTTAATGACTGAACCACCCAAGTGCCCCATTTTTATTTTTATTTTACTTTATTTAATTTAATTTAATTTAAATTTAAATAGCTGCACATAGACTTGGGTGAGCTCAATTCCTCTCCTTCTGACCTAGGGGCTGACAAACAGTGCTAATCAGCCATTGCCCAGCTGCACTGAACCATGTGTGTGGGGAGCATGTTCCAGATAGGTTACTCAGCCCCTAATGATTTAGAGTTGAGAATATATTGTACAATAATTCTAGTAATTCTAGCTTTATATACTCAGAATTTAAGTGTGTTTTTTTCTTACAACATTGCAGTTTGGACCAGAAAATCCCTTTAGGACACAGCAAATGGCTGCCCCTAGAAATATGCTTTCTGGATATGCTGAACCAGCTCATATCAATGATTTTATGTTTGAACAGCAAAGAAGAACGTTTGCCACATATGGTAAGGTGATTAAGATTTACAGTTTCTAGTTTGACACGTTTTTGTGTGGATAATCTTCTTGCTTTTTAAATTTATTAATCTAGTTTCCTTTTTTAAAAGGTAGTGTATTTTCTTAAATACATCTATAAATATTTATACAAATAGGAAGATGAACTAATGTTTTTAGTTTGCTGTGATTTCTGAGTACTAGAAATATTCTGTGGTCTTAAAAACAGAATATTCTCTGTTGTACTTGATAATGAACACTTGTTATTGAATGTCCATCATATGAAGATTGATGTTGAAGTTGGTGAATGACCAGATAGTGTTAAGAGGTTACTTTTATTTTTAATTCCAGTATAATGAACATACAGCATTATTTTAGTTTCAGGTTTACGATGTAGTGATTCAACAATTCTGTACGTTACTCAGTGCTCATCATGATAAGTGTACTTTTAATCCCCTTTAGCTATCTCACCCATCTCCCTACCTCCCTCCCTCCTGGTAACCATCAGTTTGTTCTCTGGAGTTAAGAGTCTGTTTTTTGCTTTGTCTCTTCTTGTCTTTGGTAATTTCTTTTATTTCTTAAATTCCACATATGAGTGAAATCATATGGTGCTTTTCTTTCTCTGACCAACCTATTTCACTTGACCTTATACCCCTTAAATCCATCCATGTTGTTGCACATGGCAAGATTTCATTCTCTTTTATGGCTGGGTAATATTCCATTGTATATATATTACATCATCTTTATCCCTTCATCTGTCAATGGACACTTGGCCAGCTTCCATAATTGGCTATTGTAAATAATGCCGCACTAAACATAGGGTTACGTATATCTTTTTGAATTAGTGTTTTCATTAGTGTTCTTTGGGTAAATAGTAGTAGAATTACTGGATCCTTTGGTAATTCTATTTTTAATTTTTTGAGGAACCTCCATACTCTTTTCCATAGTGGCTGCACCAGTTTGTATTCCCACCAGTGGTGCACGAGGGTTCCTTTTTTTCCTGCATCCTTGTCAACACCTGTTGTTTCTTGTGTTTTTGATTTTAGCCATTCGGACAGGTGTGACGTGATACTCCTTGTGGTTTTGATTTGCATTTCCCTGATAATTAGTGATGTTAGGGATGTCTTCATGTGTGTGTTGGCCATCTGGATGTCTTCTTTGGAGAAATGTCTATTCATGTCTTTTGCCCATTTTTCATCAGATTATTTGGCTTTTTGGCACATTCTTTTTATCTTGTTATTTACTGATTGACTTTATTCTGTTTCTGAGATCTTATCTCTGAAATGTCTTCTGTTCATTAAAGGACATCAGGAAATAGAATGGCTACAGATTCATTGTGTAAAATAATCATATCCTATCAGTAGTAGGAATTAAGAAAGTTAACATGCACACAAGATTGAGAATCTCCTCTAAAAGAAGGTGGTCTTTATAATGTCCTTGTTGATAGTTCCTGGTCATTGATTTCAGATTTGCTAATATTTGGTGGCGTCTTTCCCTTTCTCTTTCTATAATCTCATCTGTGTCTTTTTGCCTATTGTAGTTGTGATCTTTTTTATATATTAGTTACTTATGCTAATGTTTCTAATTTTTCTGCCCTATTTGCCATTAATCTCCATTATTATAAGATAGGATTAAAAAAAGTTTAGGGCGCCTGGGTGGCTCAATGGGTTAAAGCTGCTGCCTTCGGCTCAGGTCATGATCCCAGAGTCCTGGGATCGAGAACCGCGTCGGGCTCTCTGCTCAGCAGGGAGCCTGCTTCCTCCTCTCTCCTCTCTCTCTGCCTGCCTCTCTGCTACTTGTGATCTCTCTCTCTGTGTCAAATGAATAAATTAAAAAAAATCTTAAAAAAAAATAAAAATAAAAATAAAAAAAGTTTAAAAAAATAGTGTCATGTGAAATATACATATTCAGTGATGCTTTTTAGTAACAGTTATTTTCATTAAATAATATAAACAAATTTTAAGCTTTTAAGAAAGAGAGAAGAAAAAGGTTACCTATAATCCCACTATCCTAAAATATCTACTCTTAGCATTATGATCTTTATCTCTCCAAGTTACTCTATACTATAATCATTCTATACTGAAAAATTTGCATCTCACCTTTTTATTCGATGTTCTATTATAAGCATTTTCCAGTGTTAATTTATAATCTCAGTTTATCATTTTGAAGAACTATGTAGTGGCTGTACCATAATTTACCTAATTATTCTAATGTTGAAAAGTTACTTTTTTCTAATTTTTAGAGAGTAACGTAAACTGATTCACTGTAAAATAGTTTAGAGTTTTAGTACAGATAGTCTTAGTGATTTATCACAATATATTCTTAGAACCTGGTTGTAAAGATTGTCATATATTAGATTATATTTCACCATGACAAGGTTATAATTGACAGTGTGCCAAAAGCTAACACTGTATACCTCTGAAATCACCTAGAAGGGTTGGACTCTTCCAGTCCAAAAAATGGTTATCCTGCATTGTACCCATTACTCGTATAAGGGATCCCACATAAATATCAAGTATATATGCAGCACACAAAAATCAACTTTATTGCATCATGAGTTTGTTATATTCTAGCCTATAACGAAACAGACTTTTAAAGACTTTGCTTGTTTTCTTAGACTTTAGAAAGGACTTAAGCAATAATTTAGATAGCTATGACTACTTTAAAACAAAACAGAAAAGAAAAAGCTTAATTAAGTTTACCTGATGCTATTTTCCTTCTTAAATTATCCTATAGTAAGAATAAGCATTTAAAACTACTCAGTTTGGGGCTCCTGGGTGGCTCAATTAAGCGACTGCCTTTGGATCAGGTCTTAATCCCAGGGTCCTGGGATGGAGCCCTGCATTGGGCTCCTTGCTCAGCGGGGAGCCTGCTTCTTCCTTTCCTTCTGCCTGCTACTCCACCTGCTTGTGCTCACTCTCTCTCTGTGTCAAATAAAGAAAAAAGAAAAAAAAAAAACTACTCAGTTGGCTTTAGACCTGGTTTCATATATGGGCCTGTTTTTTTTTAATAGACAGTGGTTTTTGCCTCTCCCTTAAGGGGGTGGTGGGCTGAGACACAGACTGAACTATTTAGTGAGTTAAAGACTTAAAAAATGAAAGCTGAAACTATCCAACAGATTATGCCTTAGTGTTAGCACAGGTTAGACTAGTCACTACCTTGGTGGGTGGCTTCAGTGTGTTTGGGTTCAGATTCTACATGGTAATAACAATTTCTTGGTGTTTCCAGGTAAGAGTTCTTGGTTTGTACCAATCACAGGATGGCCAGAGGGCACTGGACCAGTCTGTTCATTTTTCAAAATGCTGTCATAGACCTGAGAGATGTACTGAGAGACTTCAGGAGCTCTACACTTCAGTGACAGCATATAATTTGGGCTTCCTGGCTGTCTGCATAGCTCAACCAAAATCCAAATGCCATTAGTGAGCTTCGGGGATTGGTACAGCATGTCCTGCCCTTCCACATTCCTCTTGGCAATAGTATAAACATTATTGTTTTGCAGTGTGTTGGAAACAGTGTCAGCATTTAAATGACATTTCTTAATCTGAAACTGAAGCTCATTTTCATTGGGAATATCCTTCCACATTGCAAGGAAGACCTGGTGCTCCATTTTGCCATCTTCTACAGAAAACACATTGAGTGGGATGAGGCAGCTGAAGTAGAAGACATCAGTATTACTTTTCACAGCTACCTGCATTTTATTCAAAGGCTCCATCTTCATGACTGGGCCCAAGGTATCGAGTGTCAGGGAGACATTAGTGCTCTGGTTTGGCATCAGTGGCGCGTGGATGGCCAGAGGAGTGCTTGGGGTGACCCCAAAGCTATTCTTGTTAAACTGGACTGCAAAGTCTGTCATGTGCTACAGAGCTTTGTTGGTGAAGTTCATTTCCATATAGATGTGCCCTTGGCAGTGACTAAATGTTCTGGAGATCTCCAAGCCTTTAGCTTTTACTGCAGGCACCCAGACATCCACCAGGTGCATGTCTGTCCCCGTGGAGAGTTCAGACAGGTCATTCAGACCACTGCTGACCACAGCAGGAGTAGGTGAAGGAGCAAAGGTTGCAAGCACTGATGAGGGGAAGAAGGATTGCCCCACCAGACCATCTGGTCCTCCTCCCAAGAGATCCACTGCTCCCATCTGCATGGAGGATAACTGTAGCACATTGACTTGGGGGCCAAGGTCAAGGTTGAAGGTTTAAAAGGTCTCTTAGAAGGTCACCTTGAGAGAGGCTAACCTGAGGCTGTTCCAGGTTGGTGGCAGTGGTGGTGCCGACAGGGCTGTCACCGCATCAGTGCTCCTGTGGTGTATTGGCAAGTGTTTGTAATGGATTCCACGACTTCCTTCTACAGAAGCATTGGGCAGCTAATGGTACATGGAGGCCAAAGAACCCATGTGGCATATTAGCCCCTCCAGCGGAGTGGGCTCACTAAGATCTGTCTCCTCAGACATCAGTGGTTCTCAGACAAGACTGCTTCTCTGGCTGTGACAGGGTCCATTGAGAAAAAGCACCAATATAGCCCCATCTCGAAGGTCAGGATTATCAGAATCCTGTGTTGCCAAACTCAAGACTCGCTGTAGCAGCTCCTGTGTTTCTTATGGTTTCTTGAGAAACAGCTTCACTATGGCAGTAAGCAGAGTGAGCTGCACCTGGGCTTTCATCAGGAAAACCTTCCAGAATTCTCTCCAGTAACTCGTCTGCATTGTCAGTTCCCGCCCCCCATTACCCCCAATCCAGATCATAGCTGCTCGAGCGTCTGGTCCATCCAGCATGTCTAAGTTCTCACACCGAGTGGCGTGATACTTTCATACTTGTTGCCGTATTCCCTGATGGCAACAGTTACCTCTTGGACCACGTAATTTCCTTTGGTCTGGAGGAGCTTAAGCAGTGTGCATACTTGGCGCCCTGTGGACTGCTCACTTTGATGGCTCACTGGCCAGTGGCCCACACAGCTTCATGAACAAAGCCAATATCCACCTCTGTGGCGTATTCCTCTAATTCTGCCAGAACCTGAACAGTGTTGGCTTGGAATACCAAATGAATCATGATGTCCAGCTGCTCTAGTTTAGAATAGATGGGATCATTGTACTTCAGGAAGAAGATTTTGATTTCCTGCTTCAAGATGTGGGGCCTTTTTGGGACAGTTACATTGATATTCCTCAGGGTGACGTACTGCACCTCCGGCTCCCCTGACAGCAGAGTGACAAGTGCAGGGGCCAGCTACTTCAGCATATTGCAGGAGTCTAAGTCCTTGGGTAACAACTGTAGAAACTTCACTAGGACTCTTACTGCTGAAAGCACCACTGCTGAGTTGGCACGAGACAGCCAGTGAGTTACATGCTCATAAGATGCTGTGTGCCTTCTGGTCATCTTTAGGGTTATAATTAGACAGGCAGTCCAAGATGAAAATCTGACCCCATCCAGTGCACTCATTCAGGGCTGTCAGCAGCTTATTAATGTTCTGTGGGTTCAGATCAAGTAGGTTGCTGTTTGGGCGAGATTTGCTGATTTTGGAGCATGCTCCTACAGCTTTAGCCAGCCCCGTTGGGTTTGAATCTGCTCTGAGATCCCACAGAGAATCTAGAAATGATCTACCACCATTTGGGCATTGATATCATGGAATTTTGCCACACAGACTGCTGCTGTTTTCCAAACATAGGGATGGCTTCCTCCATCAAGCACTTGAGGTGGGGTTCACAGAAATGGTCTGTAACCTTGTCCACCCAGATGCACCCCCCCACGGTCGTGACGGCCAAGGCCCAAATGAGAGGACTGGGATCTTCACAGTCCTTCACAAAGCTCTTGACAGCCATGATGGTCATGTCTGGCTGACTCGTGGCGTAGTTCATCAAACAGAGATACACAAGCTTCTTTAATTCCAGATTGTCAGTTTACATCTGGAAGGAGAGAGTGACATCCTTCCTCACAGTCACAGCAGCAGTCACTTTCTTCACAGCCTCCTTCCTCTTCTCTTTCTTTTCAATGTTGAGTTCAGCCTTCAATTCAAAGATTTCTCCTTTTTTATTGATTGTGAAGCACTTGGAGTCAGTCATGGTTCTGGATCCTTCTTGTGCACCAGAGGCAAAGGTGGGGATGGCGGCAGCAGCCAGCGAACATGGCCCAAGTGGTGGTCTAATGGTTTCCTGCACATTACTGAATATAAATGTTTTTGAAGGTTTTGTTGTATCTTGTCAAATTGCTTTCCAAAAGAATCCTCCCACCTTACACATGTGCAAGCCCTCTTTCTCTTTACCCAAGATCTGGTTGATTGTTTTTCCTTTATTTATGTGACAACAAAAATATATAATATTTAATCTCTTTAACTTGTTTCATTTGGACTACTAGTGAGGTTGAAGGTTTTTCCCTGTAATTGTGACCATTCTTTGTAGATTGTTTTTCTCGGACCTAATAATAAAATTGGTATTATGAGAGACTTTTAACTCTAGGAAACAAACTGAGAGTTGCTGGGATGGGGAGGTGGTCGGGGGATAGGGTCACTGGGTGATGGGCATTAAGGAGGGCACTTAATGTAATGAGCACTGGGTGTTACATGCAACTGACAAATCACCTAAATTCTACCTCTGAAACTAATAATACACTCTGTTAATTGAATTGAACTTAAATAAAAAATTTTAGGAAATAGAACCATTTCAAATAAGACTACAAAGGAAGAAAGTAGACATTAACTGTATTAAAAATAGAAAAAGGAAAATAAACTTTAGAAAGATAGATGAGACCATCTCAGAACTAAAATGCAGACATAGTCACTTACTTGAAACAGAGTATTAGAAAACTAATTGGACTAAAATTCCGTAGTGTTAGAATGATATCTTCCTCTGTCACTGGCCGACTTCTAGTAGGGCATATAGCTAAATATTTAATTTCTCTTATTTGTAATGGGAAAATATTATTGTCCCTTAATTACCTAAGGTGGGAGGCAGTAGTAATAGTAATGGTGATAATGGCAGTAAAGATTTATTTTACCACAGATGATGTGGAGAAGGAAGAGGGCATAAATTCCTGTGCTCAGAAACAAGACTATGGCCAGATAAGCTGGGGATTGGCGCTTCCATAGGTATCACAAGAAGTACCAGGGATCTTCCTTTCCTCTCTACCTCCCACTCCCTCCCTCCGAACATATAATGCAATGTCATTTGTACAGACATAAATCTCTCTCAATATAGAATTACATTATAGATCAATTTTTACAATTGATATGGGGATTTTTAATATCAGATATGTTTGTCTAAATTTTATATGAGCCTTATAAAATCTCATTTAAAAAATCCTTTACAGACCACTGTTCTGTACATCGAAGAGACAAAAGATAAAGTAACTCATGGGATTTGGACCTGTGATTTCAGAGAGTTTACTCCAAAGCTGCTTTTCTGCCATCAAGCTCTCTCCTCTGGCCAAGAACATACTTTAATACTGAAAAAACTATATGCAGTCGAGTTCTTAGCCAGGGGGTTGGTTCTATTCTAGCATATCATGAGGCTGAGTTGAACACCTATATCCTTAGCTTATTTGAAAAGCGTATTTGATGACAAATCTTTTTCTGTTCCCCAAAAGAAGTTCTCTTTAATCTTTAGCTGGAAAATTAAAGTGTCAACTTTGTCCATTAGGATGTACCCCTTAGAAAAGTGGCTAGTACTTTTATATATTTTATGATTATTCATATGACTCATAGACCATAAACTGATTAATGACCGAGTCTCTTTTGCAAATATGGTGGTTACTAAAAGTAATTTTACCAAACCTGTATCATGTTATAGCACCCCCACTTAAGAAAAATTGATTTAATATAGATTTTCTTTCCTTAAGTCCCCAGAGACCAAGGCAGACTACATTTATATAGATAGTAGCTACATACTACCATCACTTTTTGAAGAAGTATTTGCACATTACAGTTGATACTCTTACTTTTCTTACCAAGGAAACATTACATAATGATTATGAAGTAGAAATGTATTATTTTAAAATTGAGAGGGAAGGCTGTCTTTACAGAGAATAGCATTTTCAAAATAATAGCTAGATTTTATATAATTCTTCTTACTTTTTTAAATTATTTAATAGTTTACGTAATTTGAGAAGCAAAAGCCCTGTATTATCTAGTACCAAAAGCAAAAGCGAAATTGTTTCTCAACTTCCAAATGTGCGATATACATATATTTTTAAGATCTTAGAAATTTGACTAACGTTTGATACCTTAGCCAGAGAGACTGTTAATAATGTAACGTCAACATGCTATAAGATATAGCTAAGATATAATGTCAACATTCTATAAGATATTTCTTACTCAGCTGAAGTTCTTCATGGTCCACCCTGGGATTTGGGTTAATAGTTCTAAATAGGAATATAGCTCAGGGAAGAAAGACTGGTCCTAAATTAAAGAGCTCATTTCAGCATCTGGGAAGGAAAATGTGAGATGAGTGTATCTGTATAGTAATAAAATGATATTTAATGGCAAAAATAGAATCAGTAATATGTACTTTTTTCCTTACAGGTTATGCATTAGACCCTTCATTAGATAATCATCAAGTGTCTACTAAATATATTGGTTCAGTAGAGGAAGCTGAAAAAAATCAAGGTAATTTATTCAAATTTATTTGAAATATTTCATATCAAGTTTATGTATATATACACACACACTTACAATTACTGTCTTGCAGATTAACCTGAGACAGTAGGAAAAACTAGTATTTTATTAGATTGATTTTCTTTTAGTTGAGACAAGTAATATATTATAGAGCAATATAGTTTAGAACTATTATAGTTTAAAGCTTGTTTTTACCACTTATGAGGCATGCAACCTTGTAGGGAAGATGTTGGTACCTATTATTCTGGGTTGTTATGAGTACTTGGCACAGTCCAACCATGTAGAAAATTCAATAAATTATAATTAATATGTAGCAAATGTTTGCAGTTTATTTCTCAACACTAATGTCAAGCTACATTTTTACAGAGCAGAACAAGTTTTATTATACATTGTCTATGGAGGTTGTCTCAGGGTTGCTTTGAAGGTTGAGTTTGAATATGTTTTAGAATATATGTTTGTGCTCATAATCATTTTGTACTTATAAGACAAAGTATCATACTTTAAATGCTGACATGTCACAAAGCTCATCATTGGAATCTCATCCATAAAATATGCTCATCAGAAAAAGAATATGTTGCTTGTATGAGGATACTTCTACTTAGTAGCTACAGACCCTGTATCATCCAGTAACCTTTAGTGTATGAGCTACGTTATTGTTAAAATCGAATTTTGACAAGCTTTTGTTGTAGCACACAACCTAAAGGAAACTGATTTGAATTAATATAGGCAAGCTTTTTTCTTTAAGTTAGACCTCTACAAGCCGCATCTTTATGTAGATAGCTTCTCTGTTAACAGTTCAATTGTGATTATGACTCCCATAAGCCTTTCTTTTTCCAATTTAATGACTACACACAGCTTGCCACCTCCTGCTGATCAAATCAGAATATCAACCAGAAACATCCTCTTTCCCCTTTTCTTTTTAAACTAAGATTTATGATATGAGAGGTCAAATTTAGATTTAGATCACTTAGAAGAATACCAGATTCTTGTGAAACCTGCTTAATATGTATATTATCAAATTATAAGTTATTACTTACTTAAGTTATTTAATTCACTTTTTAAATGATAAATTTTACTTTATTCTTGCTTTCAAAAGTAGCTTTATCTGGGCATGTAGGTGATTCAGTTGGTTGAGCATCCCACTCTTGATTTCAACTCAGGTCATGATCTCAGGGTCATGAGATCAAGACCTGCATCGGGTTCATCGGGTTGCATGCTGAGCATGGAGCCTGTTCAAGATTCTCTCTCTCCCTCTCCCACTGTCCCTCCCACCATGTGCACACACTCTCATAAAAAAAATAAATAAATAAGTAGCTTTATCATTATTTAGCGATATTAAGTTGCTGGATTCCTTTCAGGAAGTGGTAAAATCCACTGGTATAGGTCCTTGATTCATTAAAAAGGATTGTGTACATTGTAGGATTACATAGCCAGGTCTTTTCTTTAAGTATATTAGGACTTGCAAAACACTGCAGTAGTAGAAAGCTTCTCTTCCCAGAAGGTTGAGTTTCTCTTTGTATGGCATGAGTTGGTATACCTGGCAGATTCATATAGATTTTATTTTATGTTCTTTAATGAGTCTTTGGTCACTTGAATAATCACTTTTCTTTAACCACATAAAGTAAAAATTATATATATGCTACTATTTCTTTAGAAAATATCCATATTTGTAATCCCAATTTCTACTTTTTAATGTAGGTTTAACTGTGTTTGAAACTGGTCAGAAAAAGATAGAGAAGAGGAAAAAGTTCAAAGAAAATGATGCATCTAATATTGATGGTTTCTTGGGACCGTGGGCAAAATATGTGGATGAAAAAGATGTAGCCAAACCCTCAGAAGTAAGTTTTGATGTTTTTCATTGCCAGTTCATGTAGATGCTGTGTGTCTGTGAAGGATATCTATGTTAATAAACTTGAGATTTCCTTAGAGAACCAAATGATGACTCATCAATATTTCTCTTCCATGGTTGATTGAGAAAATAGAGTCAGATTTTTAAAACTTTCTTGGGAATATTTTTAATTTATCCTTTCCTGACTTATTTTCTTCCATATTTTTAATTAAAATACAATATTGAACAATTGTTAATAAAAATTTAAATTTAATAAAAATTGAGAATGCTATTAAGCTACGGTAGTTGCTGCTCTTGATACCAGATACTCAGTAACCACAGAATCAGACTTTGTAATTTTCGAATTGGTGGTGGGTTTTATTTGTTTATTAACTTACTTAAAAATTTTAACAAAGAATAATCTATATTTAAAAAAATAATACTATGAAGTTTTATAAAGTAAAACCATAGAACCCTACCTGTCCTTCTCCATCTCTTAATCCTATTGTCTCTATGAGCCAGTGACTGTCCTAGGTCTTGGGGATATAGCAGTGGGCAAGATCAAGAAAATCCTGTCCTCGTGAAGCGTATTTTCTTGCTTTATCTTGCATCCATGTATCTCAATCACGTACACGTGCCGCTTTTTATTTACATTAGACATCATTCGTTGACGTCTTTGTTATTATAGATAAGGATTTACTACTATCCCACCTTCCTTCCACTGCTCCTCCCATAAAAGTTGTGTCACAAATCTGTGGTCGTTGCTTATATCCTTATGACTTAGTAAAAGCTGTTTACTGGAGAACAACATAGTGAACAAAAATTGAGTTTCCTTTCCGGTACTAGGTTTTCTAACCACTTTGTCTTTTTGCTTACATAATTAGTATAATACAGTGAATTTGTTTGTAGGAGTTCCAAAAAGTTGGGTTTTGTATAAAATGAGTTTAGAAGTACTAACTAGTACCCATTATGTGTTTAACGTCATTTTGTAATCTTTCAAAGTATTGAGGCTCTCATCCCGGAAGACATACGTAACAGCTATTGCTTCACCAAAATTGGGCCTCATTATAAAGTATTTATAACCAGCTTTGGGCACAGTGGGGTTCTAAAACATCCATTTTAAAGTTCACTCCTTAATTTCCTTAGGAAGAACAAAAAGAATTGGATGAAATCACAGCAAAGAGGCAGAAAAAAGGCAAACAGGAAGAAGAGAAACCTGGGGAGGAGAAGACAATCTTACATGGTAATATATTTTTTATGCCTCTTCATTTTTATGATAAAATTTCAGATATTCACTCTGTTCTCTGTTCATATAGTATCAGTTGCCCTTACTAATCAGCTGCTGTACTAAACTGTATTAAGAATAATTGTATTTGACTATTTGCATCTCAAAGAAATTACAGCAGACTCTTCCATATTCTAATAAAGAGAGAAAATAGCATGATTAATGATTGCCACAGATGATTCTTTGAAGTGCTAGTGAATTTTTTAAAATAGTAGATAAAGAAGAAATCAGAATTGTCCATAATCTGTTCTTTCCTAGGAACAGACTCTTCCCTTAGTCATTTTATCCTTTTGTTTTTAACCCAAGTCAAATATTCTCCAGATATCTACATCATTCATAACTAAGTTATATTTTAAAAGAAAAACTTTGTTTTTCATGTGAATAGACTGGAGATTAAGATTCTCATACTAATTTTGATATGTGGAAGGAAATGCATATTCAGGAAATGTAGTCCAAAATAAATTATAAATATTCTAGAATGTTTCTGGTTCATTAATAATCAGTTATATTTGGAAAATTATGTGGTGATTATCAAACTGTAAAGAATAATTTAGTACTGTTGTATTGATTATTCTAATGTTAGATCACATATCAAATATTTAGGCCATATTTGGTTTCTCAAACTCCAGTTTTCTCTCCAAGGACACTATTTAATACTGTGGTGCTTGCAGCCATAATAAAAATAACAGCTAACAGCTACTGAGTACTTACTCTGTGGCAGGCAAGTTACTAAATGCTTTATATACACCATGCAATTTAAGTCCCACAAGTGACTTCATTGCAAACCTTGTGTTGAAAGTGGAAAAGAGAATGGAAAAGGAACCTGGAAGGGCATAAAAGAGGAAGGCAGGGAAAAAGGATAGTTGATATTATTGTTTTAACTTCTTTTCTATCCTGTTTTGCTTCTGGGTCTTTGCCAGTGACTCACAAGGCCCAAGAATTTTTCTCTTCTTCCCTCGCTGTAATTATGCTGCAGTGAAGTCTTCTTTATATATCATTAAAATGTGTAACTAAGTAAAAGAAATATAGATCTTATTTAAAGGGCTGATATTCTCTGGGTATTTAGAAATTCCAAAATACTACCTCTAATTGTAAATAATAGCAGGGATTTCAAACAGCTAAATTTTAGCTGACTCCTGGTCTTAACTTCATCAGAGTGTTATTACCTAAGCCTTAATAAAGAACAATATCCCTATGAGGAAATTGTTATCATTTAAGAGTATAGATTTTATGACTGTAGCTTGTATTTGTTCACTGCTTTCCTTTGTCTTGTTTCAGTTAAAGAAATGTATGACTACCAAGGTAGATCCTATCTTCACATACCTCAGGATGTTGGTGTTAATCTTCGGTCCACTGTGCCACCCGAGAAGTGTTACCTTCCCAAAAAACAAATTCATGTGTGGTCTGGACATACCAAGGTAAACAGATTGGTCATAGGGATTGGCCATGACATACCATTCATAATTTGGTGTTCTGGTAGCCCAAGCCTTTCCCCACAAATTCCTGCCACAATCCGCTTTTTCTGGGGTACAGCGTCAGTGAATAATGCGTTGGTAGTAGCACCAAAACTTCAGTAATTTTGCCTTAGCTCTCGGGATTATCGTGCTTAAGAGATTAGATGGTTTCTGGTTTATAAACTACGGTCATATCAAAACTAATGCAGAGACAAGATGCTTGAAACTTCTGATGTTGATATTCCTTGTCATCTGCACTATCCCAACTGATAATTCCCAGCTCTTAGCAAAGAGCAAAGGAACTGAGTACAAGAAGGAAGAGGAGAGAAAGCATTAGCAACTTGATTGCCTAAGAATTCCCTTGGATGAGAAAAATCAGTATTAAAGGTTAAAAAACATATCTTCAAAAGCTTAGTGTCAGAAAGGGTGTTCTTGGAATGCTAACAAAGGTTATTCTGGGCATGATTTTTGGAATGAAGAAAAACGGTAAATTAGATTGCTTAAAAATACACTGTCCTTTCCTTTTGTTTCATTTTAGCTGATTGATAACTATAATACTTTTTTATAGGGCGTCAGTGCTGTCAGATTATTTCCTCTCTCTGGCCATTTACTGCTGTCTTGTTCCATGGACTGTAAAATCAAGGTGAGTTTTCAATAACAGAGTAGGAATGCTGCAGAGCTAGTGCTTTGGTCAAGTCTCTTTGGTTAATTATAAAGAAATTTGGGGTTGTTAGGCAATTAGAGGTGAATTATTTTCTCTTAGGCCCCATGAATGCAGCCATTTATGAAATCCTTCCAAACATGTTGATTCAAATATGGCTCTATGGTCTAATTGGCTAGGCTCTTTTGTAAGCTTAGATAACTGATTCGAATGTAATCAGTCACTTTACAGATACACAGATACATAAATATTTAACCACTAATAATGCATTTTTTTAGAGGTTTTGAATATATAACTGAGTTCATTTGTTCCTCCGATCCGTGCGAAGTAGAGAGGACACGCATTAGAAATCCCATTTTAGAAAATAGATAATGCAATTCATCCTTTTTTTAAATAAATGCAAGTAGATACCAAGTAGCAGAAATGCTCCCAGCCTCTTCTCTGTTTTATAGTCTTAGGAGGCTCCACCTGAAGCTAGATTTCAGCTAGAGTATGTGGGGAAAAAACTCACTTGCCACTGCATGTCAGCTTGAACATGGGGAAAACCTTTTTAATAAATCTTAAATCTGAAAGAACAGTTATCTTTTTGTGTGTCTTCTGTGTCTAGATTGTTATGATGGTCAAGAAATATCAACTCTGTAATACTCTTGAGGCTTGGAAAGTTGAATCATTAAAATTTTACTCTTTGTAAACAATTCGTGGATATTAACAATATATGAAGGTAGCTTTTCTTGATGAGAGCAATCATTTAGGTATTTGTCACTACTCAGTAGCTTAAAATCACAGGCCAACTGTTTGGAGCGAAAACCTTTGTTTGCTTTAACTTTGACTTCTTACAAGCTATGTTTGTTGAGATGAAGGTCTTCTGACCAGTTAAAAAAGCATAGCGTTCAATTTTGTTCACACCCATAAACATTTATTAGGTACCTATTATGTGCAAGGGGCTGGGACTAAAAATTTATCAAGGTCCTGTCCCTGCTCTCAGGGTAATCATTTCATTATGATGTAAATGATGGTTAAAGAGTCAGGTGGAAAGTTCTGGTTTCTAAGAGGAAGCATCCTTCAGCAGGAAGATAACTGAGTAAAGTGGTGGGGGAGGGGAGTGTAGGTAGTGGAGTATGTCTGAAATGAGTAAATAGAATGGATAGGCATGGCGTGTGACGAACACTACTAGTTTGTGGTTGCTGGAGTCTCAAGTCTGAGAGATACAGAATGGCGACAGGCATCAGCGAAAGATCAGGTGCTAGAGGTCCTTGCCTACTATGCTGTGGGAACTGAGACTTTATCCTACTGGCACTGGGTGGCCAGAAGTGCTGTCTCTTTTAGAACACTGGCAACATTATTGAGGATTAGATTTGAGACAGGCAAGAATAAAGGTAGTTTTCAGTCAGTTCAGCATCTGCCTGTAGCTCAGGGCAGGATCTCAGGGTCCTGGGATCAAATCCTGCATCAGGCTCCCGGCTCATTGGGAGCCTGCATCTCCCTCTGCCTGCTGCTCCCCCTGCTTGTGTGCACTCTCTCTCTCTGACAAATAAATAAATAAAATATTTAAAAAAAAAAGAAAGAAAGAAAGAATAAGGGTAGTTTTGAAGCTATTGTATTAATTCACTTTAGGTGTGATGACAATAATTAGCCTGTTACATTTTAGTCTAGATCATCATTTTCATACAGCTTTTATAATATTTTACTTCAGAAAGTTCAAAAAAGAAATCTTCAGTACCAAAATGTTATAAACATGGGAGTTTTAATAACATTTAGTTCTTCTGGAAGTAGCTCATACTATTACATAAGTAGAAACTTTCCATCATAGAAAATATATCAAATGTACAAAAGAATTAAGAAGAAAGGGAAAAATCACTTATATCAGCTCCATCTAAGTTTTCTTGATATTTTGCTGTATCTTTCAGTATCAAATTTCAGATGTGTATGTGTGTGTGTGTGTGTGTGTGTGTGTGTGTGTGTGTAGTCCAAATGGTACAACACAGACTAGCAGCACCAAGCATCATGTTCGTTGATATATGATGCCTTTGGTTAAATCCCCAGTACCCTCAGATATGCACACACATAGCTGGTAAATGGTTGTTGTTCTTGATTGAAAGTTGTCATTCTATTGAAGTCTTATATTCAGTTTAATATTTCTATGTGTTTTTTCCCCAGCTCTGGGAGGTTTACGGAGACAGACGCTGTCTGCGGACATTTATTGGTAATACTCCTTTTCTATCTGTCTATAAATCTGTTTGGAAAGACTTTTTAAACTCCATCACTGACAGTAATGTTACTACAATGATAATGAAGGAAAGTCTTCAAAGACTCGAACTGAAGTCCTCCCACATAGACAAAAAAGGGAACTGGGGAGGGAGAAGAGCAAAAGCAGAAGTGGTCTGAGAAAACATGCTCTTTGGGGCAGCCAGGTATAATGCAGAATTGCCAAGGAGGGGATACGGTGAGAGATGACAAGAGGAAAAAGCAGTATAACCAGGGGCAGAGCACGAAGGACCTTATGTGCCATCAGTGAGGAACGTAGAATCTATCCAGAGGGCCTTGGAAAGCCAGCCATTAAACAGCTCTTGCAGGAAACTAACTCAGTCTGATCTGAAGTTTACAGAGATCACAGTGGCAGTATGAAGATGCTCTGGCAGGGCAGGCCTGCAGGCAGGGAGATGAATGACAGGGTTATTTCATTGGCCTGGATTAGAGACCGTGAGAGCCTGGCCTAAAGCAGCTGATGGAGAGGAAAGGAACAATCAAGAGTTAAAACCAGCGGGACTTAGTCACTGGATGTGAGTGATTAAGAGTGAAGCAGAAATCTAGGGTGACTCCCAGCTGGCTGGCTGAACAGGCATGCCATTGGCCATGAGAGGGGACATAAGAGGATGATGAGGTCTCACTTGTTAAATCTGAACTGCCTTTGGGATATGGGGATGAAAATGTCCAGTGAGCAATTAGCCAAGTGTTGAGCTTTGAAAAGAGGTTCGGAATCGGCAGCTAAAGCATGTAAAAGAGTAAGACTGAGTGAACTCCTTGAAGGAGAAAACAAGGCCAGAAAGAGAACAGCTTTGTGGCAAACTAGCCTTTTGGGTAGAGGATTGTTTTCTGTCTTTGTGAGTTTTCATGAGAAGGCTGGTTACATTTCCAAATTTAACTGCATTATTGAAACATTATTTGTGTGAATCGTAGTGGCTGTGTTTTTAGATTCAAGTGGGAGTCCGTTCTGCAGTGCTTTGTTAGGATTTTAGGGCCTTGCTGAACAAATAAATACTGCCCAAGGTGCCATTGCATCCTACAGGGAGACTCTCAGCAGCAGACAGGAACAAAATGGCTCTTGTACATATAGTGGACTTGGTCTCCATCTTGTATATACAGTGTTGGTCTCCATCTTGTACATTACAGTGGTCTTGGTCTCCATCTTGTACATACAGTGGACTTGGTCTCCATCTTGTACATATAGTGGTCTTGGTCTCCATCTTGTACATACAGTGGTCTTGGTCTCCATCTTGTACATATAGTGGACTTGGTCTCCATAGTAGACAGATAGAGAAACTGTCTAACTGGCAGATAGTTTTTCAGTGGAAAACAGAATTACCAGTTTTGGAAGATGGGACTCTTGCTGTAGAAAAGAATGCCTAATTACTGTGGCACGTAGCCTGATTAGAGTTCACAGGTGATGGCAGTCCGGGGCTGCTGTACATGGCTGACAATTTGTGCAATGAGTATTCTGTCAGTCTTGGTCATAAGGGGATGGTAAAAAAGAGGAAAGTTTCTGCTTTCATTTAGCCACATTTTATTCGTCCCTGTAACTTTCAAAAGAGTTGCTTGGTCTGGCAGACTGGTTTCCAAGCAAAACACCTTATAGTCCAAATGCTGTCTTAAAACAAGATAGACGTTAATGTTAGTTTCCAAAAGGTTTAGTCTCCTGAGATTCTGAAGTCACTTCCCTGAAACTTGGTAACCTGATCACAGAAATCTACAGGTATTGAAGAAGAGCTCTGAGTCCATGAACTTCTGGGCTGGGTTGCTTTGTTTCACTTAGTGAGTAATCTGGAGAACGGACCTCCCAAATGTCACTAGGCCCTCCTCTTTCATTGGCAATAATTGGTCTGTTATGTTTCCTTAAATTCTTGGCTGCTTAGTCATCAATTATGTATATGGCAAATTAAAAGATTTCTGTGAAAACTCTAAATGTTAGATCTTTTCTCTTGGTTCTTACCTAAATGTTAGGCATCAGAAACACCTAGGGAGCTTTCTGAAGGGGGAATAAAAAACCACCTACGTTCCTAAGCCCACATCTACCATATTCTGCGTCAGTAAGTCAGGGGAGGATTCCGGAGATTCTGACTCACAGGGTGGCTTGCAAATGCTTTTTCTCTTATGGTGTTTGTGTTTTGAGAGAAGATACTTCCCCTAACCTCCATTTCTGTTGTCCCTGCTTTAGGTCACAGCAAAGCTGTTAGGGACATCTGCTTTAATACCGCAGGGACACAGTTCCTCAGCGCGGCTTATGACAGGTACCTTAAGCTCTGGGACACTGAGACAGGTAAGAGCTCGTTTATACTAATGCCAGGACGTATTTATCTTATACATTAACACGTATAAACCATAGAATGTCGAGTGATCTTCTGTGGCAAAATGGGCCTCTGTAGCTGCTCATTCTCATATCGTCGACTGTCAGCTAATATCATAAAATGTTTGTAGAGTTCAAACTCAGCTACATAAGTAGCTTTTTTACTCTGAACCTTTGTTTCCATCAAATACAACTTCCAAAGCAAACATCCTGATAGATAAGTGAATTTGAAATCTTCTGGAGACGAGTTCATTGATTTTTTTGATCCCCTCCACCACCAAGCACTGCATTGCACATAGTAGAAGCACAATAAATGTCTGATGAACAAAATTAAATTTCATTGCCCATGCTGATTAAAAAGTAAGTCTGTCTGCAGACCCGCGGGTCAGGTGGTTTTATATATTCACAGACGTTAATTGTATCAATACGTTGTGGCTAGTATAATTTTGCATAATTAGAGTACCATCTTTCATCTTACCAAGTTCTAAGGGTAAAGATAATAGCTAATGTTTATTGAACATTTACTGTTTACCAAGCATTGTACTAGGCACTTATATTCAGCATCACATCCAACTCTTAAATAGCCCTATAATTACTGTTATTATTATTATAGATGAAGAAATTGAGGCGTAAAGGGGGAGCTTTTCCAGAGCCACACAGCTTGTAAGTGGCTGAACTGATTTAAACCAAGGTCTCTCTGATGCCAGAGCCCCTACTCTTACCCCACAGTGGTTCTCAACTCAGGCTACACATCACAATCACTTTAGATATTCTGCAATTGATGATACAGATTTGCTTTTGAAAAAAAAATATTTTTAATTATAAAGAATCTGTGAAAAGGAACAATATAGTTTATAGTAAGGAACAAGCAGTCTGCCCTTCCCCAAAATGTACTAAGCAGATGATCTCTAGATTTTAATCCCTGGGCTATCTTCGAAGTGGTCAAATTCCTTTTCCCTACTTTAACTTAAGTCTTTGGTTTTAGGACAGTGTATATCAAGATTTACAAACCGAAAAGTGCCCTATTGTGTCAAATTTAATCCCGATGAAGATAAGCAAAATCTCTTTGTAGCTGGTATGTCTGATAAAAAGATTGTGCAGGTAAGTCTTTTTTACAGTATTTTTAGTAAGATTCCTATAGTTTATGTCGTATTAGGGGATGGAATAAGGAATATTAACTTGTTTAATGCTTGCTGCTCATGGTCTATTTTTAGTAGAAAACAGTCATTATGTTAGTTGTTATGTTATTTTCTTCACTTTCCATAGTTCTGATCTTTATTTTCATATCTGCTCCACTTCTGTCTTTACCTTTTCTCTTGTTTGATATACAGTGGGACATTCGAAGTGGAGAAATTGTGCAGGAGTATGACCGGCATTTGGGAGCTGTCAACACCATTGTTTTTGTTGATGAGAATAGGAGATTTGTGAGCACATCTGATGATAAGAGCCTAAGAGTTTGGGAATGGTAAGTTTTCATCAGTAGAAGATCTGATTTATACAATTATAGCAAGCAATTTAAAAATTTGTAGCCAAAGAAAAGCCTGATACTATGCAACCATATGAATATTTTCACAACTATGATCTCTGGCTTGCCAACCAAATTGTTTTAAACATTTCAGTACCCAGAATATGGAAATAAAGATTTAGACATGCTACATTTCATAGTCTTTGGTCAGTCTATCTAAAGATTATATATTTTGAGCCATTTTTCTTGCATTGGTGAAAAGTTTATATTGTGTTGCCTTACATTGTTTATTAGGTACTTTATTTGTCTTTGCAAAATGACTGATGAGATGTAGGGCCCACAAATATATAGACTCGATTATTCACCTTTGGGATTAAACATTAGATCCTGGCCTCAGAGTCAACCCAAAAAAAGAAAAAATACTTAAAAATCTCTTAAGTTTTTAAATGTCTACATTATGGTTACTCAGTACTGAAAGTAGCCCCATGTCCTCACCCATTGTGTCCTGCCATTCATAACACATAATGGTAGAAAACAAATGTTTTATTTGTAGAATGTGTTGGTTAGTTTTGCTTTCCTTGAGAGAGAAAGAAAAACTTTCCTAAAGTCAAGAAATACTAACACTAGTTTCACTAAGTATCAGAGATCATGTTTTATGATTTATTTACAAAGAAATGCATAATAGTCTTTTTGTTCAAAGGAATGTTTGGATGGAGCCAAACTCATTTTCATAGTCAGTTACGAAGCACAACTCAGCCATGTTGACAGCCTTGCAGGTCTTAGAAAGTGTGACTTCCCACCCTGGAAGTTGTTCTGCTTTAAGAAGTGGGAAGCCAGGAGTTTGCTTCTGAAACTGAGTCCCTTTGGGGAGCTGAGGAGGTCCCTAACCATCATCAGGGAAATTTGGGTAATTGAAAGTTTCATGTAATTGAACTGCAGTTTCTCCCACGCTCCCATTCATGGAGAGCCGACTATATACTTGATGTATAGTTTTAATATCATCCTTAAGGTCCATGATTTGAGACTGTCTTACAACTAAGATCTTCCTTACTTCAGAAATGATGTTTTATGCCGAGAATCTGATATGGACCTGAAGTTTTATATGAGCCGCCTTAAACTACTTGCACCATACTCTGAAGCATAAACATATCCCTGTACTTGTTTTGTTTATATACTTTAGCAGTTTGGTTATACTTAAACTTTCAGATGTTTCTGTCTTCAGATGATATTTCAGCTCCGTTTTAAAACGTGGAGTGGTTTAAACGAAATTGGTAATTATTTAAATGAAGCACCAGTTACAGGACTCTAAGAACACTTGCGTGTGTTTTCTAAATTAGAGCATTGGTCAGCAAAATATCTTTATTAAATTAAGGGGTAATGTCAGCCTGTTCCTCCTCAGAGCTTAAGAAATACTCCTAAGAGTCATAATAGTGTGTCATTATAAATGATGACATCCTTTAGACTTCATTGGCTATTGGAACCTTCCTCACCAATCCTCACGTGAGGATACGTGCCTCTTGTCCGTGATCCCACACAAAGCTTTGTTTCTCACAGTTTTTTAGTGCTTGCACATTTGTTCCTGTGTGAGCCATGCTCACAGCATGTCCCCAGCGTCAGCATGGTGCCTGGCACATCGTATGCGCTGAATATCTAAGGAAGTCGTTATTGTCATAATTATTAATGATGCAACAGGTATTGAGCCCTTTCTGTGTGCCATGCACGCTAAGCATTTTATGTGAACACTCTGATTTAATGTACCAAAGTAGTCTTTATGAGATAGATGTATTTGCTCTCCCTGTTTTATAGATGAGGAAACTAATACAGGTTAAGAAATTTATCCAAGATTCCATGAGACATGAAAAGCCAGAATTCAAACTGGTATTAAGCTGATTCCAAAGATTGAGATTTTTTTCCAGCTTTATGGAGGTATAATTGACAAATAAATATATTTAAAGTGTATAACATAATGATTTGATATATGTATACATTGTGAAAGGATTCTCACTGAGTTAGCCCATTTACCACTTGAGATATTTACCTTTTTTTTTGGTAAGAACACTTAGAAGAACTACTCTCTCAGCAAATTGCAGTTACACAATACACTGTTGTAACTACAGTCACCCTGTCATGTATTAGATCCTCAGACCTTATTCATCTTACAAATAAGAGTTTATACCCTTTTATCAGCCTCACGTAGTTCCCCAACTCAACCCAAGCCGTTGGCTACCACCAATCTACTCTGTTTTTATGAGTCCAAGTTTTGTTTTGTTTTTTTAAGAGTGCACATAGAAGTGATACTATGCAGTATTTGTCTCTGTCTGGCTTATTTCACTTAGCATAATACCCTCAAGGTCTATCCATGTTGTTGCAAGGGGCAGCATTCCCTTTTTTAAGGCTGAATAATATTCCATTATATATATATTATATATATATACAAATACCGCATTTTCTTCATCCATTCTTTCACACTAAGACTGTTTCCATACCTTGACTCTTATGAATAATGCTACATTAAACTCGAAGTACAAGTATCTCTTCAGGATAGTAATTTCATTTCCTTTGGATATATACCCAGAAATAGGATTGATGGGGCATATGGTAGTGCTCTTTTAAATGTCTTGAGGAATCTCCATACTGTTTTACATAGCAGCTAGATGTACCACTTTATATTCCCACCAACAGTGTTTGAGAGTTCCCTTTCTTCCACATCCTCACCAGCCTTTGTTATCTCTTTATCTTTCTGATAATAGTCATCCTGCTGTGTCAGGTGATATCTCATTGTGGTTTTGATTTGCATTTCCCTGATGATTAGTAATATTGAGCACCTTCCTGTACCTGTCGGCCCTCTGCCTATCTTCTGTGGGAAAATGCCTGTTCAGGTCCTTTGCCCATTTTTTAACTGCGTTACTTGGCTTTTTGATAATAGTTGTATGAGTTCCTTATATAGTTTGGATATTGACCCTTTGTCAGGTATGTGGTTTGCAAATATTTTCTGCCATTCCTTAAGTTGCCGTTGCATTTTATTGATGGTTTCCTTTACTGTACAGAAGCTTTTTACTTTGAGGTAGTCCCACTTGTTTATTCCAATATCCAGGAGCTTATCTCCTGTGTTTTCTTCCCAAGTTTCAGGTCTTATGTACAAGTCTTCAATCCATTTTGAGTTGATTTCTGTGTATGGTGTAAGGTAGGGGTCCAGTTTCATTCTTTTGCATGTGGAGATCAAGTTCTCCCAACACCATTTATTGAAGAGACTATCCACCCTTTCTCCATTGTATAGTTTTGACTCCTTTGTCGAAAATTAATTGATTATATATGCATGGGTTTATATCTGGGCTCTCTGTTCTGTTCTGTTTGATCTGTTTTTATACTAATACCATATTGTTTTGTTTATTATAGCTTTTATTTAACTAGAGTTAAAATCAGGAAGCTTGATGCCTCCAGCTTTGTTCTTTCTCAGGATTGCTTTGGAGTCTTTTGGGGTTCCATACAAATTTAAGGGTTTTTCTAATTCTATCAAGTATGCCATTGGAATTTTGGTAGATAGGAATTGGATCTTTCAGATTGGTTTGGTATTATGGACATTTTACTATATTAATTCCATGTACAGATCTTTCACCTTGGTTAAATTTCTTCCTATTTTCTTGTTTTTTGATGCTATTATAAATGGGATTGTTTTCTGAATTTCTCTTTCCAGGAGTTCATTGTTAAGTGTCTAGAAATGCAACTGATTTTTTAATATTGAGTTTGGATCCTGCAACCTCACTGAATCATTTATTGGTTCTAACAGTTTTTGTGTGTGTGTGTGAAGTCATTAGGGTTTTCTATATATAATATTATGTTATTTCCAGAGACAGTATTACTTCTTTGTTATTCGGATACCTTTTTCTTCTGGCCAGATGACTCTGGCTAGGACACTCAATACTATGTTGAATAAAAGTGGTTAGAACAGACACCCTTCCTGATTTTAGAGTAAAACCTTTCAGCCATTTACAGTTATGTATGATGTTAGCTGTGGGCTTGTCACACATGGCTATGTTCCCCATATACCCAGTTTATTGAGACTTTTTATCATAAAAGGATATTATATATTGTCCATTTTGGGGGCATTTATTGAGGTTATCATATTATTTTTATCCTTCCTTTTTGTATTTCATTGATTGATTTGCATATGTTGAATCATACTCACCTCCCAGGGATAAATCCCACTTGATCATGGTATATGATTCCTCTAATGTACTATTGAATTCAGTTTACTAAAATTTTACTGAGTATTTTTGCATCTATATTCATCAGGGATGTTGGCCTGTAATTTTCTTCTCTTGTAATGTCTTGTAATGGCTTTGGTATCAGCGTAGTATTGGCCTTATAAAATGAGTTTGGATGTGTTCCTTCGTCTTCTGTTTTTTTGGAAGAATTTGAGAAGGATTAATATTTATTCTTCTTTAAATGTTTGGTGTAACTCACCAGTGAAGCCATCTGGTCCTGGACTTTTTTTGTTGTTGGGAAGCTTCTGATTACTGTTTCAGTCTCCTTAATCGTTATTGGTCTCTTCAGATTTTCTATTTCTTCATGATTCTGTCTTGGTAAGTTACATGTTTCTAGGAATATTTATTCATTTCTTCTAGGTTTTCTAATTTGTTGGTATATAATTGTTCATAGTATTTTCTTGTGATCATTCATCCTTCTGTATTATCAGTTGTAATCTCTCTTTCATTTCTGTTTTCATTTGAGTTTTTCTTTTTTTCTTAATCTAGCTAAATGTTTGTCAGTTTTCTTTTTCAAAAAACCAGCTCTTGGTTTCATTGATCTTTTCTATTATCTCTTTAGTCTCTATTTCATGTGTTTCCTCTCTGATCTTTGTATTTTCTTCCTTCTGCTAACTTGGGTCTTAGATTGTTCTTCTTTTCCTGGTTCTCAAAGTGTGTAAGTTAAGTTGTTTATTTGAGAGTCTTCTTCCTTAATGTAGGTGTTTATTAGTATAAACCTCCCTCTGGCTTTTCTGCATCCCATAAGTTTTGGTATGTTGTGTTTCTGTTTTCATTTGTCTCAAGATAGGTTTTGATTTCCCCTTTGTTTTCATCTTTGACCCATGTTTTGTTTAGTAGCATGTTAATCTCCACATGCTTGTACATTTTTCAGTTTTCTCATAATTGATCTCCAGTTTCATACCTTTGTGGTCAGAAAAGATGCTTGATATGATTTCAGTCTTAAACATATTATGATTGTCTTGTGGCATAATATATGATCCTTCCTAGAGAATATTTCGCGTGCACTTAAGAAGAATGTGTATTCTGCTACAGTTTGGTGGAACGTTCTATATACGTCAGTTAGGACCATCTGGTATAATGTGTCATTTAAGTGCAATGTTTCCTTATTGATTTTCTGTCTGGATGCCCTGTCTATTGTTGACAATGGAGTATGGATGTCCCCTGCTATTATTGTATTGCGTGCTATCTATTTCTCCCTTCAGATCTGTTAACATTTGCTGTACGTGTTTAGGTGCTCTGATGTTGGGTATATAAATACTTGTATTTGTTATATCTTTCTTCTTAATGAATTGACCCCTTTAACCTTATATAATGGCCTTCTTTGTATCTTATTGCAGTTTTTGGCTTAAAGTCTGTTTTGTTTGACCCAAGTATAGCAGCTACCCGGCTTTCTTTTAGTTTCCATTTTCATGGAATATGTTTTCCATCCTTTCACTCTCAGTCCTTAAAACTGAAGTGAGTCTCTTATAACAGTATGTAGTTGGGTCTTGTTTTGTTTTGTTTTGTTTTGTTTTAATCCATTCAACTAACTTGTGTCTTTTGTAAACTTAGTTCATTTACATTTGAAGTAATTATTGAGAAGTCTGGACTTTTACTAGTGCCATTTTGTTCATTGTTTTCTGGTTGTTTATAGTTCCTTTGTTCCTTTCTCTCTTCCTCTCTTCCTTTGTGATTTGATGATTTTTCTATAGTAGTATGTTTTGATTTCCTTCTGTTTCTCTTTTGTGTATCAATGATAGGTTTTTGCTTTGTGGATACCATGAGGCTTACATAAAACATGCAGATCTTGAATTCTTAATCATATGGCTGGTTAGTTAGATGAATGAAGGGTCTGGTGGGGAGCGAAGATAACTTGCATCCAGTTTGATGCAAGAAGATACCTTACATCCAGGGATTACTAGTGTTACTGGCAGCTTGCAGAAAGGGAGACCCCAACCACCTCAAAGTGAAAACTGACCCTAGCAGTAGGAAAATTCTTATTAGTAGGACCATCAGACAGGTGGTGTTTGCCATACTTTCACACCCTACTTGCTAAGAGTAGCACAATGATACAAGAAAACAAACTAAAGGAAACTTGGTTTTCTTAAACAATCCTAGATTATTACGATTAGTAGACAGTTTTAAAGGAGAATAAGAGATTATAATTAGATATTGAACAGCCTATGGTATGCTAATTGGCTAAATTCATGAGATGTCATAGACATGTTTTCTCCCAAAGGTATTTATTATGTTAAAATATTTCTAGAAGAAAATTTGACAGATGTTGATCTGTTTATCTTTTATCTTTAAAATTTCATAGATTTTTTTTAAGGTTTCTTTCAGTGATTTCATTTCCAGATTGAAGATTATATGTAAGATATAAGTTACTAGCTTATTATACTGAATTAGTTTCTAATTAGAAAATAATGTTGTGTTTTTTAAATATAACTAAGCCTAGCAGACATTTTCAATAGCATAACAGTGTTCATAGAGTATTCATACCCATTTCTTGTTCTAGAGCTCACTGTACCAAGATTCCTTGAAATAAGGAATCCATGTGTATTTTTTTTATTTACTTTTAGGAGAACATTGATCTGAACCTAGACTATGGTTAATTTAGAAATGCTCTTATGTTTAAAACTATGTTATTGATTATTATTGGCTAATAATTTTATATGAGGAGGGAAAAACAGTTGAACTTTTTTCAGACTGCAGGTCTTTTCAGTACATTTGGGTCATTTTGAATGTCACTTCTCATTGGTACTTTAGAGAGGTATAAAATGCTGCAAATTTACTAGATGATATTGTTCCCTAGGTTACACCTAAAAATACTTTCTTCTAACCAAGACCCTCATAGAAGTTTTTTCTAATCATTTGCTGCTTCTGGATGGGTAGACGGATGGATAGAGAAAATCCTTACTTAAAGACAAATTATTATTATAATTATTGCTATTATTTTCTAACTGATCAAAGTTTTGTAACTTGAACCATAGTTAGAAATTGATATTGCTCCTCTATATTTTGTTATTCATCAGATTACATTTTCCACAGATTAGTCTGTAAAAAAACATTTCTGGTCACTCATGAAAAGCAACAAGACCAAAATCCTTCAGAATTACTAAAGAATTTTTTTTATCATGGAGAATATTAAAAACAAAAAGGCATTTGGACCTTTTCATGGTTCTAGATTTAGGTGACTAGTTTTGGATTTTTGTTGTCTTTGTTTTATTCTTTGTGTCACTCACATAAGAATTTCTTTAATGCATTTTTCTCCTGCACCATATACCTGTAGAATAATAGACAACATCCAGGTACCAAGCACTTAATCTCCCTTCCATCCAGAAATCTCATTACTTGCAGATGGGCTCCACCCACTTGCAGATCCCTGTACAGCTTCGCCCACTATCCCCTTGCACTGCTGAAGGCTCTTTAACCCTCTCACCTGCTTGTAGAGTTAACAAGTTAAGGCTGACTGGCAGGTAAACTAAAACTACCTCCCTCCTTGCCTCAGACATCTTGCTGCTGCCTACCATGGTACATTTTTAGATGAGTTCATTGTCACAGAACTTCAATCACAGACATTTTTTTTTAACATAAAGGCCAAAGTTTAAGTCAAATAGAGTTGGAAAACTAAGTCACTAACAGTGTTATAATTGTCATGGAAAGGCATTTGTGAAGTACAAGATTTGTAATAAGCAACAGGATGCCATTTTGTGATTTTCCTTCCCCCCCCCAGGAAGTTTCATGAAAGGTTAATTAAATATATAATCTCAAGAATATCTCTTTAGTTTCAGAGAGAACTCTTCTAAGGGTACTTTTTTTAAAAATTACTGAATTCTGATAAGCTGTTTTTAAATTTTAGGGATATCCCTGTGGATTTCAAGTATATAGCAGAGCCCAGTATGCACTCGATGCCTGCAGTGACTTTGTCTCCAAATGGTGAGTGAGTAGGTAGAATGTGGTTTTAAATGCGCCTCTAAGACAAAGTGTGATGTCTGTATTCAAAAGAACTTTGGGGGAAAAAAAAAAAAGAACTTTGGCCGTTTCCTCCTAGGGGAAGTCTGTCACAGGGCCTTAGTTGTATAAGGAAACCTTTTCAATATTAAAAATAGTCACTGGTTTTCATCTGTGAGTCACCCATTCTCTTGTTTTTTCAAAAAAAAAAAATAATAATGAGAAGAAGGAGGAGGAAGAGAAACAGTGAATTGCAGCTAACATTGACTGAACATCTAAGGATTTCCATCTGAGGATGAGGGTTTTTTTTAAATAATTCTCCCTCCAGCAGAATCATGTTGAATCATTTGATTTTATTGTGATTTTATTGTGAGCTCTTCTTCTTTCAGAGGATAGGGAATTTTAATCTCGTCCCCCATAATAAGAATACTTAGCAATTTACTATAAAAGATGTTCTTAGACAAAATAAAAAAGATAAATCCATCTACTACTGCTTTCTGTTCAATAGTGCATTGCCTTCTGAGTACAAAGTAATTTATACTACAGATACCCTGACAGTATACTGACAGACTTAGAGCTCTACACGAGGGTGTTAGACTACATGGTCTCATGTTTGGGCAACATTGCCACCAAAGCCCCTGTTAACTCCCAGAGCTCCTATGAGTGTGGAGCAAGGAAGAGGAGGCAAGAAATCATTTGCTCCATCAAGGCGTCTGCCACAGGCAAATCAGTGCTCATTTTTGTCAAGTGCCCTATGATTTTTATAAGAAGAACAATCTAACCAGGTCCTATTTTGATAACCACCACGTTGCATACTGTCACATTTGTCTCTCTGTATCTACACCTTTTGTAGTGATTTTTACACTACCCATTACAAATATTGTGCCCATCTTGAACAAGGCCCTTTACCCTCTCAGACTGAATATTGTTAAGAGCATTCCCTTAGTTAATAATGTCTGCAAGTACATCAGATGCAAGAAGATACTACAATTTAGGCTCTAGAGACGTTGTTGAACCTTGGGTAGATAAAAGCAATTTGGCCTTTCAGTAACAGTTCCGACAATTTTTTTAATCGTATCTCTTTTTTGTATGGTTTTATTTAATAATCCTAGGTCTTCTCACCTAGCGTTAATCTTTACTTTTTCCATAATTAACACAGATAAGTCTCTTCTCCCCCATGATTCTCTTGTCTAAAATTATTTTCATTTCATAAAATTTTACTTTAGTTCTGTTAATGCTAACCTCAGAATTTCTGTGTATCCTTATTCAAACAAAAAAAGCTTTTCTATGAAGAGCGCTCAATGATACGGGATTATTCGAGCAAAATCCATTACTTCTTTATATATAAATCCCTCTTGTCAGTGACAAATTTGTAACACTTTACAGCTGGTATGGTAAATTCATTTTCCTATTATTATAAAGCAATTGGGAACAAAAGAATATTAATGTCTGAATAGATTTAAAATAAAAGGTCTTTTTAGAATTTTCAGTCTTGCTCTAACATGTCTCATTTATTGAATTTACAGGGAAATGGCTAGCGTGCCAATCAATGGACAACCAAATCTTAATTTTTGGAGCACAGAACAGATTTAGATTGAATAAGAAAAAAATTTTTAAGGGCCATATGGTAGCGGGTTATGCTTGTCAGGTGGACTTTTCACCAGACATGAGGTAAGTTTAAATCTTCTTGTGTATTCTCGTATTCAAACATGATGACATAAACATGACATAAATGGCGTACAAATAGTAACAGTTTAAAAATCACTGTCACGTATGTAATTGCATGATAACTATTCAGATTGTCACAACACCTGATGGAAAGACAGGAACAAATTATGAAAACTACATTTGGCTTTTTAAGTTCTTCAGTGGGTCTTTTTATCTTCCTTAGCCCCGTGCCCTTTAACCACATCATCTGTATGGGCTATGCCAAATTTTCTCTCTGCTTTTCTCACAAGGCTCAGAGGACTGTAATCACTATGTGGCTGTGATTAAACACTGGCAGAATTAATTCTGTGTTGTAGTGTTGACATTAACAACTTCACTGCAGCTTTTCTGTGGTGAGACCTCAAATCCAGCTCTTGACTCTTTCTAGGCGGCACTGTATTCATGAAGCCCAGAGAGAGTCCTTCTAGGAGTGAAACTGCATCCATTCCCCCATTCTTAACTAAAATATATAAGGAGAAGTAATCCAGAAGTCTCTGTAACCTTGTATGTTTAGGCTGGGAATTGTACCATAGACTCCTACCTCTGAGTCAGTCTTAGACATTTGCAGAAGTGTTGAAGCTAAAAAATAATTATGAAGGTGGTTGAGTCTATCTGCAGTAGAACGGGTATCCCCAGGCTCTGTGTGACCCTGGTTCCCCTGCACTGTCTCCAACTTTCTAAAGAGTAATTGGATACTGCTTCTGTTGTGGCCCCTGGGTTTCCCAACCTTCCAGGTTAATACATTTTTTACTCACAAATTGGTGGCTCGATGGGGAGATTTTTTTTTTTTTTGGTAGAAGTTTAAATTATAGACTGCTTTATGCTCTGCCTTGTTATTCTGAGTATTATATAGTCACATTGACTTATTTTTTTATGTTACTGTGAAAAAGATCAACTCTCTGTTCCTTATCCACTTTGTCAGTTTAAGTTTGGACAATTTGAATTTATTTTTCTTCCCATTCTAGCTATGTGATTTCAGGAGATGGCAATGGAAAATTGAACATCTGGGACTGGAAGACCACAAAACTCTACAGTCGATTTAAAGCTCATGATAAAGTGTGTATAGGGGCAGTGTGGCATCCTCATGAAACATCTAAAGTCATAACATGTGGTTGGGATGGTCTCATTAAATTGTGGGATTAATGAGATTAACCCTTATCTAGGGTCATTTTTGATCCAGTATCGTATTTAACTATATTTAATTATTAAATGTGTTGGATGACAACTTGCTTTACAAATTATGATTTCCTTACATGGCCTTATGAAGCTGACCCATTGTTTAAAAAAAATTTTTTTTGTAAATTTGGCTCGTATAATTTCATTGGCAACTTCATTTTGTTCTTTATAAACGTTATTTATACAGAAAATGAACACTGACTTTTCTGTGTGGTGAATAGTTGTTGTTGGCAGACAGTTTGGGTTTACCCTCCTTGACATACCGAAAGGATCTCTTTGGAGTTGAGGAAGAATCCCTGGTGGATTTGGGGTTTTAAGGAGGTAATATAATTAATGACAAATAATTCTGAAAGGCACTATGTTTACTTCTTCAATAAAAAGGGAAGTAAGGAACAGGGGCGATGTAATTTAATGTGAATCTGAAAGAAGGTAAAACCACCCACAATTACTGTTCCCATTATTTTTGGTGGGTCAAGTTCAAATCTTTTGAATTCAGGAGTTCTGTTTTTTATGACCTATATCGTATGTTTACTTGTAAGCCAGCAATCTTCTCTGACTGCAGCATTCCTCTAACTATTAAACAATGGAAAATAAACAGTCCAGAGTTTTTTCCACGGCTTTCTTCCTGTTCAGTATAGACAGGACTATATGTAATCAGAGAATTATGTTATTTTTGAAGGTGAAACTCAAGAGAATTGAGTCAAGACTTTGAGTTTTGTTTGTATTTGCTATCTGTAAGGACCTGGCTACACTTCCAGAAATCAGGGTCTCCTAGGTCATCGATTCATAGATGTTACTACTGAAATACTCCTTATAGGAGATAGGGTATGAGGGCATCGTCCAAAACATCAGCTTGTAATTTCTTTGAAGTGGTATGTTTCATCTTTAAAATTATTCTGATTTTGCTTGTGAATATATGCAACAGAACTTCTTAAGATTAGAAAAATTTTTAACTTCTCTCCAAATCTTTGAATAAAATTGATACTCCAGGAAGATGGCTGCGGTTCCCCAGTTTGAGAAGCAAGAACTGGTTGGTTAAAAAAAAAAGTTTAGAACTTCAGATTGTGAAATGAGGATAGCCTCTTGCATATAGTAGCTAACAGCACTTGGGTTGACAAGCCATTTCTCCTGTTTGTTTTATTACGAATCTCTGTAAAGATATGTGAATATTTGAATGCGCTTTGAAATATTTCAGTACCATGCTTAAAAACATTGGTTCACAGCTGCTCAGAGTGCCAACTTAGAGACCAAAATCATGTTGAATGTTGATATCCTCAGGGCATTAGCTCTGAGTCCTGGGCTGTCGAGAGCAATTCATGCTCCTTGTGCTTAGAACTTCCATTTTCAAACAATTAACTTTTAAAAAGGCCTGGTATAGATGACCTGGCACTATGGCCACATATAAATAAATTTCAAAGAAGAAGATAGAAAAAGAGAATAAAAAATGGTAAGACATGTTATTTTGGGGCACACAGACACTCAAAGAAATACAAACACACTGCCCGCCTTCTGCCTTTGTGTATCTGCCAGCTAGAGTGGCTGAACTTCCCGAAGAGGAAGGAATTCACACAAGACCTTTTCTTTAGTCCCAGATCACTGGTTTTAACAAATGTGAATGACTGAATTGTGACGGGACAGAAAGAATTAATTATATATACATTTAAACTATCTTGTCCAGCATTGGTATTGTATATGTTACAAATCATAATTTCTAAATCTGGGTTTATTTTATTGTGCTTTTGACTGTTTCTAAACTAACTGTATATAAAAGTTGTCTCTTTTTTTAAAAAAAAAGATCGTATTTTTAAATAAAGCATTTTTTCTAGAAAGTGTTATCAAAATTTTCATTCTTAGTCTTAAGACTTAACTGTTGGACAACTTAAACCATCTGCAGATTTTAAATGGGCCATTTTATTTTATGGGGAGAAAAGATGCTTTAGAAGTGAGGATGATATATGAATGTGGTATATTAAAGGGTTTTTTCTAGTTAATAACAAATACAGGGCAGCTCACTGAGAGCACACAGATTAAGTCTAACACATTCCGTATTTGTTCACTTAGTGGTGGCACTGAGTTACAGTTGTACCCATTTCAGAGTATACAAATGAGTGGGTTCTTTTCCAGCTTAAAAAAGTCTCAAGGGCGCCTGGGTGGCTCAGTGGGTTTAGCCTCTGCCTTCGGCTCAGGTCATGATCTCAGGGTCCTGGGATTGAGTCCCCCATTGGGCTCTCTGCTCAGCAGGGAGCCTGCTTCCTGCGCCCCTCCCCCTGCCTGCCTTTCTGCCTACTTGTGACCCCTCTCTCTCTGTCAAGTAAATAAATAAACTCTTTTTAAAAAATTTTTAAAAGTCTCAAGATCCCGTTGTTACTGGAATTAAGTAGTTACCTTCTGGCCCCTTTTCCTCACTGCAACCTTTGTATCAAACCCAGATCTCCTTCCTAAAGGTTAGAATAAAAGTGATGCTTTACTGAAAGTGTTAATCAAATAAATATTTAAATATTGCAGCACAAGCTGGGAATATTTTGTCCTTATAAGGAGATAGTTTTAAGATAAGGAATGGGGGATAGCACCAAACAGGCACTTCTCTAAGTAAAAAAGTATAGAGTGATTCTTGACGATGCATTGTAAGGCTGGTTGATGTCCTTATTGGCATATTTAAAAATCACTGGAAGGAAAACTGTGACAGTGAAATATTAAACTCTTGAATGACAGCCGTAAGGACTACAACACCAACAATGATTATAGAAGGCTTTCCTTGAAGAACAGTGTTGCTCAGCGCAGACGGAGAGCTATCTGCATCAGAATCACCCAGAGATGGTGTTGCTCACTGAGATACAGAAGAGAAGAAAAGGGAATTAGTTGCAGGAGCCATCACAAAATCAGGTATGGGGAAGGCACATGTAAAATGCCATCCAAGTCCACATATCCAGCAACAGTAGTCAGTTTGGGTGTCAAGGTGAGACCTAGGGGATACTGATGCTGTGTGCTGTCAAAGACGTATGTTTTCCACATTTTGACATCTCTGAAATAGGGCCATGGCTTAAAATCTGTGCTGTATCATGGTTTAATTGGCAGCATTCCCTCTTAGGGGATCATACAGTAACTGATGAAATACAGTAGAAACAAGGCAAGTGCTAGGGGACCTATGAAGAAGAAGAGATGATCCAATAGAAAGAAGGTTCTATCACAGCACGTGGCTTAAAATTCCTGAGTCCATGAATTTTCAGAGAACACCTATGTTCTCAAGTGTTCTTCCTTTGATCAATGGGTAAATAAAATGAGTGAACTAACAAAAGTTTGCCATTGAGAAATATATAGTTATTTATATTAATATATGTTTGAATGTGTATTAATGTAAATATACCAAAAAATGTGTATATTCATTCACTGGGTCAAACTCAGCACTTTTAGCAAGGTCCCCAGTTAATCCACACACTAAGGATGAGAACCAGTGTGGTAGAGTCTGAGTGTTTCAGAAATGGCACTGTTTAGTACACATAAGAGAAATTTTGCTAACCAAATACATGCATGTGTAGATGCATGTACATTTAGGTTTTTATGTATGTATGTATGTATACATATGTGTATGTGAAGATATGTATGTATATATATTTTCCATATTTCTATGTTCATAATCACTTTAATAATTGTGGAAACAGCTTTCTCAACCTAAACACTGCCATTTTATCTGGAACTTGAGGGAAAAGAAGTTGCAACTTGCAACCAGAATCTTTAGAGGGGCTTTATTTTTAGTGACAAAGAGCGAACTCCTATGCCTGTACAGCTTCCTATAACTGCAATCACAATCTTTAGGGGAATTTTCTAGCCCCCCACATCCTATTCTTCACTCTTCAGCATTTGAGACCTGAGGGACTAACTCAAATCTCAAACATTTTATAAGTACATGTTCCAGGACAGTGCTAATAGAAAATGTGAGCCATGTGTGTCATTTTTTTTCATGTGTACAATTTTTAACTTCCTGATGGCCACATTAAAAAATGGGATATTAATTTTAATAATATATTTCATCTAATGTAATATATCCAAAGTATTATTTCAACATTCAGTTATCTTTCTAAAAGATTTAGGGACGCCTGGGTAGCTCAGTCAAGCATCTGCCTTCAGCTCAGGTCATGATCCCAAGGTCCTGGGATCGAGTCCTGCATCAGACTCCTTGCTCAGCAGGAAGCCTGCCTCCCTCTGCCTGCCACTGCCCCTGCTTGTACTCTCGCTCTCTTTCTCACTCTCTCTCTCTGGAAATAAATAAAATCTTAAAAAAAAAAAGATGGATTTATTTATTTTTTACTTTAGAGAGACAGCGTGAGCTGGGGGGGAGGGCCAAAGGGTGAGGGAGAGAGAGAATCTCAAGCAGACTCCCTGCTGATGTGGGGCTCCATACCCAAAGCCCTGAGATCACGACCTGAGCTGAAATCAAGAGTCAGATGTCTAACCAACTGAGCCACCCAGGTACCCCTCAATTACTTTTTAAATAAATATTTTACTTTCCTCATACTAAGTCTTTGAAATCTGGTATGTCACACATAACAGCACATCTCAATTTAGATACTAAATATTTATCAGATACCTTACCTGTTTCACACCAAGTCAATTTACATACCTAGTTGTTGCAAATACATCAGAGTTTTCTAATAACTGAATCAGGTACAAGTTTTTAAATTTAAGCTAATTAAAAGTAAATAGAATTTGAAATTCAGTTCCTCAGTCATGTTGGCCACAATCGAAGTGCTCAATAGCAACTTGGGGCTAATGGCTGCCATGTTACCCATAACAGGTCTAGCACCACTTTTGAGATCCATGGCTCAGATACTCCACTGCTTCATCTTCAGAAAGGAATCAAAGGTTCAGACTACTCAAAATACATTAAGAATATAAATTTTTCTATGCTTCATTCTGGGTAGTTTCCTCAGGTTTATCTTCCAGTTTGCTTTGCAGTCTCTTCAGCTGTGTCTAATTGCAGCTCAATGCATTAAATGTATCCCAGTGATTTCCCCTGTATGGAAGGTCTAGGTATACTCTTTTATATTTACCTGTTCTTCATATGTCATTTTCTTGAGGTTTCTATATAGTCTTTCATGCCTTTAACCATTTTAAACAATTTATATTATACTTTAAGACTTGGTACATCAAATGCTTGGGCTGAAAAACCCAGCATTTATTGTGTATGTCAACTCTACCTCACGGTGGGCCACTACCTTGTCAGTTTTAATTTCTTATTAGGAATCCATCTCAAGTGGGTCTTGTTTTTTCTTTTTCTTTTTTTAAAGATTTTATTTATTTATTTGACAGAGAGAGAGTGATCACAAATAGGCAGAGAGGCAGGCAGAGAGAAAGGAGGAAGCAGGCTCCCCGCTGAGCAGAGAGCCAGATGCAGGGCTTGATCCTGGGACCCTGAGATCATGACCTGAGCTGAAGGCAGAGGCTTAACCCAATGAGCCACCCAGGTGCCTTGATTTTTCCTTTTTTGAAGAAATCCTTTGTAGCCTGAGTTGAAGAGTCCCTTCACAGTGGTTTTACATTCGTTTCTGCCATACACCTTATGTATCACTCCCTCCGTTTTTTATCTTCACTTCTCAGCTTATGATTTTCCTCACCATGAGATTAATAGAAATTCAATCCTTAAACAGGCCAGAGGTTCCAAATGCTCCTGGGAAACTTCTAGTTTCTCCCAGACTTGCAGCAAGAATAGGCTTTCTTATGTTGGGGAGTGGGGATGAGGGCAGTAGGTTTTTTTAGGACTCTTGTATTGAGGTTATGTAGGCTTCCCAAGGCCCCACTGCGTAGGTGTCACCATGCCTATCCTTTCCCCCAACACAGCCTTATCTCCGGTGCCTCAGGCCTCTAGCACCACTGGTCCACTAACCTCCTAGGACTCCTGCTCAGTAGGTTCCTGCTCTACCTGTCTGGCTCTAGGCTCCCTCTGAGCTTTTTGTGTCTGAAGATTTTTCTCTCTTGGGCATTCCACCATATATATAAATGTACATGTGTCTGTGTCGTGTACACACACACGTTCACATATGCACATACAGAAGGATCACCACAGATTACATGCTTAATCTAGTATCTTTAGAGAGTGCCACTTGTTAGGATATTCTGTAAACAGATGTATAAACTAGTACAGTCTGAAACACTCCAGTTTTTAGAAACCTGTGAGTTTAAGCGTGTTATCAGAGGTACTTGGCCTGAGGGCACTTCATATGACTGGAGAGCTATCACAGATTCATTCCTGTTATCTGGGCCTTTTCTTCTGAATAAGCACATCATTTGGATTCTTCTAAATTTATCCTAAGTCTTCTCTTTATAGCACACAAATCAAGAAATTATTCTGCCACGGTCAGCCTTCTCTAATCACAAAAATCTTAGAATAATGAGATCTTCAAGCTAGAAGAAACCTAAGAAATCAAGTATTCCAACCTCAGATCAGCAAATAGGCCAATAAAGGTGATGATTTGCTCGATCCCACACAGCTAGTCAGTGGCAACAGCAAAAATCTTTCTCCTTTCATCTTACTGTTCTGCCTCCTCCCCATAATCGACTTAGTTGTGTATTTTTTAAACTGTCAGCTTTGTGGCATAATCTTCGTGGCTTCCAGCTTGCTCTCTCCAAGTTAGGTAGTTCAAAAGAAACAGCTACCGAGCCTGTGTTTGTTTCATCCCTTAGTAAAACAGAACCTAGTGAACGACATTTTCTTGGCCTCTTCCATTAGAGTTGGGCCCCATAACTGTGCCCACAGGAATGTTGCTTAAGGAGCATTAGTTGTTTTCTCCCCCACGATTTGTTTATTTGAGAGAAAGAGCGTGGGTGCCCGCACGTGCGCGCACACACACACACACACACAGTGGGGAGAAGAGGGAGAGGGAGAGAGAATCTCAAGCAGACTCCATGCTGAGCACGAAGTCCATCACAGGGCTCGATCCCATGACCCTGAGATCACAACCCTAGCTGAAACCAAGAGTTGGATGCTCAACTGACTGTGCCACCCAGATGCCCCACGAAGCATTAATTTTAATGAAACTAGCATTTTTCCATATAGTGTTAAAATGTGACATTAAACTCACTTGATTTATTTTCCTTAAGGACATAAATACAATTACTTAAAGAATTTCAATATTTTCTAAATTTAGGCAGTTTAAGAGTACATTGAATCGGGGCACCTGGGTGGGTCAGTTGTTAAGTGTCTGCCTTTGGCTCAGGTCATGATCTCAGGGTCCTGGGATCGAGCCCCTCATTGGGCTCCCTGCTCAGCGGGAAGCCTGCTTCACCCTCTCCCACTCCCCCTGCTTGTGTTCCTTCTCTCGCTGTGTCTCTGTCAAATAAATAAAATCTTAAAAAAAAAAAAGAAGAAGAAGAAGAACACATTGAATCTTTGGGTTATGATTTCATGTGATAAGTAAAGTTCAAATACCTCTTTCAATAATAAAAATACATTTTTACGTAAGTTAAATGTGTTTCCGAACTCACAAAGAAGCAGCAATTGGCTAATACCAAAAGAATTATGTTATTGCTTCAAAGGCAAACATAAACTTATCTCCAGCAGAAAAGAACAATTATATTAATTGAACCTAGAGGTATTGTTTTATTGTCAAGAATAATAATCTGTTTTAATGAGGGCTTTACTTTTAATCTGACAAAACGTGATGATGAGGCTGGCTCCCTCGTATTAACCCAAGCTTTGCAAAACCCAAACATGTAATGCTTAGGAGATACAAATCTCGTACTGTATTTTCTATATCTAAGATCATACAGCCAAGGCAGAAATGGCTTACTTGAAGTAAACACTGTAAATTCATGAATATACTTTTGTCCTACCCCTAATGTAGATGGGTGAATTCTAACAGACGTTTGCTTACTTCTTCCTGACTTTCTTCATTTTAACATATCAAATAGTTACAAATATTTGTATGCTAACCTGTTAAAGCTGCATCAAATACAATCACGTAAAGAGAAAGGGAAGGGAAATTGCTTTCCTTTGACTTTAATCTCAAATTGTGACCGAGTTTGCACAAAATGGTGATTTCTGAATCTCTGACATATGTCTTATATGTCTTTCACCTAAATAAGGTTTTTTTAATCATTTGGAAAACATTATTAAATTTGTATTTCCTGATTCATTTATGAGCATTGCTCTGGTAAGATGAGGCTCATGTATCTGCAGGTCAAAGACTACTTTGAAAACAAAGGAAACACACTGCATTCCAAATGACTGTGCCCTTCCTAAAACCCAAGAGGAAAGTGCCACATCATGGGATGCACCAGCTATGGGCACTACGGGCAGCCAGTGCCCATAGTGGGATCCCAGCAGCCAAGAGCTGCTTCCAGGCCTTGCAAGAGCTTTACTGGCAACCTGAAATACTGACAGAGAAATCTCTGGGTCCCCCTATTCTTTCACAAAGTCTCCATTTGGCGGGCATATTTTAATCAAGTAGATTGTTTAAACTAAACTTGCATGCTACCAAAACGTCCCAACTCTAACAGATTTGCAGGTCTGATGTTAGTGTATTTGTAGTCCCCCCTCTCCCCCCTTTACTAATAAGGAAACAAAAATAAGTCCTTTGTGAGTGGCATCTTACCTCTGTTAGAGGCTATTGAGGCCGCACTGCGGAGCGAAGGGGACCAGCACAGTCTTTGGATCTGAAACCTAGAGATGTGGATTCCTACTCCTACCATCTACTAGTGGCAACATCTCAATAAGCTATTTAACCTCTCAGAGTTTCCTCACTTGTATAATGGGAAAAATTATACTTCTGTACAAGGTTGCTGGGAGAATTAGGAATCATCTCTGCAAAGTTCTGGGCACATAGGACGCTCTCCACAGCAGCTCTTAACTTTGCCCCTTCTCTGTGTTCTGTTTGTGTTGCTCTTGTGGGGGTTACGGTGGTGCTGGCTTTTGTTTGGCCTTCACCAGCGGGATCTTCCCAAACAGCCGTGCCGTGGTCCCCCAGACCCTTGCTCGTGGCCTACACCAGTAGTTCTCCACTGGCGGGGGCGGGGGGGGATGGCTTTGCGCCTGCGGGGACGTGTGACACTATCTGTGGACGTCTCTGGTTGTCGCCACTGAGGGGGGAGAGGGGGAGGTGTTCCTGGCAGCTAGTGGGGAGGGACAGGGATGCTGCCGAACATTCTACAAGGCACAGAACTGCCCCCCCTCCCCCAACAAGGAATTATACAGCCCCAAATGGCAATCTGTGCTGAGGTTAAAAAACCCCAGCCTACGCAATAAGCATAATAAATTTCAGAGGCAGGGGAAACCATAGCAACAGTCAGGACATTCATCATACATTTCAAACTATCCATGAAGGGAATGAAGGACAGTCTTAGAAATAAGCATAAAATAAGTACAAAAAAACTATCGAACAAGCTGCCTTGTAGGTGGGTGTGGGTGAGTGTGTTTGTGATTTATTTTGAGTTTGTGGGGTTTTTTTTTCTTAACAGTACAGCCATTCTTGCTTCAGATAGATAGATATATATACATAGTGTGATGAAGTCTATGTTCTGTAGCACCAATCTGCAAATCTGCATTAAAGGGGGACTTGCCCTGTACAAGGGGGGCTTTCAGTGATGCCATCAGTCTTCAATCCCCTGAATTAAAAATCTTAATATGGGCGTGTACGTACCTCAAATGTGATCAGACTGGACACATCAGATAAGCACACTTCATACACTGGTGTAGAAGAAGGCTTACAAGGTTTAAGGTATAAAAAGGTTTATTGTATATACTTCAGTGTATAAAATTTTAATTAAAAAAATAAAAGAGAGGATCTGTGATATAATCCAAGCAGGAACTGGACTAAAGTTAACTTTGTTTTGGAGGCGGTGACACCAAGCATTTCAGAGTTTTTCATGGACCCTTTGTGCTTTTGAGACACCTCTGGACATGGAGAGCAACTTAGCTGCTACTTTAAACTGACTCAAGCTAGTCCTCCCACCTCGATGACTTTTAGTAGTGTACTGTGCATTTTAAAATAAAAAGCTTGTTTGTATTTTTAAAAATTCAGAAAGTCTTGTTCCCTTTTGAACAGAAGTTGGTAAGATCATTTAACTCTACTATATTTTGGTTTCTCACTTGAGGGCATGGTATTTTCAAACCACTGCAAGAAACAAAAAGCCAACCCAGGCAACATCTGGGGTAGAAGGAGGTAAAAAATGGGAAAAAGGAATAAAGTCTAGTAACAACCAGCATTATACTCTCTCCCCAAATTTCTTGAACGATGGGTATATCGTTTTCCTGCTCTCTCGTGATGTAAAAAAAATGCCAGAAAATGCATTTAATTTATAAGGTAATAATTTGGTTTATTTTTGTGCTATTTACTTGACTTATTTGAAATAGAGTTTTTGAAAATCATTCGTGGGGGTAAATGTCTAATCCCATAAGTAAAAATAATGGAGATCATTTGATCTACCGAGAATCTACATTTCCTGTTTAATTTTTAAAAATATAGAAAGCATTGGTGTTCCTGAAACCCTAGGTAAGCAACCCAGGAAAGAGACAGACTTTGGCTCCCAGGCCACAGTCTTCTAACAAATGCCAACTGGCAGTAGAGAAAAACTCACTTAATCTTTGACATAATGTATTAAAAAAAAAAAAAAAAGATTTGACAGCATAAGCATAAACAAGGCTGTGGTTGAGAAATCAGGTTTGAAGTCAGTGAAGCCAATAGCAGAGACACCAAAACTCTGCTTTGTGCTTAGTTTCGTAGGAACAGAAGGGGATTTAAGGTGAGTCTGAAAAGAATCCTGAGTTCAAGTTCTTGATAGTCTAGTCTTTTAAACTCAGTGACAGACTTTGGCGTGTCTGAGTCCTCAGAAATCAGCATCAGCGGTGCTTATAAAGCCACAACAGGGCCTCCGCAAAAGCTGAGGAGGAATGGCTGAAATCTACAAGGGCCTAAAGAATGTTGTGGACCAGGTGAACAAGAACAACCTTGAAAGAGGGGAGTGAAAGTCAAAGGGAAGGCCCTGTTTTAAACAGTTAGCTACAAACTTAAGAATCTCATCAACCTAGGAAAAATGGAAATTTTATGTAATTTCTTTTCCATGTTGGTGCCTTCATGGATTTTAGAGACATAATGAATTTTAGGGAAAACAGGTAAGTGGGGGGGTTATCTTCCCAGTTAAAATGAAGAAGGACAAGCATCCCCACTCTGTCAGAGGCAAACAGGTGAAAGGCCTGGGCTTTGGGCAGATGGAGATGGACCCCGTTGGCACCCCTGTGTCCATCCCATCCACAGGTGTTTACTGTGTCCCTGCCACAGGGTGGGTGTCAGGCTACACACGCTACAAAGGCAGTCACACAACCCCCGCCTGGAGCAACTAACAGGCCAGTGGGAGGAGACTGGACAAGGACACGGGTCATTAGAACACCGGACATGCCTCATTCTGCAACTGTTCCCTGGAGTTCTCGATGAGGTCCTGCACCCTAGGTCCATCTTGTATTCACCCAACTCAGAGTATAACAGCTACTTGCATTGAAAATGTCTTTCTTCAGGAACAGCTGGGGCTTAGATAAATCTTTGTAACTATGAAAAAGCCTGAAACCCTTTAGTTCCACCTCCTTGAGGAGGCTGTACCAGAATCGCACGACACTGCTGTCACCGCCACTGACCTCGAACCCGGGCCAGTGGAGGTGAATCGCAAAGGTGAGCTGTCCGATTTGTTCCAGGACATCTTCCAGAATAAGGTTTTCCAAAACTTTCCATTCTGCACTCTCCAGGTCGGCTTTGAGAACATCAATCTGTAACAAAATGATGAAACGAGATTGGCAGATTCAACAAACGTTAAAAATACCATCTTGAGCGCACCTGGGTGGCTCAGTGGCCTCTGCCTTCGGCTCAGGTCATGATCTCAGGGTCCCGGGATCGAGCCCCGCATCGGGCTCCCTGCTCAGCGGGGAGCCTACTTCCTTCTCTCTCTCTGCTTGCCTCTCTGCCTACTTGTGATCTGATCTCTGTCAAATAAATAAATAAAAATCTTAAAAAAAAAAAAACATCTTGACATCAGGAGCACCGCTGTATAACTAAGGACCTCCCAGAAGAGCCGAATGTTTCAAGTTTTAGAGTTAGAGGCCTTTGTCCAGGGCCACTAATGACATGAGTTTCTAACTGCACTCCACACCAAATGTTAATATACAAATAATGAAATGCCGCCAGTCAGAAAGCATAATGGACCCACCTACTTTCTGCCCAGTGGGAATGGAAGCCTGAGAAGAAGATGCTGGAGCGTGTGTTTCACAGAGATGCTTGCCCACAGCTTCTCCCCGATAACCTAGACTCTGCTCTCAGGAACCCAGCCATGTCAGGACAGCGTGGTGTCCCATAGGGAGGGATGGACAGAGGGCCACCGCTGGCCAGGACCACCTCACAAACCTCACCCCCCTCCAACTTCTCAGGACTGGAAGCCAGGGAGAGTTCCCAGGTATCTGAATATTAGACTTGTAAAAAAAACGATTACTATCCCATAATTTCTTTTAAAGGTATACACCAGAACAGCATCTTAAAGGGGGAAAAAAAAATAGGCAACACCATTCTCCATTCGTTTAATGAACCTAAGTTCACGTCCCAGGTAAGATGAAATATATGGAGAAGAGTAGGATAGGAGAAATTTTGCAATTAATTAAGTTATGAGAATCAGCTCATTTTTGCTGGCTCTGCTATTAGAATAAGAGAACCCCAAATGCCTCCAGAAAGCAATGAAAGCTAATTACTTACGGAGCGCTTGTATGCGCCCGGCACCATGCAAAGTGCTTTGCTTGCGATATCCGTTCTCTCCTCTCAACAATTCCACGAGCGTGATTCTGTTGCTATCCCTGTTCGAAGTTTAGGAAACCAGACTCAGAGAGGAACCCATCCCTAGTCACACAGCTGGAGAGGCACTGGGGACCTGTGAATGAGTCTGTCCACATGCCCACTCCACGATGCTCACTCCCCATAAACCACAAAAGGAAAAATGGTTAACTCGGATTCCCTAAAAGACTTTTGGTTTAGAAAATACGGTACCATTAGAGAGTGAATAAGGGCCCATGAGTAGAAGTCTTGTTATCAATATCCCCAGTTTACATTTGCAGAGCACTCTACAACTTAAAGAATTACTTTCTACATCTACATACATAATCTCAAACAGCCCTATATGCAGATGAGGCCTTGGTAAAAATGAGTTTGGGCTGCCAACATCACTTGTGAGGTTTCAGAGCTGGGCGGTGGAGAAGATGGATAGGATTTAAACATAACTGCTCCAGGAAAATGGTCTTGGATGGTAACACCCCATGGTCCACCAGGGAAAGAGTGATGGTAATACCCCAAGAATACCAAGAGACCTCAGAATCATCTAGATATCTGTAAACCAGCCTGTTCAAACCCAAAGAGAAAAAGTAAAATGAAAAACAAAACAAAAAAAACTCCTTTCTTTTCTGAAAGGAAATAAGCAAAGGCAGATTCCATGCAAACATGCACAAGGCTAAGATAATTCTTGTGAATTAGACAAAAGAATTAACTCACTCTTTCTTTTTCCATCTCTGCTGCCCTGCCACTTTCTTGACTTTGTTTAATCATTGAAATTTTAAGCGGAATATTCTTGAATTGGGGTGATTAAACTGCCAGAAGAAGTATGTAATTAAGGCTTACAAAATTGTCTAATTAGTACAGAAAAATACCCAAAACTCAAAATCAACATTTTATATCAATTCACATAGTTAAGAATTTTTTAAAAATCCTTAGAGATATATTTCTACCATGGTTTTCTGTGAGTTCACATATGTTGAATGTGATCAATACATCAAACTATTAAAGGGACAGGGCAAAGTTAGTCAGCCTGCAAATGACCTTAAAACTACATTGGTGAGATCGCTTGTCGGCCTTTTGGCTAAGATCAAGTGTAAAACTGCATTGGTGAGGACAGAGGAATATATGTTTCATATTTTTTTCCAAACCTACTTTTAAAATAAGCCATCAATCAGAAGTTATGAGCAACAGGAAAAAAAAAACCAAAGTAGGATAAATCATAGCAAATATATGCTTACTGTGAAAATCCAATTTTCACTTACAAAATGGATCCTATCAAAAGAGCGGAAAGTGTTTCCAAATACGACAACATTGCCAACCCCTTTTGATTCCAATGACTGGAACTTCTCCACTTCAATCAGAATTGAGTAGGTTGATCTAAAAATCACGCAGCCCAGGAGGGCGCAGGACTGAGGAGCTCGTAAACTTCCTCCCTGACTTCCAGCCCTGCAAGCACAGCCAGCCAAATGCTCTGAATAAAACATGGGCTTCTTTCCCTATGTGCTTTTTCCATTTTTTGTATTTCAGAATGTTCTACCACCACAACTATTTTGCAAATGTAATTTCCATTATTACTGCATAATGCGCCCGATGTCATTGTTTGTGTAAGGCACTAAACATTTCTGCATCGGGTATACCACTTTTCAGATTCTAACATCAGCTTTCAACAATCATGACCCTAAAAATCACGCAAATGATTACACTGGAATAATCAATGCCCATCTGAATCCAGTTAGGTTAAATCAGGTTTTTGAGGAAAAACAAGGTGTTAACTCTCTGTAAACTCTGGAATAATGAAAGACATACTCTTGGGTGGAAGGGTCTCGAAGGAGGTAGTTCAAGCAACCTATCTTGTTGCTAGCTCTAGCAAGCAATTGATCCTACAATTTCAGAGGCACTAAAGAGGTCCTCCTAGCCAAAAGGAATTCCTTTGCCTTGTGCTTGAAATACCCAACACATCTCCTTTCATAGAACTTTTTGAGGAAATGAGAATTTTAATTTTTAAAGTGTGAGGCCATTTGGCAGCCCCATCACGGGCATGAGCTTATGTCTGGGTTCATCCACCCGGAATTGCAGAGATGAGAAAAAGTGGGCAAAGGGCACTGGCCTTTGTACTAGTTTGCTAGGGCTGCTATTAAAAAAAAAAAAAAAAGTACCACAAACTGGGGGGGCTTCAGCAACGGTAATGTACTGTCTCACAGTTCTGGAGGCTACATGCCTGACACTGAGGTGTCCAACAGTGTTGTTCCCTCTGAGGGCTACACAGGAGAATCAGTTCTGGGCCTCTCTCCTAGCTCCTGCTGGTTTGCTGGAAGTCTCCGTCATTCCTTGGCTTCTGGATTACTCTGATCTATTTCTTCATCTCCACATTGTGTTATTCCTTCATCTACCCATTGCCTGCACCCAAATTTCCCTTCTTTATAAGGACACCAGTCATATTGGGTTAGGGGCCCAGCCTATCCCGTATGACCTCATTTAAGCTCATTAGGGTCAGTAGTGACCCTATTTCCAATGAAGATCATTTTCTGAGGTACTAGGAGTTAAACTTCCACATGGGAATTTGGGGGCACACAATTCAAACCACAAGAGTGTTTGAGGTAGCTATCAATCACTGTAAGAGCTTTGGCAAGTCGGTATGTGTTCTGGAGCCAACTCCCCAGTCAGTGTCCTGGGAAAGTGTCCCATACCAGAGACCCAAGGGCCAGCGATTCTCTAAGGCAACTGTGGATGCCGTCCTGCCAGTCCCTACAGCAGCCAGCCCTGACCGCTCCAACTCTGCAATATCCAGGGCAGGTCAACAGGGTTCTAAGGCCAATTAAAACCACCATCATGGGGCAACTGGGTGGCTCAGTTGGTTAAGCAACTGCCTTCGGCCCAGGTCATGATCCTGGAGTCCCAGGATGGAATCCCACATTAGGCTCCCGGCTCCATGAGGAGTCTGCTTCTCCCTCTAACTTTCTCCCCTCTCATGCTCTCACTTGCTCGCTCTCTCTCTCTCTCTCAAATAAATAAAATCTTAAAAAAAAACCAAACAAAACAAAACCACCATCGTAAAACCCCTATGCTTCATTCCCGGTTCCTTCCTGGCCACACAAGCAGGCCCTGCAGGGGCACTTTGTCTTGGGCTCCCCCCAGTTCCCTGGCTGCTTCCCTTTCCCTCCTAGGACTCTGCAGGCACTCAACACACTCGTGCCTGCAGCTCCCCACCGGAGCCTTTTCGCTTTCAAAGGGACTCTGCAGCAGGACAGGCACACCGCACCTTTAATGGACTGGGTCTCAGGCCCACCAGCATCACTTCCACTGCATTCTATCGGGCAAAGCAAATCACAAGGCCTCCGAGATTCAAGGTGAGGGGAAACAGATTCCAGCCCTTGAGGGGAAGAGTGGCATACACAGAAAGGAGGAGACAAACTATTCATGGTCACGGTTCCAAATAACTGACCCCCAGGGATTAAAACCAATATTCAGATTTATATACAAATCCATGACTGAGCCACAGCATTAGGTGAGATGTGGGCACGAGCAACACTGCAGGAAAAATAAATCATAAAACCCTTATTCATCAGAATGTTATCAAAGAAGGAACATTAAAACATGGCATTTGCTATTAGAGCTGGCTTTCCTTGGAAGTTGACAAAGCCAATGGATTAAGGATTACTAATAAAGACAATACTGAAAAGGACAAGTAAAATAAATACATGTAAGTCTTAGATGCCGTATTAGTGTACCAGGTCTGCTATAACAAAATGCCACAGACTGGGGGGGGGCAGGGGGGAAGTGCTTAAACAACAGACATTTATATTTTCTTCCAGGTCTGGAGGCTGGAAAGCCCAAGATCCAAGTGTGGGCAATTATGGTTTCTTCTGAGGCTTCTCCTTGGCTCACTGACAGCTGTTTCTTTTTTTTTTTTAATTAATTAATTAATTTATTTATTTTTATTTTTTTATTCTTTGCCCCAGGGGTATGACAGCTGTTTCTGCACTGTACCCTCTTACGGACTTTCCTCTGTGTTCACGCTCTCCTGGTGTCTCTCCCTCGTCTAACAGGGACGCTAGTCTTATTGGATTAGGGCCCTACTCTCATGACTTCATTTAACTTTAATTACCTCCTTCAGGAGCCTATCGCCAAATACAGTCCCACTGAGGGTAAATGCTTCAACCTACGAATTTGGTGTGTGGGGGTATAAAACAGGTACTTTTGTTAGAGTCTATTTAGAGGCAACCACTATTTCTCCACAGAGAGTTTTAAAATACATCCCTGTTACTGTTAGGGCAGCCTGATTGCTGGAGAGCCACTAGTTCCTCTTTTGTGAATGGCTAAGTCCAGTTCTGGGGAGTAAAAATGTGAGCCTCCTCCTTAACTGAAGATAAGTCATAGAGACTGTGGCAGATTTTCTTTTCCAAAGATGGTCTCCCCATTAACTCCCATCTCCTGCTTTTCTACAACATGGCCTTGACCCTCCTCTCATCAAGAGATGGAACTGATGTTCCCTCCCCAGGGATGATTTCATGGGATGCAACCTACACAGCCACACCAGCCCCCACCCCCCACCCCGTTGAAGGGCTCCATACTTGGCTTAATGCTCTGTTGTTGCTGACTTGAAGTTCTTAATAAGTTTTGAACAAGGGACCCTGACTTTTCATTTTGCACCGAGCCCCACAAATTACATCTCCTGTCCTTCTGTCCCGTGATGTTCCCCCTAGAATCTTGATGGGCTTGTTGCCATCGACTAGGAGTATGGTAGAAATGGGTCTAGATGACATCCAAGCCTGGTCCATAAAAGCTTCTACTTTGTTCGGTGGTACACTCACTCTTGAACACTTTAGCCCCCATGCCAGGTGTCTGACTGCCCCGGGACCATGGTGCTGTGAGAAAGTCCAAACCAGCCCTCACAGAGAGCCCGTATGAAGAGGTCCTTAGTCAAGATGAAGAACGAGATGCCTGGCCAACCATGGCTGCTCCAGCCATTGTCTGACTGTAACCCCAGGAGAGACCCTGAGCCGGATCTACCCAGCAGAGCCCTTCCCAAACACTGACTCCAGAAACTGTGATCAATAATGTCATTATCAAGGAACTTGAGTTATGGGGATAACCCGTTACGCAGCAGTAGATAACTAAAACAGAGACCAAGTGCTATTTATGCAAAAGTTAAAGGTTACTTGTACAGTATCAAATACTATATATCCCAAAGCTGTGATTCCTAGAAATTCATACATATATAATAAAAAATATTCTCTTATTAAAAAATCAATACATGGTCATTATTTAAAAATAAAAACTACAGATAAGAAAAAAGGAGTTAAGACACCCATAATCCAGAATCCTTAAAAGAGTTAACTCTTGAATACCTGGTGTATTTCTTGCTAAACATTTTTCTTTGACATAAACACACACACACACACACACACACACACACACACACAGATCACAGCATACACAGGCATAATTCAAACAGACATGTTGTTTATAAAATTAGAATCATACAATGTTTTCAAATATGCTTTTTAATGTAACAATGTAACAAACCATTTCTATCTTTCCAGGCCAATACATTTCCATCAGAGTGTTCTCTGTGTCCCCCAGGGATGTCACAAGCACGTGACTCAGGTGGCTGGGGCCCCTGCAGGCCTGTGGGAGATGTAGGGGAGGCTCTGGCTCCTCTACCTCAACTCAACAGGACCAACTCCCCTTTTCTCTCTTTTATATATTTGAACTCCCTCGCAAATTTTTACTTGGAGAAGAGCTTTCCTGCTAAGAGAAACAGTTTGCCTCCATCTATAACATGTTTTGTAATGACTTTTCCGTTGGTTTAATTTACTTAACCAATCCGCCTTCTGATGGACATCAAGGTTCCTATCATCAATTGGCTATGGCCTACTGATGTGATCAATGAACCTGGAGTTAAATATCTAAGTGCGTTCTCTGATTTTCTTAGAAGAACAATACTCTCAGGAGTGGAACAGCATGTGCAAAGGACAGGCACGGTTTACAACTTTCAGTAATTTTTCTAACCTGTAGACCCTTCCTGTACCTGCTCTTGGTAAACTGAGGACAAACTATGGGGCACTAAGGCTGGATGCCCTGCACAGATGCACCACCGAAGGCTTTCCCACTGTCATCAGCCCCATCAACGACCGCTTGTTTTCTTATCCTGAAGCCATGTGATGTGACACTCTGGAGCATTCCTAAACATACCTGTGTCTCTGTGTCTGACCGAGTCACCAGATCAGGCAAAAAGCTGCATGCCATTTAAAGAAAGGAAAAACAGGACAAACCAATTTTAACTAAGTACATGTTAAATTATTTCCATATGCCTTTTTATCTAAAACCTCTTAATAAAAGATGCTTTATCTATTATTCCCTATTAAATCTTTCAAAGGATATAGATTCTTTTTCACACCCAGAAAATGTGTATTAAAGCTTAAAACTGGCTCTTCCCAATCGCTTCTCGGCCTTTTGGCTAAGATCAAGTGTAAAACTGGCTCTTCCCTTCTTAATGATTAGGTAGCTTTAAAATTAATCATTGTATTCATCAAAACCCCTGGCTAAGAGCCAAAACTCTAAGTAATACCAATAACATTGCAAAACTAACCATCCAGCTTATCAATCAACTAGTACAGAACAAGGAACCTCCTAGTCAGGCCATAAATGACCTGCAAACACAGCCGCTTGCCTCAGTATCAGCTCTCTGGTTTTGGGCCAGAATCATATGCTTTATGGCATTTACAGGTACATCTCATATTTTGTTTAAAAAAAATAGATTCCTGAAAAGGAGTGTGCAAATTAAGCTTTGTAATTGGGCTTGTGTTATAAAAATGATTTTAAATCCCTCATCTCATTATTTATGAATATTTTTAAAAATTAAATTATCAGGTGCCTGGGTGGCTCAGTGGCTTAAAGCCTCTGCCTTCAGCTCAGGTCATGATCTCAGTCAGGGTCCTGGGATCGAGGCCCACATTGGGCTCTCTGCTCGGTGGGGAGCCTGCTTCCCCCTCTCTTTCTGCCTGCCTCTCTGCCTACTTGTGATCTCTCTCTCTCTGTCAAATAAATAAATAAAATCTTTAAAAAAATAAATAAATAAAAATTAAATTATCATTGCCTACCACCACAACAGATCAAGCTACATTCATTCCCCCATATTCACTGTAGTTTGGGTCAATATTCAATCATAATTTTTAAATAATTGTATCCACACAACTTTTTCCTGCTTTTTAGCTTAATTATGAAAAGTTGTTACTTAATGATTAAAGCAAAGTAAATCCAGGCTTTTATATATCAATTCTACTTAAAGCAAGATATATCTGCACCAACAAAATTAAAAGCTGAACATATTAAAGAATCTTCGTTTTATAGAAAAAGAGGAAAATGGAAGAAATTAATTTATCTTAAATGAACAAGAGGATTAAAATTCTCTTTAAGATCCTTAGACTTTAGGGCGCCTGGGTGGCTCAGTGGGTTAAAGCCGCTGCCTTCGGCTCAGGTCATGATCTCAGGGTCCTGGGATCGAGGCCCGCATCGGGCTCTCTGCTCAGCGGGGAGCCTGCTTCCTCCTCTCTCTGCCTGCCTCCTGCCTACTTGTAATCTCTCTGTGTCAAATGAATAAATAAAATCTTTAAAAAAAAAATGTTGTTAAAAAAAAAAAAAAAGATCCTTAGACTTTAAACACACCAAATCAGGCTTAATTATCACTGTTGGCTGGCAGAAATGTAACATTATAAGATTTCCGCTACCACCAGGGAAAGAGAGATAAGGCTTGCCCTGAATTACGAGAAATATGAAGGGTCACTTGAAGCTAATATAAGATCAATTCTGAACTAATAATAAAAGAATTATTATTTATAATAATTATAATAATTTACAGTGATAAAAAATTATTATTTTATGTAGTAATCAGATCACTGAAATTACCCCGGCAGGGAGCAACACCCTGCAAAGGAATTTTCAAGGAAATAAGGGAAACATTTACAAAGACTCTTTTGTCAGATCTCTAGCCTATTCTGAAGAATCCAACCTCAGACAGCTGGGCGAGAATTTGCTGGGCAGGATGTGGTACCTGGTCCGAGCTTCAGAAACCTAGGCCACGGACAGGGACTGGTGAGCTGCAGAGAAATCAAAAACTCAGCAGGCACTACTGGGTATTTACCCCAAAGACACAAAGGTAGTGATCCAAAGGGGCATGTGTACCTGAATGTTTATAGCAGCAATGTCCACAATAGCCAAACTATGGAAAGAGCTTAAATGTCCATCAACAGATGAATGAATGAATAAGGAAGATGTGGTATATATATACAATGGAATACTGCGCAGTCATCAAAATAAACAAAATCTTGCCATTTGCAATGACATGGATGGAACTAGAGGTATTATGCTAAGCAAAATAAGTCAATCAGAGAAAGATAATTATCATATGATCTCACTCATATGAGGAATTTGAGAAACAAGGCAGAAGACCATAGGGGAAAAGAGGGGAAAATGAAACAAGATGAAACCAGAGAGGGAGACAAACCATAAGAGACTTTTTTTTTTTAATTTATTTGACACAGAGAGAGATGAGATCACAAGTAGACAGAGAGGCAGGCAGAGAGAGAGGAGGAAGCAGGCTCCCCACTGAGCAGAGAGCCCGATGAAGGCCTCAATCCCAGGACGCTGAGATCATGACCTGAGCTGAAGGCAGAGGCTTTAACCCACTGAGCCACCCAGGCGCCCCCATAAGAGACTCTTAATCTCAGGAAACAAACTGAGGG